>OX453279.1:3838126-4015626 GCA_949710005.1 Ricordea florida | reverse complement strand
AAATTTCACCTTAAGCAGCTTTGATGAGAAAATAAATCATTACATCAGCACTTCCCTTAGCTACAGTGAAGGTCCTGCATAAATAAGCACTCTTGTCTGCAGGCATATTGGGTAGGAAAAATTTAATGTCAAATATTATCTAAATAGATTCTGCAAGAATAAAATAACTCATTCTCAAACAGAAACAAGAAGCCTGAACTTAGCTGTGGGACTACTTTCACCTTTCCCACCCACTCAGTCTTTCCACAGTTAAATGGCATTCAAAAATGTATTCATTATTTTTACCATTAATATTTATTACTTTGGTGGTACCTGTATATTCCTAACAATGTGCTTGTTATTGAGTAAAATAAAATTTAACTTGAAAAATTATTGGTCATGATAAACCTTGATTTGCAAGTTAAGATTTATTTACACAGAGTACAAGCAGTAATATCATAACTCCACAATTATGGAAAGACATCTTATAACTATTAATAAACGACATGAATTCAGCCACAACATTAAAGCCAAGCCCTGCTCAGATGGAATGGAAAACACGATGTCTGAAACTGGTTAATTTACTTAAATAGTTCAATAAATTATGCATGAGAACACTTGGTTGACCTAAAATGCAAAAGACTGATTTAGATGGTATGATCTATGCCCAAAACCATACCACTGCCTGTATTAGAGTAAGTGGATGTCATTCTTTGAAAAATTGAGAAAAAGGTTTTGTACTGACATCTCGGTTAGTAACATTTTAAACCATGTTTGAAAACTCTGTCATACCCACGTACAAAGTTCCATGGAAATACTGAACTTTAATTAACATTGGAAGGGTCTGAAAATGACCAATAAGTGATTGATTCAATGAGATTAATTCATTTTGAGCAAGCAGGGATTATTCTGCTGTGGCACAAATTTTAAAGGTACATTCAAGCAGCTCATGGTATTGTTAAGCTTGGTGTAAATCTCTTAAATAACTACCACTGTGGTTTTATACAAAACTTGCATGACTCCCACAAATGCGAACAATCTGACAGTGCATGTGATGTTTGGAAAACACCTTGCCATGAAAATCAGCCTTGGGAAAAGAATAATATTCTACTGTACAAATAACGTTTGTTCCAGATTGCCTAATTATACATTTATTTCTGTATAAAATTTAACCATTATATGTATATAAAATAAATTTAGAAGATTTTATTGAACTAATCATTTGTCTACTTATGCAGGTGATTTGTTATCCATTCCAGTCCTTGATACAACCTTGGAGAAAAAAGCCAAGTTAGTCACTTGCTTAGGGCTGGAAAATCAAACTAAACAAACAATGCTCAACAGAAACTCCTGGGTTAAAATATTGGATCATGTTTTATGTATCTTATTTAAGAAATAGAAAACATGTACCGTGTTTCTATCGAGTTTTAGAAACACGAGTGGAAGTTTGGGAGAACGAGAAATGCTGTGGGAACACGAGCTGCAGGCGAGTGTTTCCACAGCTTTTTCGAGTTCTCCCAAACTTTCACGAGTGTTTCTATAACTCGATAGAAACACGAAGAACATGTTTTCTATTTCTTTTAGAAAACACTGCGACGAAAAAAAGAAAAACAACTTGTTAACTTTGATTATCAAAATGTAAATTCTCTTTGCTCGCATCATCATTACGTCAACAGCTCGTGCTAGTTCTGTGTTTCTATCGAGTTATAGAAACACGAATTCTAACCAATCAGCGCGCGTATTTTCTTAGAACTGTTTCCTAAAGGGCACTTCAGTTGACATATGTCAATGTCAAGCATTATATGATATATCATATATATTATATTGATTTGTCAAGCATTACTTGATTGACACTCGCCCAACACGCCAATCCATGGGTCTACTGAAGGAGATCGTGAACTGTCAATAGATAATTGACAGGTGGTTCCAAACCAATGTTTGTCATGTGCCATTTGAGTGTTGATTGAGTAACAAACAACAAGTTGACTAATTCATGGGTCAATATCTTAATCGAGGTACCTATAGATACCGTATTTATTCGCCTATAAGCCGAGCGATTTTTGCAAAAAGTTTTACTCAGTTTTGGGAATTTTTTTCCGAAAAGGGGGGTTCGGCTTATAGCCAAGAGTTTTGAATAATTTTTTTCTTCGAAGCGTCATCAACAAAGTGAAAATCATCATGGATATTTCTGATTCGGCTAATAGCCAACTAAGCTTCATGCTTAGCTTTCAACTAAAAATTCTCTCGCCATCAGTCTCATATACGAACTCATCCTCCATTTCTTCATCATCATCGAGTTCCTGTGAGTCCTCGGAGTACATTGCGTCGTCTTCCGTTCCGTCCATAGCATTGGAAATTCCACAGCTCTTAAAAGACTACTTTACCATCTCCTCTGGAATCTCTTGCCATGCTTTCTAAATCTGGCCAATCACAAGCGTTGGTTCCCATGGGTTGACAAACAAACTGATCACGTGCACTCGCTCTTGCGAAGAGATCGAGGGAAAACTTTTTGATCGATTTCGATGATAAACAATCAATTGAATCTACACGAAATGTTTATCCCATTTCACATGAAGCGATTAGTACTCACCTTGATCTCTTTGGTCTGAAAACCATTCTAACATCTGCTGGTCTAGCTCTGGATACTTTGGAGTAAAGCGGCCCAACGTTGTTCGTTTCGCAGAAATCATCAGCTCGCCGTTGAAAAGCTTCGCCTCGTCTCTTCTCCATCGACTCGCTAATCCCGTAATCTTGGGCGATATCTGAGTTGTTTTCAACAGCCTCGGCTTCAGCAACAACTTTGAGCTTAAAAGCCATGTTGTAAGAAGTATGGCGAACTTTTGGCAAGATGAATACGATCACGGACGATATGTAAACTAACTGTTTCCAATAAACTTTTGAATATTCATTTGGTTGTGTTTATTCGTTCAACAATCAACATATGTTTCCTGCGAGAGACGCTTCAAAGGTGAAACTTTTCTGCAAAACTTTGGTCTCGGCTTATAGCCGAGAGTTTTCCAATTTTTTTTGACAAGCTTAAGCCCATTGTCGGTTCTCTTAAGTTTGGGGTCTCGGCTTATAGCCGGGATCGGCTTATAGGCGAATAAATACGGTATATAATCCAAAATAATGACAGCTTAACAACAACTGTTACTACAGTAACAATAATTTTGATTCACTTTGTTCTGCTGATTGCAAAAATGCAATAATGGCTTTCAGAAAATGAAAGCCATTCATTTTGAAATGAAAGCCATTCATTCATGAAAGCCATTTCTTAATAAACAAGAAGAAAAGAAACTTACCCCTCCCCTGTGAGGGCACAGCATGCCTGGAGAAGGAAACAAATGCAACGGTTTGCGTTCTTCAGCCAAAAGCAATAATTATGTAACAAAAACACTTCTTGATATCAAAACACAATTACACTAAATTTTCTAGTTTTGTTGCCTTGTCTGGAAAAAAAATGCTTGAAAGTCATAATTCTGTGCCCTCTCTTCAGAAAATGATATCCTTGAACACTGAGTATACTATGAATATTGATCAAGGTCTTGTTACAGTGTATATGTTGTCATTTAACTTTATCTTGGTTTAAATTTTATTTCCCCTTGTTTTTAGGTATGGTAATGAATGATGAGTTTAAAACAAAGGAAAGTACAATTCAAACCAAGGATGAATTTGAACCACAACATAAATACTGTTCTCTTGCACATGTTTGAGTCAAAGGTCACAAAAGTTGCATGATAAATGCCCAAATAATAAATGCAGCAAAATCGTACCTGAATATGCCATCCATGATCTTTAATTGATGTTAAATTTAATTGTTCTGATATTTCTGCAACACTCATAGAACCCTGCAATGTATTTAAGTGAAACCAGTGATTTAAGGTGACTATGAAAAACAACTTTCCAACTCAAAATAATGACCAGTAGACACAACAGCCAGGTGTCAAAGCAGTAAAACGTTTTCAAATCTAATTTAATTGCAGCTTTTGTTTTCCAACTCTACGACAATAACTGCCCTTCTAAATTACACTTGTACAACGTTTATTGAACTGACCCAGAATCAAACTTTAAATCATGCAGAGGTTAGAGCCAGTGCAATAAAATGTCAGGTGTGCACTTGATACTGATCTTTAGTTGGAAAATTAGGTTTCTGTAGATAATTAGATCCCCTAGAAAGTACAAGCCTAGTGCATTAGAAACCAGCATTATAAAGTTTCTTTGTCAAGTCATGTTGAGTTCTTTTAAGTGAAAGATCTAAAAATGAAAAAGGAACAAACCTTAATATCTTGTTTGTTGGCAAATATTAGTACAGCAGCTTGTCTAAGATCCTACACAAATAAATAAAGGGAATGACTTCAACCAATACATGGCTATACAATTTAGCAATACAATACAAAGGGAGACGTATTAAAAACAAATCCAGATGTACTGCTGCAGTATGTTTGCAACAATACAAAGTAAATTACTGTCAGTCAACCCTTGCACTAGGTTTTCAGGAGAAAAAATTCTTGGAAGATTTGCCTGAATTACATGCATGTGAATATGCACCACTGCACAGTCAGAATCCCTCACATATGTATACTGGCAAGTTAAAATGGGCTTAACCATCTAATAACATAGAGGGCAAAGTTAGCGAATGCTGATTGGTCAATAGAGAGAGTACTTTTTTCTTAATTTTGCTTGTGAAGAGGGCAAAATTACTCGCTTACAATTGGTCCTCAGGTTGCATAGCAACAGCCTATGCCATCGAAAAATTGTGCTAAAATTCTTTTGTAACAATGGCATCTCATTTCAAGATTGTAATGAGGAGTATATCGAAGAATTAAAAGACAAGTTGAAGAGCGAAAATGAAAACAAGAAGAAAAGCACAGAGTACTGGAAGAACGTTTTCAAAAAGTGGGCGAATGAGGGCTTCGGATTAGTGACTGAGTAAACAAGAGCACAGTAATTCAGTAAGTTTCCCATCTATTTCTGTGCGACTCGGGCAATTTCAGCAACTTCTGAAAACATCCGTGATATTAATCCTTAATTTTACTCGGCCCCATGCGATTAACTCAACAAATGCTCCACAACAAAGATTTATACCTACCTCATGATTCAACATATTGTACAGTTCAGCTTTTGTTACTGCAAGTCTTTCTCTATCAGTGCTATCTATGACTACAATTAAAAACTGAAAAGGAAAGTAAATGGGTTTTTCATTACACACAAAAATAACTACCAGTGTCACTGAAACTTTAAAAAATTAATGACAAACGATGAAATGAAATTATAATAATACTAATAAATAATAAACTTTATTTATATAGCATCTATCATTACCTGTTCCAAATTCCAATTGATTTCACTATACCGGTAATTACTTTCAAGAGAGCGAACAGTAACGTTGATACAAACCTCTGTATTTGTGTAGTATGTATTCCAAGCTGATCTTAGAGATTCTTGACCTCCTATGTCCCACATAATAAAATGAATGTTTTTCCAGACTACCTAGAAGAATCATACAAAGACTAAAATTTAGTAATCTCAATATTTGCAACTTTTCCAAATGTCTGAGAGAACCAAGTACACTGTAAAACTCACCAAGGGGAAGTTAAAAAGTAATTATGATACCAGCTATTCAAAAAAACCAGACACTATTTTCCCATAAAGCAACCTTAACACTGGTTTTTAAGTTGAACTGGGATTTTGCTTTAACCTGGCATTCACAAATGTTTAAGAGTGCTGATGGCAGTTAACAAGCTCATCAGCTTCCTGATGATGCTGAAATAAGGGGTTGAGATCTGCCAACATGAATAGAAACAA
Organism: Ricordea florida; assembly: GCA_949710005.1. Classification (NCBI taxonomy): domain Eukaryota; kingdom Metazoa; phylum Cnidaria; class Anthozoa; order Corallimorpharia; family Ricordeidae; genus Ricordea; species Ricordea florida. Next base: position 4,009,842 of record OX453279.1, on the reverse strand, counting down.
AGTGCTAATTGAAAACTGAATTTCACATTATAAAAATAATTATTAAAAAGCAAAGCTGAGTACCTTTTCTCCACTCAGCATAGTTTTAGAACAAGGTAACAATGTGAAATTAAGTTTTCTATCAGCTGTTTGTATCTATTAATGTGGCCAGCTCTCTTAAATTTTATTTTTTCTGAATCCTTACTTTAAAATTGAAACACATCTTCTTGTTAGGGAAATTATTAACTTTTCAAAAAACATGTCTTACCTCTTCAACATTACTGCCTATAGTTGGTGATGTGTGGACCACTTCACTCATTAAACTACAAAAAAAAGATATACATCCTTCAAGACGACAATTCCTGGAGAACTTGTACTTGAAGCCAAACTTATAGTTAAATACAAGTGATATTGGGTCCATGTGCACATGTGTTATTAAACTCTGGAATGATCTTCAAAAATGGAACTCCAAGATGTTGTCTACAGCTGTACAAACTGTGTTCTGTGCATTGTAGTATTTTTATACATTACACCAAGCATGGCCAGCAAATGGTTATCACGATCTGGGTTTGCAAGAGGTCAACCTACCTAGCCTGTATAATCAATGTGATTGAATCAACGAGACACTTCACACAAATTTTTCCCATATATACTTACAACTGATATAAAATTGTTGTCTTTCCAGCATTATCTAGCCCAACTATAATCACCTTGTGCTCTGAAATGCAAATTTAATTAATACTTCAATTGAGCATTAAGAATTATGTTTTGAAGAATAGTCTTTTGCTTGGATATCTAGTTTGGATGCTCTGATAGCAAGCTATAAGAGACCAAGGTTCTGAGTAAGGGTAAATAAACAAAATACATATTTTCCAGTAAACGGTGTGCTTTATTTGCAGAACTTGCTTTTCTTTTCAGAGAATGCCTATGTCAATTGCAGAAGAACTCACCTTTTCAGAATTTCAAGATCTCTGAAGCAAGGGTTATAATGCATACAAAATACCTGTATCACTGGTATTAGAAAAACTGAATATGCTCAATAGGATAGAATAAGAATTATAATTAATGATGCCCATCAACATCTAGAAATGGATAAATTAGTCCCTTTAAAATTGTACCCATTCTTTTAACTCCCACTGGCAGAAACCTTACTCTAGTACAATGACAACAGTAATAATATTAAAAATGATGATGATGATGATGATGATGATAATAATAGTTATAATAATTTCCCAGAGTGACAACAGGCAGGGGGTCAAAGCGAAATAAAAGCACTAGCCTATGCTTGGGGTATAATCATTTCTTAAGCCAATATTTATATTTACTGCAATCATGCTCACAATAAACCTTACTTTTGTTATATCCTCAAAAATCTAGAATTAAAGGCCTAACCAGCTACTAGACTGTCTCTTACTTAGTATCGTAAATATATCCGAACTTCTACATTACATAAGTATCGAGGAACTGAACTGACGTTTATCATTCTATGATGCCCACTGACACTGACACTATCGATTGTTGTGGTACATTTGGCTGACAATTAGTTTTCGTCAAAAAACGCAGCGAGAATCAGTAACAGCTGCTATGCCGTTTTGGTAGACTTGTTGGATAATTTGGGTACAACATAACATAGTGTATAAACCTTCCTTGGTTTTGGTCTAAAAGCTCATACAGTTATTCAGTCAAATGTACGTTGGCCTATATGCGCAAGGACAATCGAGGAGGCAGCACAAATCGACTAACACAATTTCATTTTAAAACACTGTTCAATACCCTATTAACCTATCAACTGAAAACTTCTAGAATCCACGGGAAAAAATTCGTTAACGAGACAGAGGAACCCTTTCAAGAAGCATATATTCAGACAACAGACAGAAAAGCTTACCTTCATTGCTGAACCAGCTAAACAACTTAGCGAAAAACAATCCCATCTCATCCTCATCAAAAGAAATTAAAACTACTATTCACTGAATACAGAATTAACTCTAAAATCGTTCAGAGCTCAAAATTCTCTCAATGCACTTCCGAACTAAAGAAACCTTTACTGTCGTTGTTGCTACGCATGCGCCTCGCCTCGATTTCACAGAGTACGCGTCACAAGAAATCCTAAAATGGCCGCTCAGAACTTCATGCGGCTAGCTGCACATATAGAGCACTTTCCTTATAAGGGAAGTAGGTAAAAAAACATCATCTAAAATTTTGCATATTCATTTTTCATTCATTCACTTTCATCCAGTTTCCTTCGCCTTCATACACCTTCATTCACCTTCAATCACCATAATTTACCTTCATACACCTTCATTCGCTTTTCGGTCAGTACAAAATGCAGACTGCACACTGCACACTGCACACTGCACACTGCACACTGCACACTGCACACTGCACACTGCAGACCGGGTGCAAAACGCAGACTGTGGTTCTTTTCTGTCTACATCGATATTACACGTACGCACTGTAATTATGCACTGCATAACTTACCTATTTTCACGCAATCGCCTTTCATAGGCCATCTTCAATACATAAGGACAATTCGCATTCTTTGAGAATGTTAACGACCCAATGGAAATGCAAGGATAAAATTGTTCTTAAACATCGTTACAATCCTTCACGGGTCTTTGCAGTGTTGACGTTTCACGCACCTGATCGCAGTAAGAACAATATCGACAAACCGGAGCCTGTGGTAACCCGCGACGAACGTTGCTTGTTACAGTCCAGACATCTCATATGCATGTTCCTTTTCTAGATAAAATACAGATCGAGACCATCCGCTCCTTTGTCTTGTTTTATTTTAACATACCGACCTGATTTAGTCCTAAAATCAATTCTCACATTTAAGGGAAAACCACACTGAAAAGTAAATGTTAGTCGACCGGAAGTGTCATGACAATGTTACTCTCAAACCATGTGCTAGAAAAGAATTGAGATACGAGGGGTTGCATTCGAAAAGAATTAAACGAAAGGATTAACTAATACAAGTGAGTTTTTGTTGAGTTTGGATGTACCCAACAAGTTGGTACACAGTCACCAAACCATGCTTTGCTTGTACTCGAGAAAATTCGCCGCATCTTTTTACTACTGTTATGATTATTACAATTGAATTCTAATAATTCATTACCGAAGGAAAACCACATTGCACATGTGGGGAACTCCAACTTGTTTTAATTTCCTCCAACGACCTTCTCAAAAATATCGTAATGCCGCCAAATCGGACGCGACGTGACCAAGAGGACGGCCTTGTGCATTGAACGTCATTCGTCACAACTCGTTTCTCGATATCAATGGGTATTTTGTTTTTTATTCCGCGCTCAAGTCACATTGCAGAGACCAGTAATGGCTTGGGGAAATGATCCAGGAACAGACATTTTCAATGAAAGGCGATTCCGTGACAATAGATAAGTATTATAATATCAAACATACAAAAGTACGTATAATATATATTCACAGGCTTTTTGATAGAAGTAAAAAAAAGCAATAAATAACGACCTTGCAGCAACAAAAAGGCGGCCTTTGAATAAAGGTATTGAATACAGCATTTTATGAAGGTGAATGAAGCTGTATGAAGGTGGATGAAGTTGGATGAAAGTGAATAAAGGTATATGAAGGAGCATGAAGGTGTGTGAAGGTGTATCGGAAGATGAATGAAGGTGAATGAAGGTATATAAATGTGGATGAAGGGGCATGAAGGTGTATCGGAAGGTGACTGAAGGTTATGAAGGTGTGTGAAGGTGTATGAAGGTGACTGAGGTGTATGAAGGTGTATGAAGGTGAATGAAAGTATATAAAGGTGGATGAAGGTATATGAAGGTGTATGAAAGTGGATAAAGGTGAATAAAGGTGGATGAAGGTGCATGAAGGTGGATGTAGATGTATGAAGATGTATGAAGGCATACGATGGTGGATGAATGTGAATGAAGGTGAAGGAAGGTAGATGAAAGTGAATGAATGAAAGGCAATTAATATACAAATTGCAGCCATTAGTGTTACATTAACTATTACCCATATATGGAAAGTGCTTTATGTGTACGGCTAGCATAAAGTTCTTGACAATGGCCGAGCTCGAGCAAGCAGTGGAGCAAATTTCTTGTAAAATTATGATTAGCCCCAAGTAAATGAATCTTTTATTGTAAATAGAAACCCACTGTCAAAACGGCAGATTTCTCCAAACGGAAAAGTAGACGTTTTACCCCATCCCCAGCTCAAGCTTTGACTCACAGAATGCGGATTTCTAAGGATATTGGTTTGGAAGTTTTTGGGCTTAAAAATCCATCTTGGAAACTTGAGCCAGCGATCCCGCAGTCTCGCAGAGTGAAGAGCTCCATACTCTTTTAAAATAGCCATCGACTTTATCAATGGAAATTTCAGTCCTGTTTGATTCAAATGAATATATGAAAGACCATATATTTGAACTGCAGAGTAATATGTAATGACATTAACTGATCATCGCAGTTATGAGCACAACTTAAGCAGCTGTGAAATTAAAGCCTGAAAAACCTCTTTGTAACGAACTCTTGCACGTTTTTTCTTGAGTTAATAATTGTTATGTTTCCAAATAATTGATCCTGTGTGACGTAAGCGTAACCGGAGTAGTTCGTGGAAAAAGCATATAGGGTTCAAAGGATACGTGGTTAATACTGCGTTCGATTTCTCTCCTTAATGCCGGGATCGAGGTATGTTAAAGTCTTTAGTTTTGTAGTTAATGGTAATTGTCGTAGATATTTACCTATGTAAAGCCGTGATCAATTCTGTTTCAATCGTATCGTCAGTCAGACGCTAAGCTCTTTATGAGTCTTAACGATGGCATTATTTGTCTTTTCCAGTTTTTACGTGCTCATCACGAATAAAGTTATAATACGATATGGCTCAGTAAAGACCGCTCCTTCGCTTAGTTTCGTTTGAGGGAAATCCTTTATACTCTTTCATATATTCATTTGAATCATTCTTCTCCATCTACGGGTATATTACGAACTCACAACATGACCAGCTCCCAGTTGGCTTGATAGCTCATTTGGTAGAGCACTGCTCCGGTATCGCAGAGGTCATGGGTTCGAATCCCGTTCAGGCTTTAATTTCACAGCTGCTTAAGTTGTGTACATAACTGCGATGATCAATTAATGTAATTTCACTCCTGTTTACTTGCCCCTCTAGCAACGATAGTTTTGCTATTTCATGAATGGCTTTTAGTTTTACTTCCGATTGGTCGACTAGATCGCGCCAGATCTTAAGCCAATCACCTTTCGTAGCAATTCAAGCCAATAACATTATCTTTCAAGCCGGGCCACGTTTACCTTCAGGATACCTTTCTCCATAACAGTAACTGAGCTGCACTATCGATGAAAAACGACGTTGCACCAAGGTCAATGGAAGAAAAATTCGAAGTATCGAACAAACGAGATTTTTTCCTTGGTCCCAAAAGCGCAAGCGCCCACACATATCTCTCCCATCTTCAAATCTTCATTTAAACTCGGTTTAACGTGTTCAATAAAAAAAACAGTTTTAAGTTTAAAAAAATTGAGCACTTTCCAGTTTACTTACGAAAGTAATTTCACGATTGCTTTGGTTTTAATAGTGAATTGAACATCACTCTGGCACAGTAAGTAAAATAATGAACACTGAACTATTATACAAGAGAGGATTTTACTAACACGCAATCATTAAAGACCACCACCACAAGCAGATAAAAGAGCGGTCTTTTTTAATAATTCTGCTGTAACCACAATCGCAAGGTTCATAATAAACGTTTAGTACGAAAAAGTAAGCAGTCTCTGACAACTTCGTCACAAGAAGTGACGGGTTATTAAAGAGCTAAAACATAATTCCCCTGTTGCCACTTTCAGCGACAGTCACTCTATTGAAATAACAGAAAACCAAAAAACAATAGTACGTGATTAAGGCAAATTGTTCTGTATACGTAAGCGTGGAAATGGAATGCACCTTGACAAAGTCTGCCAACTTTTACAAGTCCCATTATTTAAGGCTGAAAAAGAAACTTCGTGAATTGCATTCAAGCAACATTCAAGTCCGTCAGCTTCTTAACCTCAAATCAACACGCAAAAAGGTGTAAATTAAGTTAAATATTATTTAGCAGTATTATTGAGCAGCGGTGTAGCTAAGTGAATAACAGGATGGGCGTTCTGTGGGGAAATCGTTTCCTTGCTTCACTGTGATCAGCCACGAGCTTTGACTTGTTTCACTTTGAATGGATTCCTTTTCTTCATTTCTTTTTTGTGTTCTCTCTCCTGCCAAATCAAAAAAAAGTAAATGACATATTAACGCTACATGAACCAATAAAGCTTATCCTGTACAATTGGCAATGGACGGTAAATATATCACAGTACAACTTCGAGGACGTGTTGATAGTAAAGAGTGTTTAAGACGTCAATTCTCCAATACAATCACTTTAGGATCAAGTCGTAAAGGTTAGCTCAATTTTTTCGCACCTTTTACAGTTTTTCAGCGGTATACATTAGGTTTTCCACTTTTTAGTCTTTTTCGTGGTAGGAAATACTGGCCAAACACCAACCAGTCAAAGCGTGCGTTAGACCTGCTGCAAACGGTCACTGCCATAACAATTCTAGTTGATATTTATTGATTTTAGGTAGACAAGGAACTAACCTCCAAACGCCGTTGTCTTTCTGGATCATCTTCCTGCATTATTCGTTCTTTCTCAGCCCTTATCTTGTCTTCACGTCGCTGCTGAGCGGCCTTAAGTTACAACGAAACCAAAACTTAGTTCTCGTTACTGATCTGTTATTCCTTGCAGTTACTGTAACTTCTCACGGTAAAGGCAAAGGTAAAGGCGCACACGAGCCACAGGAGGCCCACACGGCCGCAGCTTATCCCGGTTTCAATAGCATGAAGCACCTGGGAATATTATTACTCCCCCCCTGGATGGGATGCTAGTCCATCGCAGGGTCACCCCCAGCATTGTATCACTGGTACCCATTTATACACCTGGGTGGAGAAAGACAGTGTGGGGTAAAGTTTCTTGTCTAAGAAAACAACACAGTGCCAGCACCAGGGCCCGAACTCCAAACCTTCTGCTCGGAAGTCCGACACGCTAACCACTACACTACTGTGCCTCCACAATTTGTCACGGTATCAAAGTAAAATAATTTTCCATTTTATCAGACGCAGCTGGATGGCAAATTTTCTTACCTCTTGTCTTTGAGCGTGTGACTGTTTCATCAAGTTCTCTTCGAGTTCTCGGCGGTTTCTCTCAGCTTTAGCTTTTGCCTGGAGTTTGAAAGACACCTCACCAGTAAGCAATAGAATACTGAATAAAAAAAGAAGTTAGAGTAAAAACAAAGACTAATCACTGTTGGCTACTTTTATCCTCTTACTAGAATTCATGCGGTGCAAAAATCTCACAGTAACTTTCACTTCATTCAACAGTATCTATTTAAATCAACTTTTCCTTGAGTGTATCAGTGAGAAACATTACATTTTGCAATCCTACAATGTCTCTTATTGATACCTTACCTGTGTATACTGTAGTATTGTAGAATGTAGTTTGTCTCACTGACACAAGGTAAATTGTTATATACCTAGACTTTCACTCAACAAAACGAGAACGGTGATTGGTTGATTCTTGGTCACGTGCCCCTGATCAAATTCAAATGTACCCCGACCGGGATACATTGCGCAGTTGTTGCCCGCGCGCCAGTTGTGCCGTCTTTGTTTGTTTGTTTTTGCTGTATGATTGTTTAAGGGAAAGTCTAAATATATAACAAAGCACTTTATTATTAATAATGCATGGTCCCTCGGGAAACTAGTTAGTTATAACAGAACTCTCGGGAAAACAAAACTAACTGTTTCCCTTGGGACCACACATTAAGTGCATATTACATTTTATAGTACTACAACACTGTGCTTTTCTGCACAAAATACAATCAGAGAGAAACATAAGTGGTGTTCAGAAGAGAGACAAACCTCTTTGCCAAGCTTAAAGCGACGGACCCGGTCAATACAGTGCAATACAAGGCGCATCATTGGTTCACACTTCACCATGTCTGAAGATCTTGTACTACCTTTAGAAGGGACTAAAAATATCAAGGCTGTTACTAATACATCCACTGACAGATTAAAAAATCGAATCTGGTTTAGCGTTGTCTGTACTCTTATCGACAACGAGTACGCGTCATCACAGTGGTCAAATGCTGTGGACTCACGAGGCGATTTGTTTTTTGTTTTTTACCACAATAGCCACGTTAAAGAACGTCAAAGAAAATGTTTTTTTTTTAGAGCGTGACCAAGATCGTGACACATAGCGTTGTCTATAACTTTCTCGCAATCTGATTGGTTTATTTTCCAAAATGAGCTTTTCTGATTGGCTATTGCTTTGCGCGGCACATCGGCGCGAGCAGCGTTGCCTAGACTCTTATCGACAACGGCAAATTAGCCAATCAGTTTGCGAGATTAGTAGCAAATTGTGGCAAAATGATAATTATACAGTGTTTACTTGAGGTGAGTTAGCAGGGTCATAGACAACACATTTATCAGACCAAGCAGGATTAATGTCCACCAAATGTCTGAATTATCCCTCAGGAAAGAAGAAAATCATCTACAGCCACAAGTAAGGGATTTTGACTGGTTTGTATTTATTTACAGTCAAAACACTCCACAAAATCACTGTTTGTATATGGATCAAGGTTCTGCCCTTTTTGGAACTGGCTACTGAGTGACTCTTCTTGCAGGATAGACCTGGTCTGAACATTGCATCACATACACAATCAGTCACATTGTCATGCACTGTTTTCTATTCCTGTTTTAACCCTTTAAGCCCCAATAGTGTCTTTACAGATTTTACTCTGGCTAACGCCAGACGATTTTACTCGTCACAGGGAGACCCCTCGGGGCTTAAAGGGTTAAGACACCACATACAGAATAACTGAACTTACCATTAAAATTGAAAAGCAAGACCTTCTTTGGTTTAACAGGTTTGGTTCCAGTTGCTTGCTCACTGAAACATAAGGAAATTACTCAAGTCACAAGAAAATTCACACAACAAGCTGTATATGTGTAAGAAATAAAGTACAAGTGCATGAAATTGGGAAAATGAAATCAATATCATACAGATTTTCTGTGGTTTACATACTCGTCATCTGGTTGTTTAGGTCCAACATACTGATCAGAAAACAGCATGGAATCAAATATGTCTTCATTACTGGCAATAACTCGTGTGACCTGCAGAGACAAAATTGCAGCCTTTTTGAGTATCTCTGGTATAGAGGAGACATGGCTTTCAAGGTACAACAAAAACCATAGAGTACTAAATTTAAGAAGGGTGCTTGATTCTCCATACCTGGGATGATAAAATGGCATTAGCAACATCTGTAGATTCACTCATAACAACATAAGAAGCAGGAAGATCAAACTTGGTTCCACTTTTCTTGTCAGGGCAGAAGAAGTTCTATGTGAAGATAAAAGCAAATTTAATGTACCGGGTATTGTTAGCCATAACCAGGTGGACATTCATTATTGTCTGATGAAGGTAGTCTACTGTGACTCAGTGGTAATGGACTTATTTCGGTGGGACAACATTTAAAGACACAAAGGGAGAAAAACATAGGTATAAGTGAAGTAAGAAAGTATATCAAACGGGAAAAGACTGTGGTTTTAAATACTGTGCAAAGCCAGGGATGGGAAGCAGCAAGGAATAGAACTGAGGGTCCCATTAGCAACAGGCAAAAAGAAAGTCAAGATGATGTCCCACAAACCAAATCTTGCAGCTCTTTTTGCATTTTCGCTGCAGTCTTCTTTGGCATAACAGCAAAAACAAAGTTATCCATTTCCTCTTCACTCATGTGAACAGTAACTGTCTGTAAATCGCAACAAAACATCAGAATGAGTTCTTTGTTCCAGAGGTCTACCCATTTGAAATAGCATCAAGTCAATAATATAATTGAATAGTTTAAAATTATCATAACCAGTGCTATTTATAGCTTAAATCTTGACTTGTAGTCCATAATTTTCCAAATGCACCAAGCATTCTAACAAATATAAGAGAGGAGTGAAGTGGTCCGAAGGATTCTACAGATACTACAAAACACTCAAGAATTCAAGCTCCCACATGCAGCATGGGTTTTCCTTTCCCATCTGATTAAATACAGGAATTGAAAAAATTAACCCTTGAGAAACTTAAAAATGCATTGCATAATAGTAATTGTTGAAAATGATGAAAATCATAATATTACATAGCTTACAATTGTATCTCTTGCAGGCTTCACTAAATAGGACATCACACTGACCAAGTCATGCCGTTTTTGTAACTGTAGGATAAAACACAGAAGTGTTAAATAGTTAAATCCTTAATTAACTCACTCAATCTTAAGATCTGAGCTCCAATTCTCTTAAACAAGTGCCACACATTTCCTTATTTACCAGTTGAGAGAATTTGGTGTTAAATCAACTCGTTAACTTTAAGTTGATTGCGTGCCCAATTTTCATCATCCACTTTCTGTTTTCTTGGTATCATATTGATATTGAAACAAGAAGTTGTATGTTGATCACATCTGGAATTGAAAGGGTTAAGCATCACAAAAAAGGGGATTGTTTATAAAGGCTTTTTCTTACCTTGATCTCAACCAATATTCCATCGCAGCCCACTCTACCAGTACACCATAATGTATAGAGACTTTCACTCTCCTTAACTAATACTCCTTGCTGTGGTTCTTCAGTGGAACCATCATCACCTTAAAACACAAGAAACAGACCAAGTTTATCTAGCTTGGGTGGTCAACAAACTTAATATGATATCCCTACCTACAATGTACCACAATTTTTCAATGGACTCGTAAATGATTTAACAAAATTGAATTTTTTTCTACCAGACCCAGCAAATTTGACGCAGTGTAAGAGTGTTTATAATAAGTGAATAACAATCACCAAAGAGATATGAAAATCCTTACCTACTATACTAAAATTACTTTCCAAAAGTTCTTTGTTGGACTTCAACCTTTGAAAAATATCAAAATACACAGCAATTAGCATGATGAATGTCAGAAATAAAATTATCTCATCATACTGTAAGTACTCAGTAGTGATCGATATGCGTAGCCTATGAAATTTGTTTAAATGAGATGTACATGAGGACCTTACCAAGCAGTCGCAAGCTTAGAGTTTTTGCTACGTCCTGCAAAGAAGTTGAGAGCATATGCAGCAAGTCCTGCTAGGGTCAGAATTTCAGCATAAAATCCTTCCCAATTGGTTCTCAAATGTACAGGGACCTAAAACCAAAATGCATATAAAATAATTACAATCATAATTTGGGCTTAAATTTTACCATAAGTTCAAACAATACACAGGCAGAGTGGAAGTTAAGGGCAGAGTGGATTGAGAGAAAAATTCATAAAATTAATGCCTAAAATTAATTTACCTTTTCAATTTTCAAATCAGGTTGAGGACCAGATTTTCCCTTAGGGATCTTCTCTTTACTGTATCCCTGGATCAAAAGCACAAACAAAGTCAACATTCATTGTTACAGTGCTTAACAAACTCAGATTATCTTAGGAGGTAAACTAGCACCAGGGCTCAAGACCAACTTTTTAGCTCACTAGCCTATATCCTAGCCTATTGGCAAGTAACAGGTCTAATTTTACAAGCCAAAACACAATTTGTACAAGCCAAACTTGTCATGCGCAGTGTCAGTGATATGTTTTATGAGAGTGGTCGAGCTCAGACATACTAAGCAGGGCCTAGTCAGGTTACATTAAGGTAGTGCCCCCCCCCCCACCCCCTTGGTAGTTTAGACACTCTCCCCAGGTTGCGCTCGCTCAAAAAAATCAAGATGGATACTGTTAAATCAAAGCATACGAGTCTCAAAAATTCTACGGGAAAACTGGGGATGTGAAGACTCTAATATAAAAATAACTTCCATTTTTCTGTCCACTACTAGAGTGCTTCACAATTTTTACTAGCCTAAATGGCAAGTGAAAGAGTAAAATCCACTTGCCAAGACTGAAAATTTTACTAGCCTGTAGCCAGTTGGCTATCGTTAGTCTCAAGCTCTGTAGCACCTATGGTTTGTTGCTTGACAAAGTAGATTTACCTGGTATTATTCCAGGTACTTAAGGAAAATATCAAAGTTGGTATCAAATGAACAGAAAGAAAAGTTGAACAAAACATTAGAGACAGATCTGTAAACTAGCTTTATAGCTAAGTGTTCATCACATTTTAAATGAAGTGTCTTTGTCTATGTATGTCTAACAAATGTACAAGTCATATTCTGACTCAGAGTCTATATTTTTACCTCAAATTCTTCTTCATCTGTAAAATGATCAAACTCTTGCTGTTCTTCGTCTGCCTGCAGAAGACAAAAGGATTGATTAACTATGAGGTAATAAACAAATAAACTATAAGCAAACAGACTAAAAAGTTGTGATTATATCTGTCGTGGTTCAATTTTATCCTTGGTTTAAATTTTAGTTTCCTTTGTTTCAAACTTATTATCATATATTATCATACCAAAAAAGAAAGGAAAATAAAATTCAAACCAAGAGAAAAATTGAACCATGTTACATATCTACCTCTTCAACTAATGCCTCCCCTTCATCTACCTCCTCTTGTGAATCATCTAAAAAACAATAAAAAATAATAGCTTTTTTGATATCAAGGAGTATGTTGTAATCTGAACAATAACATTCCAATTCAGATCACTCAATTTAAATCTTTCTGTACCATTGATATGATGAGCCACATAACAAACACTGGGAGGTGCTTTTGTTATTTATTGAGATGCTAATTAATAACAGAGTATTCTGCATTGCAGCAGAAATCAGGCCCAATGCTTAACACAAGAAATTCGGATTATTAGACAGATCATCAGAGCTAACGCTCAAAACATCAGCACCCTCTGTTTACCTTGCGGCGGTATGACATACTTTATCAACTTGCTTCATAATCCCAATTTCTTGTGTTCCAATTCCCCACTCACGCAGCACCAGTTTCTTTAAAAACTACCCCCCTGCCCAATGCTTTATCATTCAGTTGATTTTGCTGCTCACCACATAAATTGGAATGATTTCCGCACAGGTCCCTACTTCATTATGCATGCTGTAGTTGAATTGTCTTGGTAAGTGCACATGCAAACATTTCTTGTTTTCTGAGAACAAAACCGTACGGCTACAGCATGCATAATGAAGTAGGGACCTCTGCGGAAATCATTCCCATAAATTCTCAACATGGAGTTTATCATTTTTTTAAATTTCTACTAAAGCCTAACGTTTGCTAGCCATTTTTCAACTTTATATATGTGTACTCTTTGCTTGCTCTCCTCCACTACTACATTACAATGCATGGTAATTAATAATACGATGGCCACCCTTCCAATGAAGCAACTGATTAGCACGTGCATCATCATATACACATGTAAATTTTCGTGAGATTATGAAAGTTACATTTATACATAAATTAATTAGTTAAACGCGTACATACATTCCAAAAAATCTTTCAGAATGAAGAAACGTTACAAGAATACATTTGTGGGATGGCAATAAGGAGTGCAAGGCATGTGTACTTAACAGAATAAAAAATAGGTACATGTGAAGCTGTAGATTGGATAAAATCAGCTGGGATTTTTTCACAAACATCTTGACTACAGATAAACTGCTCCATTGCTCAATGGAAGGCATGATAAAAAAAAGATCCAATTAAATTGGCTTTTTCGCCGTTTATGTTAAAGGAGCAATTGTAGAATACGCGTTGCACGAACCTTCGTCTTCGTCTTGATCACTTGTTCCATGAGTCTCCGTCTCTTCTTCCTCCTCCTCGTCTACTTCATCTCCTTCGGTTTCGAATTCAGCAAAGTCGTTAGAGCTATCATCAGCTTCTTCGGTAGCAGTTACATAAGTTAAGAATCCAACTAATAAAAGGAAAAGCGCCATGAAAAAGGGCCTAAACGGCTTCAAGTACAAACGAAAAGAAGCCATATTACTGTATTTCAAGTCAAAAGAACACAAGTAAAATAACCCACAATGCCCTTTAAGACCCCTCATTCTTCTCGCAGAGAACGTTGGGAAAACAGCGCCATATTGGACTGAACGTCTGGAAAGCGGAGCTTTACATGCATGTATAAGTTTATTCAATTTGCTCTCATTTCTTTGCAGTTTTAACAATTGCATGCATAGAAACAGCGAGAAATTTCAAGGAATATTGGTTAAATCAAAATAACTTGCATTAATATAATTGGGGATGGACAGCGAAGGGAAGATGGAAGTGGAGCTCGAGACAGCAAATGATTACGAGAAGTCGAGAGACGAGAAAGATGGAAAGGAGCGAGAAAAAAGTAGAGACAAAGACAAAGATAGACACCGAAGTAGACACAGGGACAAAGATTCAGATAGGGATAAGGACCGTAAGAGAGACAAGGACAAGGATAAGCATAGAGATCGAGACAGACGTGATAAAGAGCGAGATAGAAGAAGGGACAAGGACAGAGATAGAAAGCACAGGAAACGCTCAAGGTACTGTTGCATAACACATGTAAAAATTGTCCCTCAAGATTTCATGCGTCCTCTCTCCCCCTCCCACCTCTATTCCCCAAAGTGCTCAATCAGACCCACCCTCCCCTTCCCAGCCATTACTATGCCTGTCCAGTACTTCCAACCCCAGAGGGGAGGGGGTACTCCCTTATATGGGCTATATAGATATGTGTGGCCCCTAAGGGTATGGGTTTTCAGCTCTTTTGGTCATAAATAGGGTATCGATTTTAGCCATTTTGCCGGGCTAAAAATTAACTCCAGTGCTTGGTGGCCAGTCGGGCCAGTTTCCTTGAATTCTCAGTGGCCCATCCCAAAATGAAGTAGCCCTCAATTTTTTTTTTCAGAGTCACATGGCAATCACAAAATCAAAATGGCGTCTATCAGGAGCCCATGGGCTCCTGCGTCTATATGTTGTGAATGTGGATCGCTCGTGAAATCACTGTTAAAACGGCTTGGAATTTCCACTTCAGAACTAAAAATTCAGTAGTAAACTACATGTTTAGTTTTATTTTTAACTTTATAATTTGCGTAATTAAATTGCAACTTTTCGAAATTCTGTAGCATAGCCGCACATCGGGCGTTCAAACCTTAACTTTTAGTAGCCCTGGTCAATTTTAACTCGCCACTTAGGACCGTGCGACCGCCAATTTTTAGCCCTGATTTTGGTAATTTGATTTTTGCACTCTGGTCTTGAATTAGTTTTTTTCTTTTTTGAAGAAGCTACTTCTTCATCATGCCCCCACTTCCATCCATGCTTTGCAGATAAACATTGGTTTTAATTTTCGTCCGAACTAGAGAAATAATTATAAGGCAGGTCTGAAACAGGGTATTGATTTAAGATACAGGTCATAAATTGGGTAGGGAAAATTGCTGATTTTGGTCATAATAAGTAGCGTAAGGGTTTTAGGAACCAGCCTGCACACCCCTACCAAATTTTTCTGGGAATACCCCCCTCCTGGGCTTCCAACCTTGTATATGTTGTAGTTCAATTTTATCCTTGGTTCAAATTTTATTTTCCTTTGTTTCAAACTCATTGTCACACATTACCATACCAGAAAACAAAGGAAAATAAAATTTTAACAATGGAAAAAATTGAACTACAACATATATATCTGGTAAATTGCCTAACTCTTGGAGGTTGTTGGATAATAATAATTATTGTTTAACATAATAATCATCCAATTAAATGATTATCATTGTTGTATGAGCATTCTGTATGGAGGATACTTGTTACATTACCACTGTAGTGTAAGAGTGTTCGCAATAAGCTGAAACTTATCTCAGCTACTGTGCACTGAAGAAACCAGGAGCAGGGTTGGGAGCAGGGTTGGCGCAGTGGTGAGAGCGCTCGCCTTCCACCAATGTGGCCCGGGTTCGATTCCCGGCCCCGGCGTCATATGTGGGCTGAGTTTGTTGGTTCTCTACTCTGCTCCGAGAGGTTTTTCTCCGGGTACTCCGGTTTTCCCCTCTCCACAAAAACCAACATTTGATTTGATTTAATTTATTTCATTTGCGCTTTAAAGTGTCCCCAATTAGTACAGCAGTGCTAAATACACTTGACACTCAAATAAAGTTCATTATTATTATTATTATTATTATTAACCGATTTTCACCTGGATGCTTTTTTGATCTAGTGTTGTTTATTGCTAAATGTTTTAGATCAAGATCACCACATAAATCTAAAGATGAGAAAAAATCCAAGTAAGTGAATTGTTCTGGTTGCAATATATCACTACAGGTGTGTGAGAGCACTGCTCTGTTTAACAGCAGTGTAATGATATACATAGAGCGTTGACCAAGTGTAAGGTCAAGATTGCTGCATATTGGCAAAGTTCCTTTTTGGGTTTTTATTGACCAAGACATAGTGGAGGTTGATAATAATGTAAAAAAGAACTTGATCAATATGTAGTCATCTTGACTGAACAAGCTTGGTCAAAAAGGGATTTATTAATACAGTCATTTAGCTCCATTTTGTTTTACGGGACAATGTGGGAAACCACAAGCTAGCAAGTTAGGCACGTCTTGCCTGCTTGGGTAGCCATTCAGAACTCATTATTCATCTCATCTTGCCTGCTTGTGGAAAAAGCCTTATAATTAATCTGGATATTAACCTCCTTGTTTTGTAAACAAATAATTTGCAGATAAATGTCCAGCTGTCTTTGACCAATCAAAAAGTTGGTCAATGAATGATATATTATTATATCCACGAAAGCAAAAGCTTTTCCTTTCATCAGTGCACAAAAAATTCTGAGTCGTCAAGATAGCTCCCTCTGGTCTGTTTTAGGGACCGGTGATTATTTATGTGGGGGGGGGTGGGGGGATTTTTTTGTTTTAGCATGAAAGAAAAAGCGTGATCCACCGCTATAAGCCCATTAGTCAATTTTTGACCCACTCCCATATAACTTTATTTAAGAGGTGACCCACCCCCAGCCCCCTTCAATCTATACCTTTATGAGGAGTTCCTGTTCACTGAACGAAATCAGCAAATCTTGTGAACCAGTGTCCTACTCTGCGGCCACTTCTTGTTGATGTGCCTTCTTGTATTGTTACAGTATGACTGTCATTGTCTGATTCACTTTCGCTTTCACCCCCAATCATCGTGAAATTCTCTTTTGGCTCACCCCTTTTCTCTAAAAAAATAGGCCTGGCCCACCCCATGATTTCCCGCCCCCCAAATAAATAATGACTGGTCCCTTAGTGGTCTAATCAATATATGTTATTTACCGGGCGGGAGGTCCGTATGGGAAAAAAACGGTGCCCGAAGTCTTGAGTACGGCCTGACTGTTTGTGACTTCTTATGTTCCATTTGTCATTTTCCCCTGACAAATAAGTTGTTACACTCTTATTAAACCAGTTACCTTTGGGGAGTTTTAGAGTATTACCTTTATTGGTGATGTTAGTTATGTTTATGGCCTTCATGCACATATTACAGCATGGACCTTTTTCAATCTTCAGTGATACTAGCTTATAGTAAATCAGGTGATTGTGCTATTTCAATGAACAGAAAAGAGAATGAAACAAAGGAAGAACAAGAGCAAGAACAAGAAAAGAAGCCCAAAGTTGAGGTATTTACCATTGACAGGAAAAAGATGTTTTGTTCCAGTTGTTTGACAGTTCAATTTTCAAGTTTTAATGTTGCAGATCATTTTGATCTTTTGGTCAATTTGTTTTGACCTAGGTAAACTTGTTTTAACCTTGATCGAGTTGTTTCAACTTAGGTCGAGTTGGGGTAGGTATAAAACACACGTCACAGGTCATTACTTTACCAATACAGAAACAACCCTAACCATTTTACAAATACTAGCATTGGGCCTAATGACGTTTGCTTAGGTCTAACTAGTCCTAAGGGTAGCTTTAGTGAATGTTTACTATACTTTCTGTGAGCTATGTTTTGTTGAATATGGGGTGTTTGTAACAAACTGAGCAATTTCTTGATGCATCCTGGATTAACAGCCTCTGTCGTTGGAAGAAATGATTGCAAGACGTGAAGCAGAGAAGAAAGCACAAGAAAAGGTAACATGCTGTCAGTTAAAATAAATGTCAGGTCAAACTGGTTCCAAACTAGTTTGATTTCTTTTTTCCTTTGTTTCAGATGATTGGAGGATTATGGAAATTAATCTGAAACAAAGAAAAAAAAAACAAAAAAACAAATCAAACTGGTTTGGGACCATTTTGACCTGAAGTTCATTTAACCTTCAAAATATACTTCATATAAGTATCTTATATACAAGGCTAAAAGGTTAAAAAAATTGTAAAAATAAAAAGTAAAAACGACACGTTTTCGGCTGTTTGCCATCATCAGGGTTAAAAATGTCCGTCTGCACGCATGTATATATATCTTATGTAATTCCCGTTGGATATATATGATATATAGACATGCGTGCGGACGGTCATTTTTAACCCTGATGATGGCAAACAGCCGAAAACGTTTGGTTTTTACTTTTTAACTTTACAAATTTTTTAACCTTTTAGCCTTGTATATAAGATACTTTTTATCAAGTGAACATTATGGACATACTTCATATACCGTGCTTAATGTATTTAATTGCCATGTTATACCATTGCCATGGTGTGTTTTAGAAAAAAATAATTTTACTGTGCCATGTGTCTTTATCAGCCTCAATTTCTAACCAAAGAACAGAGGGCAATGGAAGCGATAAAGAGACGACAACAGCAAGTTGAGGAACAACGTCAAAAAACTGAGGTTAGTCAAAATCTACATGTATTTGTAAGGTCTTCCAGTGTCAATGAACGATGCATAAAGTGCTTGTCTGTCTGCTTTCAAAACTGTTACTTGTCTAACTACAGTATCTGTTTGAATGTTCATTGTTGTTGAATTTTGTGTTGTGGTTGGATGGTTCTGCACAAGTTCAATTCAACTGTGCCTTGGTTACAGGAAGAACGTCAGATGAGAGAGAAATTCTTAAGAGAAGCACAGTATTCTAGAGGTGGGCCTGTCATTTTGCTTCCCCTGCATCACTGTTGTGACTTTAATTAAACTTTCTGCAGTGTTATCTTTATGCATTCCACTTTTCAGTTTTTAATCTTACAGTTACTTCTTGTACAGCTAAGTTTAACTTTGTAACATTAAGCTTCATAATTGAATAGTTCAACTTAGAGTTTTGAGCAGTTAAAAAATATTTGTTATGATAACCCATGATACAAGATTTCCCATTTTATTAATGTGAAAGAGGTTTGTACATTTACCTCCTAGCAGTGTTTGTTTCTTTCCATGGCTTTTTACAGAGGATGAAGTAGAAAGAGAGCGAAGAGAAAGAAGGGAAAGAAGAGAAAAGAATATGACTGAAGAAGAGGTCAGGAGGGTGGTTCATTTCTTCATTTATTTTATTCTTGTGTCTTTTTGATTCAAAGATATCCTAACCTCACCATTGACATTGTGTTTCTTTGGTAGGCTGAAAATGAGAAGGCCAAACTGCGTAAGGTAATCCAGTTCAACCACTTATATCCATGAAGCCCCTTACAAAGGATTTTAACTTCAAAGTTGATAAACTGTGCATTTTTTCTCTTGCAGGAGAAAGACCACGACAAAGAAGTTCAGGCAATCAAGGTACAATAGATTTTGGTCATAATGACTTCCTTTTAGGAGGAGGCATTGTTTATTGCAATAATTCCAATAGTTTTCTGAAAGTTCAAGCAAAAACAATATGCAATTATAGTGCACAACATGATTTTAGTTAACCAAAAAGGAAAGGACAACCAAATCCCTGCCAAATTTTAATGTGGTATGAAAGACTCATCAGCTGAAGTGGGAGGTTGTAGAACAAATTGCTATCTCTATATTACTTAGTGTATTGTCTTAAAATATTGTTGATAGTTTTAATATTTTACCTAATGTTTAAATTAATATTAATTAATATCTATTTTATTAATAGTTTATTATTTTAATTAATATTTTTATCAATTTGTAGCATACCATAAGTTTAAGAGTTTCCCCAAGTAATGCTTTTTTTTGCGCTGGAACAATTAGACACTAAAATAAAGGACATGTATGTGTGTATGTATGTATGTATGTATGTATGTATGTAGTGTTTACAGGGGTCAAAAGACATTATGTGCTTCTGAAGTGTACAAGATTAGTCAAAATATTCTGATCTGCATTTATAGTGTATGCTATTTTGGTGTTTTACTTACCACACAATGTACAGTACAAGACTCAAGTCTGAGAAAACTGTTTTGTAGGAACGATATTTGGGAGGAGCAAAGAAAAGGAAAAAGGTGCGGCGTTTGGCTGACAGGAAGTTTGTGTTTGAGTGGGATGCAGGAGAAGACACTGCCATTGACTACAATCCAATGTACGTACATGAGTTAGTACATTTGTGAGTGATACATGTACTCACTAAGGAGAATGACTCTCCTTCATGAGTTGTATAGTTGCTACTACTCATATTTTGAAAGTTTAAGTGTTTTTGTAAGTGACAAAAAATCTGAGCCCTTTAAGATGAGTACAGTTAGTAAATATCTCTGAAAGGTAGAAAGGCAAAGCCCTTGCATTTGTGTGCGTTTCATAAAGTCTTTTGTAATATATTCACTTCTGCTTTATGTCATATCCGCTTCCTCTCATACAATAATTGCTGTGGTTCAATTTTTTTGTGATTTAAATTTTATTTTCCTTTGTTTTTTTTGTATGGTAATGTTGATAATGGGTTTGAAACAAAGGGAAAAAAAGTTAAACCAAGGAAAAAATTGAACCAAACCATAGTTACTTGGATTTGGATTGCTGTCCTCATCCAAATAACTAGCTCTATTTTGTTTCTCTGTTATAAAGTTACATGGAAAAACATCAGATACAGCTGTTTGGCAGAGGACACATAGGTGGAATTGATATAAAATGGCAGAAGAAAGAAACTGGAAAATTTTATCAAGATCTGTTAGAAAAAAGACGAACCACAGAAGAGAAGGACAAAGAAGCGTGAGTAGATCTCATGGTCCATGTATTGTAATTTTGATGGTACCTGCTAGTGGTGTTTCAAACTCTGATAAAACTAATGCTTAAGAAATATTCAAGGTCAATGCTAATTTAAAATACAGTATAATGCTTGGACCGTAAGGTTCAATAAAAGCAAGTTAATGGTGCACATAAGCCTTTAGCATAAGTCAACTCTCCAGCATTGTCAGACCTACAAGTACTTATGAAGACAATGAATGAGCAGTTCCCTTAAGTTTTAGTGTTTGACAGAAATTGGACATCAATCAAACAAAGTTGAGTGTTCTAATACAATGATCATCTTGATGAGGCTGCCAAAGTAAATGATGATAATTATACTGTACACCAGATAAAACTTAAACTATGATTACAGGGTTAAAAATTAACTCCAGTGCTTAGTGGCCCATCCCAAAATGAAGTAGCCCTCGATTTTTTTATTTTGAGAGTCACGTGGCAATCACAAAATCAAAATGGCGTTTTTATGTTGTGAATGTGGATCGCTCGTGAAATCTCTGTTAGCACTGCTCGGAATTTCCACTTCAGAACTACAAAATTCACTAAATAGGATGATCTTAGAGTCTAGGCAAAGAAGCGAAGAGAAAGTTAGTCCAATTAAACTACTAATCATAACTATAACAAAATTCTCACATCTGATTGGCTATCAACTGCCCTGATTTCAGTCTTAATAGGACAGTACGCGTCATGCCTGAGTAATTGGACAGTACGCACCATCACGCGCGCGCTTAAATGGCTTTTTTTTTCTCACTGCTAGTAAAAAAACCCCTTGGAATTTCATGTGTTTTGATTTGAAAAAAGAAGTTTATACATCACAAATTTTGTTAAAGTTATGATTAATTGGTAATAAGACTTCATGTCGTCCAATTCGGTCTGCAATCATACTCGTGATTAAACAAATCGCACTCCCGCTACGCGGTCGTCCGATTTTGTTAATCACTCGTATGATTACAGACCGAATTGGACTCCACTCAGTCCTATTACCATTACATATTGAGTTTTCTTTTTAACTTTGTACTTCACATACCTACCGTACATTACATTGCAACTTTTCGAAATTCTGTAGCATAGTCGCACATTGGGCGTTCAAACGTTAACTTTTGGTAGCCCTGGTCAGTTTTAACTCGCCACTGGTGGCCGTGCGACCACCAACTTTTTGCCCTGTGGTTATTACTTTTATTTATACAGCTCAAGGCAAAAGAAGCAGCGTGACTTGGAGAAACAACGTGCTCATGATGATCGTCACTGGAGCAAGAAACCCATGGAGGAGATGGCTGAAAGAGACTGGCGTATATTGAGAGAGGACTTCAATATTTCTACTAAAGGCAAGACAGATAGGATTGGAAACTATGTGACATTTTATTCCAGTTTCACTATTAAACACTTTCCTGTCTGTATCCTAATTTTAAACTTGTATAAAGTGGAATTTCTCATAAGCACTAACTTGCTAAACACTGGGAAGGGCCTTTAACCCTTTCACTCCCAAGAGTGACTTTATAGATTTTACTCTGTCTAACGCCAGACGATTTTACTCGTCAAATGGAGACCCCTTGGGAGTGAAAGGGTTAAAAACTATCTCCCTTAACCCTTTCACTCCCAAGAGTGACTTTATAGATTTTACTCTGTCTAACGCCAGACGATTTTACTCGTCAAATGGAGACCCCTTGGGAGTGAAAGGGTTAAGAGTTTATTTATACTTGCTTTGTACTGTCATGAATATTCCCCTGTATTACGTAGTAACTTAAACATTGTATGCACTACAGGTGGTAAGATTCCAAACCCATTAAGATCTTGGAGGGAAAGTCCACTTCCAAAGGAAATCCTAGACATTTGTGACAAGCTGGGATATGAAGTAGGTCATTGCTTATGTCTAAAGAAAACCTTGGAGTTACTCTTTCCTTTGGTGTTCTTTTTGCATGATATAAGTATGTATGTATGTGTGTATCTGTGTATGTACAGTACCGCTCAGAAATAAGCGTCCCAAAATATACGCAAAATACGCGTATGCGTATGCGTACATACGCGTATGCGTATGCGTATATACGCGTATGCGTATGCGTATATACGCGTATGCGTATATACGCGTATGCGTATGCGTATATACGCGTATACTCTGTGTGCGCGTATGCTCATTAGTATGTATAAGCTAGCTGGATTGTTTTTTCCTTTGTTGATAGTTGATTGTTCTTTCAATGACCCGACATTGCGGCATTTAAAAGTGTATGGTAGAATGAATAAATCGTGCCGTGCCAAAGAGAGTTTACATGTTTACTTTTACAGAAAATATTAAATGCGCTCCGTTACGTTAGCGAACGACTTTTAGATAGTCTATGTAAAAACTTGTTATAGTGTATTCACTGTAATGAGAATTCACTTTTCGTTTGAATCATGGATTTAAATTCATCCCAAACAAAACCATCTGAACCACTTCATTTCTTGCCGCCGGCGGTAAACGGTTCATGAGAAAGTAAACACTCAGATGACGCGACTAGCGTACCGAAAAGTGTTATCTCAAGAAAATGTTAAAAACATGTTATTGTCTGAAGAACGGTTTAAATACGGTGCACCATAAAAACTTCGATAAAACATCGTTTCTACCTTAGGAGATCCAAGAAGACCTGCCGTGATACTGCCCCTTTACGGCAAGACAAACAAGTTCAACTCATTCGAAGAGTTTTAAAAGGACGGCGCATTCAATAAAAGCAAGTGACATGTTGTTTACGTTTACTCTCGAGAACAGGACAGGATAGTCGCCGGCGAGAAACGTTGTTTCTACCGATAAAGATCATTTCACCGTCAAATCACCGCTTTCACCGAATAAAACCAGAGATATCATATCATCATTATTTTCGCTGCTTGCCGCGACGCTACAATAGAGAATCAACTACAAGCGAACAAGTCTTGCTGGCGAGTGTCGAAACACCGAAACTTTATCTTGCATAAAAGTTTATAGATATTCCAGACGCATCATAAAAACTTGCATGGAACATCGCTTCTACCTAAAAGGCCATTTTACCGTTTAAATCACCGATTCACGCCGAGTAGAACCAGAGATATCATTATTTTCGCTACTTGCCGTGACGCTACAATAGACAATCAATCAACAAACAAGTTTCGCCGGCGCGTGCCGAAGGTCGAAAACTTTATCTTGCATAAAAGTTAATAAATGTTCACGGCGCATCATACAAAATTTCATAGAACATGGTTTCTACCTATAAAGATTATTTGACCGTTTAAACCACCAATTTACGCCGAATAGAACCAGAGATATTTGTCTCGAAACACCGAACGATATTCCCTCTAGAACATTTACTTCAAGGTAAGACAAACAACTTTACCCCATTTGAAGAGAAGTCTTAAAGACAACGCACTGAATGGATGCGAGTGTCACGTTGTTTACAAACTCCTGAGTGCGTATACGGCGGAAATAGTCGCGGGCGAAATAATGCGTGACCGTTTCCACGAACCGCTTCTCTCTTTGAATCAAAACTTGCTAGTTGTCGGAGAAGTTTACTGGTTTCATTGACGATGATTCTTTTTGGTATATCTTATTATTAGTTTAATCGGCAGATTTTCTTTTCCTTGACAAAAAGACAACCAAATAGATTTGAAATACGATAGCTTGTTTTTACGGCACAGTGACTACAGTTTTATGCAAATTTCACACTGCTCGATCGGCTGCCGCTTTTTCAAGTTTTTCTCGCACTGCTATTTCTTTTGTTTTTCTCAACAATACTAAACAAAGAAAATTTTTGCAATGAATAACAAAGAACTGCGTATGTGCGTATGCGTATACGAGTATACGCGTATGCGTATGCGTATATACGCGTATAAGCTGCGTATGCGATGTACGCTTATTTCTGAGCGGTACTGTATGTTTGTATGTATGTATGTATGTATGTCATGTATGTAGTTGTTGTGGGAGAAAAAAACACACAAACAAACTACAGGTTTATCCCTACAAGCCTGTTTCGTGGTTGCCCACTCGTCAGGGGATTTATGTATGTATGTATGTATGTGTGTATGTATGTATGTATGTTATGTATGTATGTTATGTAAGTTATGTATGTATGTATGTTATGTATGTATGTATGTTATGTATGTATGTATGTTATGTATGTATGTTATGTGTTATGTATGTATGTTATGTATGTATGTATGAGTATTTGTATTTGATATTTGATCATTATAGTCTTTAAGCCGTCCTTAATGAGTAAAAATAATGTTTATTTTATCTCAGGAACCAACTCCAATTCAGCGTCAAGCAATTCCTATCGGCCTTCAGAACAGAGATATTATTGGTGTTGCTGAAACAGGTAGGCTATGGTCTAGGAAATAGTGTACAATAAATCTACATAGATCTGTATATGAGTGTTTATCTTTGTGCTGTGAAGGAAGGAGAAGACATATATATGTCAGTGATGTTGTTTGCAAGGGTTACCTAAACAATTTAATGGCAAGGAGTGGAAAATTTTATTTCTTTTGATTTTTAGGTAGTGGAAAAACTGCTGCTTTTTTAATTCCTTTATTGGTGTGGATCATGGGTTTACCAAAGATTGAACGAGACATTGATGCTGATAAGGGACCATATGCACTTATCTTGGCCCCAACAAGGGAATTAGCACAACAGGTAATGCCACAAACTGTTTTTTATGTGAGGATTCTAAGGTTACACTCACCCAACTGACCTCCAGATTTGCATATGCTTTGCCTGTAGGACCACTGGGTCCCTGAATAAAGAATTTTAGATAAGTGTGAGGAGAAACCTATGAGACTTCAAACGTGTAACACTCATGCACAGCTTGTCCAGATCCAATTATATTTCTTTAGTATCATATTTGGAAACAGCTTGCCCCCGTCTTTGAGTCTGTTGGCACTGATTGGTTAATTTGGTTTCTCTTGCTTCCCAAATATGGTAGTTGGTAGACTGAATGTGCACAAGCTTTGGTTGAAGATGTTCTAAGCTGGAACTTTACGCGTTTGTGGTACAAGTTTCATGGATCATGGTACATGTTTAACTGGGTGGAATATTTCCTTTTTATCCTAGATAGAAGATGATGCCATGAAGTTTGGTCGCCCTCTTGGTGTACGCACAGTGTCTGTGATTGGTGGGGTGAGTGGCTATTGTAAGCTGCATGTTGTATTCAAATTCATGTACTTGGAGTACTTCAGAATCCATTTGTAGTCACAAACGTTTTTGAAGTGAATAACTCCTAAGCCTGTGTTGAAAATAATCACTGAGTGGCTTTCAATCAACCAGTTTTCATAAGTCAAGGGTGGAATCATTTGTTCCATCTTACTTGACAACATAATTATGTCTTCAGTATTGCCAAATTCACAAGTGTGCACATGATCCTGTGGTCATATTGTATTAGCCTCTATTGAATTTGGCATTGTTTGATGTGGTCTTTTTCCCTTCATAATATAGTTGTCGAGAGAGGACCAAGGCTTTCAGCTCAGGCTGGGATGTGAGGCAAGTTCCCTGTCTTGTTCCATTCTTGTATCCAAACACCTGGAAGTGGCTGTATAATGTTCTGCACCTTCACTTGTCAAACCTTTTCACACAACACTTCTGTACATGCATGCTCGTCAGCAAACATTTCCTCCTCCAACCCTTATGTGACTTTAAAATGTTTGTATATTGTACGTTTTAATCCGTTTCCGTGAGATATCATGCCCTATGTTTGTTTTACAGATCGTCATAGCAACACCTGGTCGGCTGATTGACGTCCTTGGTAAGTTGTTTGCTTCTTGTAATATTTCCCTTCTATGTGTTACTTCTTATAAGAAAACATAAAGGTACGCTAACCGCAAGGTCCACAAAACCAGAGGCAATTCTGGTTCTGCAACATGTATGCACGGTGGATTGTTGTTACCAACTCAAGAAGAAATGCCAGTCCATCGCCTGGTTACCAACTTGCATTGTATTGGTGGTACCTATTTATACAGTCACCAGGGAGAAAGTGTGGAGTTAAGTTTCTTGTCTAAAGAAACAACGCGTTGTCGTCACTTGGGTTGAAAGCCTGGACATTCTGATCTTGAACCGCTGACGATTACGCTATTTCGCCTCCACAATTTCAATGTGATAAGGCAATCCCTTCACATTGTGTCTTATGTTGTAATGACATTAATTGATCATCGCAGTTATGTACACAACTTAAGCAGCTGTGAAATTAAAGCCTGAAAAAAAAAAAAAAAAACTCAGGCCTGAACGGGATTCGAACCCATGACCTCTGCGATACCGGAGCAGTGCTCTACCATCTGAGCTATCAAGCCAACTGGGAGCTGGTCATAATGTGAGTTCATAATATACCCGTAGATGGAGAAGAATGATGCAAATGAATATATGAAAGGCCATATTATACTTGAACTTGTCTTATGTTGTGTTAATACTGTGTGTGTGTGTGTCCTTTCCTGTTTTTTTTTTTTCTTACCTCTTCCTTCCTTTTCTCTCTCTCCCTCCTTTTTTATGCCTTAAGTTTTGCCTGAAACTGTAATCGGAAATATTTTCCCTTTTTACAGAAAATCGTTACCTGGTGCTGAGTCGATGCTCATACATTGTTCTTGATGAGGTTTGCCACATTTTTGCAGAGTTGTTTTACACCAATTTACAGTATGCATTCCTCCAAATCATCGCCCCATCCATAAGTCTCATTTTAGATTACTTCTAAATTGAGTGTGCTTTTTCCATGAAGTACTTTTCTTCAGTATTTAAATTCTTTTATTTTTCAAATCTTGTAGGCAGATCGGATGATTGATATGGGTTTTGAACCTGATGTTCAGAAAATTTTAGAACATCTGCCAGTCAGTAATGTTAAACCTGATACCGAGGATGCCGAAGATCCAGAGAAACTCCTCAGTTACATGGGAAAAGACAAGTTTAGACAGGTCAGTGAAATCGCCTAATTTCGACATGTATCAACAGACTCAATTGAAAACGAGTGCTGACGAAGTATCATCATTTATTAAAAGGAAATATTACAGATCGTCAAACAAGTTCGTCGACCCAAAAGACCACACATTTTAAGATAAGGTTCCGCCAAAAACGGTCAAAGATACTAAAAACGTAGACGATAATAGCAATTAGTTTATAAACAGATGCCCTTTAAATTTGTGTAGCCACGTTTGTTATGTATTTTATTCATTCGATCATCGTAATAATTATCATGTATGTTCTTTTATGTATCATCTTGATTGTTACGGCTCGTGTCTGTTTAGTCTCATTTATGTTTTTAAATCGCGGGTCTTGTGGATTGGTATTGGAATGGTGGGTCTGAAATGTCACGGACAACGGGCAACAAAAGAAACATCGGAGCCAATAGTAACCTTGGATTTCCCATGTAATCAATGATCGTCAGTCGCGCTCGAGAAAGATAATCCAAACCGTGTTGCATTAAACGCCTGCAAGACATTATACATTCCTTAATATCGCTAACTTTTAAGTTAACATTTTATCCACGAGGTCACAATTGGGTACCTTTGATTCACTTGCGCTAAGATTCATTGCCAGTATTGATAACAATAACATCTTCACTGTTCTCTTCTAAGTTTTGTCGGTTTTTACAGTACGTTTCATGCTTGTCCTTTACACAGGCATCCCAAGCTCACGTTTAAATAAAGGGAATAATAATTTATCTATTTATTAGTATTAGCGTCACGGTACACTGTGTGAGCCGGAACGTGACCTTTCAGCTGAGGCGGTATTAGATTACACGACCGTTGAGAATATGAGCGCTTTATAAGACGATGTATGGGGAATAAAATAACTCTGATTTAGATCGCTAAATTCTTCATAATTACTACTTTTTTACGCTAGATTAATAAAATGAACTCACCTCTTGTGTGTCTGTTGTGTTTGATGGTTATTTTTGCCGTTTGAGGCTTTTATGCCACCGCTGTATTCCGTCTCATATTCTCAACGGTCGTGTAATCTAATACCGCGTCAGCTGAAAGGTCACGTTCCGGCTCACACAGTGTACCGTGACGCTAATACTAATAAATAGATAAATTATTATTCCCTTTATTTAAACGTGAGCTTGGGATGCCTGTGGTCCTTTACCTTCATCTCTTGATCCGTGTTTGTTTGTTTGTTTGTTTGTTTGTTTGTTTTAGACAGTTATGTTTACAGCCACTATGCCTCCGCAAGTAGAGCGCTTAGCAAGAAGTTACCTTAGGTATGTACAGCAGTGATATTAAACACGCACAGACTCTAAGCTTGCAACTGCAGCTCCTTTACAGCGTTTAAAAAATGGTGACAATGGAAATGACTTATCAAGATTTATCGAGACTACTGTAAACGGTACCTTCACCAGTGAAACGAACTTATACTCGTAGTTCTGTTAAGACTGTTAAAAATGAAAATTTTACAGCTTTCATTACAGCCGTTCTCTTGTCCACTGTTATCCGTTTTATCTTTTTCGTTCATTTTTTTTTGCTTCTGGTTTAAGTCTTTATTTCTCTCATTTCAGGCGACCGGCTGTAGTATACATTGGTTCTGTAGGTGAGAAACGCGTTCAGTTGGAACAAACTAAAATAAACAGTACCAATTCCACTACTGTTCAGTAGCTTTGCAACGAATGATCACACTGCATGATTTAATCCCACAGATGAGAAAGTTAGAACCACACTGTGTAGTGAAGCAAAGAGTACCACAGTACAGTACTGTTCAGTAGCTTTACAAAGAATGGTCACACTGCATGGTTTGATCCACAGATGAAAAAGTTAGAACCACACTGTATATTAAAACAAACAGTACCACAGTACAGTACTGTTCAGTAGCTTTACAAAGAATGGTGACACTGCATGGTTTGATCCACAGATGAAAAAGTTAAACAACACTGTATAGTAAAACAAACAATACCACAGTACAGTACTGTTCAGTAGGTTTCCAAAAAATGGTCACACTGCATGGTTTGATCCCCTGTACAGTTTTGTTCGGTACTTCTTTAGAGAATGTTCACACTGCATGGCCATAAAACTGTGTTTCTGTGTTTGACTGTGCTAGTTAAACATTCCGCATTGGAGTAAGAATCTCTAGATTAACCAAGGGGCTTTTAGGAGTCATCTTTGCTAAAACTAGTTTTGTTACTAACAGGTAAACCTGTGGAGAGAGTTGAACAGCGAGTCTACATTCTTAAAGAAGCTGGTAAAAGGTGAGACCTCTTTACGTAAGTATCAGGAGTTAAATCATGAAGAATCATGTTACCTTTTTTAACATTCTGTATTGCGTTCACTGTTCACAGGAAGAAGCTGTTAGAAATTTTGAACGGTGGTATCGATCCACCAATAATAATATTTGTGAATCAAAAGAAGGTGAGTTACATTTAGTTCCAATTGTTCAACATTCAACGCACTTTACTTTTAACGGCTTAACCGACCAATCACGACATTGAACAGAGACATAAACACACCACCTGGCGACACGTGAATGACTTGACTCTCATGATGACTTCCGCTCAAGTTGTCGAAACGTCAGGTAACGTCATCAACAAAAGTTCTTCTCAGAACTTCTTACACCCAGACGATCAAACTCAACAATCAACTACTGAGACTACTGGGTTCAAACCATTTACATGACCAAGAAACACGACATCAGACAGAACCCTGTCAGAACTACTTACACCCAGATGATCAAACTCAACAAACAGCTACTGAGACTCCTTGGTTTAAACCATGTACAGCATTTTACTCAGTTGAAGAGTTTATAATTGTTTTTTTTTTTTTACTATTTATGTAAATTCAATCTTTGGTTAATAGCAAAACTTCCTGTTTATTTTCTTGCAGGGCGCAGATGTGTTAGCAAAATCTCTGGAGAAAATGGGCGTAAGTGGAATGAAATTCAGTTGTAAATTTGTGTTCCCAAATTTGCAGCATGCATACGTGCTAACTAGGTGTACATCTGTCCCCTTTAGTTCCGCGCTACTACTCTTCACGGGGGACGAAATCAAGAACAGAGGTAGGTTTAGATCAACATGCCCCTTTAAATGCAGAGATAGAGATGGTCAAAAAGCGGGTTTATTCTAGGCGTTTTTGACTTTTGATTATTGCTGTTCCGGAATTATGATAACATAACTTTTATTGTGCTGAGCTCGAATTTGATCTGCAATATCCAAAGAAAGGTATCGTAACCCTTGGTTACATTACAGATTTTTGCCTAAATTTTTCAAGGCAGTTTTCAAAGCCAGTGTTGTAATGTGTGTGCTATATGTTCTCATTTCTCATCTCCAGAGAATTTGCCTTATCCAGTCTCAAGTCAGGTGCAAAAGATATCCTCGTGGCTACAGACGTGGCGGGTCGTGGTATTGATATCAAGTGAGTTAATACTCAGCAAGACTTAATTCTTTGCAAGTGAATATATATGAAAGACCATATAATTGAACTACGGAGTAATATGTAATGACATTGATTGATCATCGCAGTTATGTACACAACTTAAGCAGCTGTGAAATTAAAGCCTGAAAAAAAAAAAAAACTCAGGCCTGACGGGACTCGAACCCATGACCTCTGCAATACCGGTGCAGTGCTGTACCAACTGAGCTATCAAGCCAACTGGGAGCTGGTCATGTTGTGAGTTGTATACATAACTGTGATGATCAATCAATGTCATTAGTTAATTCTTTAACGTTTTTCTTCCTGTGTGTCTTCCTCTCGTTTACATACTCTATCCGATTTCAAGCAATAAAGTATCAACAGGGTGTGTTGTTTCCATTTTTGTAGAGGGCAAAACTTTACATGTTGGTGGGGTACATATATCCTACCAAGAGAAAATGAGATAAGAGAACGCATCTTCCATACTGGGTTCTCTTTCTATGATAAGGGGACAGAATCTATTTTTAGATCCGGAAGCTATTTTAACTGACCAATGGCTGATGTCCGTCTCATCACGTAGTTGTAATTTCAATGCGCCGACTTTCCACTTGCGGTATTGGGAAACCTTGCAGCCATGGAACGAGATATAAATAGATTCCGCGCTAAAAATATATTCTGCCCCCTTATCATATCAGACGGGGTTATGTTCTCTTTCCTCATTTTCTCTTGATCCCACTCTTTCTACCCTTTCTACCTAGCACTTATCAATTTCCAATTCCTCTTTACAACATTAAAACAATACGGAGCAAATTCAGGACGAGAATTGGGAAAATACTAGTACGTCAAGGGTATTAAAATGATCAAGTTATTACTGTGGTCTTCGTGCATTATTTGTGTTATGTTTTCTGTTTGTGTTATAATGTTTTCTGTTTGTGTTATAATGTTTTCTGTTTGTGTTATAATGTTTTCTGTTTGTGTATCTTTCAGAGACGTGTCTCTTGTCATTAACTACGACATGGCCAAGTCTATTGAAGGTTGGTGACTAAAGCGCTTTCGTTTCTCCAGTTGTATCTTTATTGCTGTCTCCGTTTCCCCTACTGTGTCTAACCCCTATCAATTGTGGCGTGGCTTAGTCTATCATAGTACTAGGAGTCTATACTAATCGCTCTTTCCTTTCTTGCTTATCTTTAAGCCAGTCTGTTGCCTCCAACTATGTCCTTGTTACTGTTTCCGTTCCCCTGTTGTGTGTATCCCTGTCAAGTTAGACGTGGCCTTCTCTATCAAACTGTTATTCCGAATACTTATCAATGACTCTCTCCCTCCATGTCGTCTATAAGCCAGCCTAGAGCCCTTCATTAACAGCCCTCTAATTGCTGCGTACTCAAGTTACTTGAGGATGTTTTTTTTCTATATTATACTACTCCTGCCCAGTGGCGTAACTCCTGTCCCTGAGAACTTCCATCGTGCAGTTATTCTCTCGTTCAGGCGTTTAGACAAAGGAGTGGCGAGATAGAAACAGCGATCGACAAAAAGGCGGAAGTTCAAGAAGGCGCCATTGAACAGTCTTACCGCACCCTTTTTTCTCCAGCAGTTGGTCAAAAACTGTAATCCCTTTCCCTTCTCCCGTCCACTTCATTTTCACCCTTTTTTTTTTTCTCCCGGTGTTTTATATACTGATCATAAACGTGTATTTGTGTCATCACCAGGCTACACTCATCGTATTGGTCGAACTGGTCGTGCAGGGAAGACTGGGATAGCTGTCACGTTTCTTACCCAGGAAGACTCGGCTGTATTTTACGATTTAAAGCACACTTTATTGGTTAGCCCTGTAAGTTGCTGCGATTAATGTTTGTCCAACAGGCGCTTTCATGTTGTTATAGAGAAAGAAAGTCGCTACATTCAACCTCTTTCCGTGGATATTTCCTCTCAGTTCCTTGGACACGAAGTTGCGCTGAACAGCGCTTCTTATAAAACTGGTGTTCCATATAGATAGTTGGTTAGGCGGAGGGATGTGTTCCACCTCCAGTAGCTCGTTTCCGTGCTGGTACAGTAAATGAACAGATCCATGACATGTTACATGTTCGTCGATAACCCTGTCCCTTTTTGAAATTATTAATATTCAACTTTTCCTTACATTATCAATACGTTGTCAAGCAAACAAATTATGAGAATATATAGTCATCAACTTAAAGATAGTGAATCGAAAAACATACTTTTCAAGTAAAAGTGTTTAAGGAGAGTTCTCAGATCTTAGGAAGTGAAACGATTCGAAGGTGAACCCTCCGCAGTTTTTGTTGCACCTCACCCTCATTTTATCCTCATCTCATTTCTTCTGCTAATTCACTTCTGTAATCAATATTTTGTTTGCGTTATGTCAGGTGAGCGTGTGTCCTCCCGAGCTTGATAAACACCCAGAGGCCCAACACAAGCCCGGTACAGTACTGACAAAGAAGAGAAAAGAAGAAACGATTTTTGTATAACAACAATCTGATGCCCTGCAAACAATTAGCTGGTTGTGATGAGCACGGAATGTACATCGGACAGAATTCTCAAAGAGAATCATATCGCAGATCTGGTTGGAAGAATGGGAAACTGAACAGACTACATCGCGACCTGTCTTCTATGCCCCTTCTTCTTAGAATGCACTAGTTGGCAATCGATGACGTCGCGTCCCCTACATACCCGTCCTTATTTTGTATTAACACCCCATGCCACGCCCTTCATTCCACCTCCTCTGGGTTGCACATGGGGAAACACTCCAATTTTACTCAAAACGTAGTTGTTGTAGCAGCGTAACTACATGGTGGTGTTATTATTCTTTGCACAACGCTATACTTGTTGCAAGTTCGATTAAGCCTGTGAAATAAACCCAAGTTTCTCTGTTATGCACTGCTTTTATTCCAAGTTAAAAGTTTATGACAGAGGCATTGCTGACTGCGCAGCATATTTACATGTATGATGCACTACTATTACTGGCCTCAATAGAACTTCGACTGATACACAAACGGGCTGTGTACGCACGCTCCATGCTTGGACCAATCAACTTTAAATCTCGAATTGT
Organism: Ricordea florida; assembly: GCA_949710005.1. Classification (NCBI taxonomy): domain Eukaryota; kingdom Metazoa; phylum Cnidaria; class Anthozoa; order Corallimorpharia; family Ricordeidae; genus Ricordea; species Ricordea florida. The sequence continues at coordinate 3,975,557 of OX453279.1, read as the reverse complement.
CGAATCCATGTTTGAAGGTCAATAAGAATGCAGGGTCAAGTGAGAGGGACTTTGACCCTAGATTAGGAACGCGCTGTCATTGTTTCACAAGTTGGGATGACCTGTTCCTTTGACCACTCTAACATGATAGCCTCATCAGCACTGAAGCGGTTTAAAAATATGCGTTGTTGACCAAGCTTGTTCGATCATGATCGCTGCATATTGGCCGAGCTCTTTGTTAAGTTTTTGTTGACTGAGAATTTGTGGAGGTCAATAAAAACGCCAAAACAAATGGAGTGAGGCCAATACCCAGCCATCTTGATCGCACAAGCTTGGTCAGTAAGGATTTTTTACGTGGCCATTTTGCTTTAATTTGTTTGGCAGGACAAATCGGGCCTATCTACGCCCGCGTAGGCGAGATAGGCCCGCTCGGGTAGCCAATCAGAATTCAAGATTCGCTTCATCTTGCCCACTCGCTGAACCAGACATAATGATGCCTTTATAAAGTACAGTAGGTCGTGTTGCGTATTTCCTCATTCAGTGGCGGGCCATCTGTAGTTAGTTTGCTTTGGTTTGAGGTGTGGCCTCCACAACACAATTACGCTGATTTCTCCAACCTCGTTCCCAGGGTCTCTCTCCTTCCCGCTTCTCTCTTGTCACGGGGGCCAAGTAGGAGAGGACTCTGGGAACGAGGTTGTGATTTCTCGTCCAAACTCTGGGTATTTTAGTCACTTTCACATCTCAAACTAAATGCCTTCATTTACAGAAAAGACCAATAAAATATTCCTTTATGTTTGTCCTTCTATAACAATCGTAATTAAGACTTGAACGAAAGTTAGCGTGCGGGCGATGCGAACAGTTCAGGCGTGGTTTGGGGTGTAGCAGGGCTGGTAGGAGCAGTGTCGTATCTTATGAGATCTGGTTTCTTGTTCACTTCGAGACGGACATCTCCCGCCGTGCAGTCACACTGGGCAACTGAGGAGAGAAAAATGTCAAGTTGTCTCAGCTGCTACAAGTTTTGAACAAAAATATGTGAATCTTGAAAGCAGATCTACAGGTCTATTGGACAACATTACTTTTTTCTTTGTCTCACGCTCGTGTCATGTTGATTAATTCACCTTCACATTTCATTACCGAGCACAAAATTCACCATCTTTATAAACTTAGCAACATTACTTAACTTGGTAATAATGATAATGAAAGGCAGCTAAAGAAAATAATTCCCAATACAAGTCAGGAAAGTATGCATTTAGCGCAATCGGATAAATGAAGCGAATTAACGGTCTCTTAGCTATACAAGTTGATAAGACAGCGATTCTTTATAAACGATAATGCTTCTTCTTTCTGAGCAGTGTATAGTTTTAAGTTTCTTAAGCAGATAAGAGGCTCCGTGTGGAAGAGAGGCTTTTAAATAGGATTTGCTGTATTTGAATTTCACGAAAAAGATTTGTTTAATGAAATAAAATTTCACTGAGATGACTTACATTTATCTTGCAACTCTGAAACAATGCTATGAAGAGTTTCCATTTCTCGTTTTAAAGCTGTTATTTCCTCTGGCTGTGAATAAAAAAAGATTGTAGTTAGATTTCATAAAGCCAAAATGGGAAATATTTGCTAATATCAGTGTCGCATTGTAATAATATCCTCCCACAGTAGTAGTAGTAACAATCTTTTATTAGGAAGCTCCATCACTAAAAGTGGTTTACATAGAGGTCCTAATACTAGATATATACTATATAATGAACAATTAAAATCTATAAATTAGAGCTAAAACCAAAATAAATAAATATTTACAACATATACACTACAGAGATTAAAAAAAATTAAAAATAATTAATTATAAAATGCAGAAAAAAGACACTTCTTAAAAATTGGCAAACTTACTGAATTTCTTACAGCTCTCTCTAACTCATTGAAGTCTTTGAAACAGTGGTACCGTGAACGTTGTTTTCCCCAATTGTATCGGATTTTGGGGAGCTTTATAGTATCTTTATTGCGAGTATTGTATGAGTGCATATCACTCTTTCTTACAATGTCCAAGGATTGATTGAGTTGGCCATTAATACACTTGTATGCATATATACATCGATGACATTTCCTACGTTCTTCGAGATTCAGCCATCTCAAGACTGTTAATGCATCAGTGGATGAGGATTGAAGTGATCTATCTAATATCAGCTTAGCTGCTTTGTTTTGCAGAATTTGCAATTCTACACAGAAAAAAGTTCAACCATCCGACGAGGTTCAACAGGTGCAGTACTTATGGCTGGAGAGGATCAGCAAACGTTTTAGCGTTTTATCAAAATATGTCCAAGTGTCAAGGAGTGCCGTAACAGGGGCTTTGTTAGACTCGTTTTTCATTGTAAGCTCAAGAATTGCTGTCGAGGTCAGTCTGTATAAAGAGGCCCCATTGGGGGTTTTAGGGATACGGGATATTTGCGAAAAAAATTATAGGGATACGGGATATTTCGGGGGAAATTATAGGGATACGGGATATTTAGAAAAGAGATAGTGGGATATCGTATGCCAAAGTTTTCTTTTTTGACAGAATGAAACAGGTTAATTGATCAATATGAAAGACGCGAAAAGTAAAAAAAAAGTACTTGAAAATGCGAAGTTTCCTAAGAAAAAAACATTGTAATCATCCTTCAAACCCTATTTGCATTCGATTTCTATTTTAAAGTATCAAACCGCACCGGAAAATGTGTCTTACACTATTTTGTAATTGGACTTATCACATGCAGTGACGTCATCAGTATTAACTTGAATTATAGGGATACAAACTACAGGAATTAATGGTATAAGGGATATTCAGACCCCCCCTAATGGGGCCTCTATAAAGAAGATTAACACTGCCGTAAGTGGTCGAAACGACGCGATTTGCATCAGAGTGACTACGTCGTGAAACAAACGAATGAGGTTACACTGTACAGGTAAAACAAGATATTCAGGTCTCGAAGAAACATCTCTACCTATTCACTGATATTGCTCGAGTTTTAAGACTTATATAATGAGAACAGAATTTACTTGGAGGCCACTGATTCCAGGACGTCCGGGTTGTCCCGGTGGTCCGGGTGGTCCCGCGGGTCCTATTTCTCCTCGGCGTGAAGTTCCCGGTTCACCTTTCTCACCACGAGGTCCTCTTGGTCCAGGAGGCCCTTGTCGTCCCGCGGATCCGGGATCACCCGTCACTACAGTGGCTGGTCCCGCGGGACCCCTGTCTCCTTTCTCTCCTTTCTGCCCTCCGAAAATCCGAGATGAGGCTATACAGTGTTGATAAAGTTGGAAAAAGGTTACTTCTCGTAGATTCTTAACTCAAAACATTGAAATTGAAGGCTTAGGTTTTGCAAAGCTAAAATGGCTGATCACATTCGACTGACCAATCTTGTGTCATTTTTGACGCGTCCTTATTCTGGATCTCCTAGTAATTTTCTCCTACTAATTACAGAGATTTTCCAGTGAAGAAATTCTGAAGTTCTTGTTGACAAATTTGTGCTTACAACTTCACTTACCGCTTCCTCCTACCGGTCTGGAGGACCCCGCATCCCCCTTCGGTCCCTCCCTCCCTGGGGGCCCTGGTGGTCCAGGCGGTCCCGGGGCGCCACGGATGACAGCCCGTTCCTCAACTGATAGCGCAGCGGGAGCTTTCTTCATATTCTACAAAACAAGTGAAACAATATAGGAACATTCAAATCCTGCTCACACCTCTGAACCTGCAAAACACCTGCGACAAAATCCTTCACATTCTTTCACCTGGCGTGTTCTCTCCCCAGCACAGACATTCCACAAGCGTAGGATCGTTGAGGGGCTAATGATTCAACAATTCCGCCCCAGTTTGAACAAACAAGTAATTTCTTATGTATCAAAACTTTTCCCAACGGGAATTACATAAGATATATATACATGCGTGCGGACGGTCATGTTTTTAACCCTGATGATGGCAAACAGCCGAAAACGTTTGGTTTTTACTTTTTATACTTTTTAAACTTTACAAAAAATCTTTTAATATTCGTAGCCTTATACATAAGATACCTTTTATCAAGCGAACATTATGGACAAGATAGGAATATATTCAGACTGGCTGTTCAGCAGTTTTCAAACTCTAATGGATAGAAATGAAAATATAACATTAAAAGGGGACAGAATTCAAAGAAACCGCTTACGTTTTCTAAGGCTGCTATCCTATTATCCAACTGGCGAAACATTGTGCAGTTGAAACAAGCTGAGGAAAGAAAACACGCATTGATTAATCGTTTTCACAGTTTTTTTGGTTCTTGTATTTTTTGTGTGTGTTTTTCTGGCTGGGCCGGGTTGTTCGAAGCAGGGTTAAGGTAACCCAGGGTTAGTGTGAAATTTAAATGCAGATATGAGAGCTTAAAAAACTCATTCAGTATAATTCTTTTTTAATACAATTTGATGAGAAAATGCTTCTTAACAAGAGAAAAAGAAACACGGGTTAAAATTCAACCCTGGGTTAGCCCTAATCGGCCTTCGTACAACCGGCCCTTGGAATATAATATTGGCGGGACTTTAACACACAATTGCAGGGTTCCTTCATTAGAGGAAAATAATATCTCTTACTAACCGAGTTCGAGGTCCGTACGGTACGTCACGGACCGAGTAAACGAGGTTTGTAAGATATTTATATCTCTGGAGTCATTTTGGCGACCAAAACAAACTTAAGAGGGCCGTACAGTGAAGTACGGCTCGCTAAATTGACCAATCAAAGCGCGTACTAACTGAGAGATATAATAACTAAACTTAAAGTGCTGCCTTTGTAGTGACATCTGCACACGGTTAGACTTTCTAGTCTTCTCGGATACGGACGATAAACCGTAGGTCCCGTCTCACAACCCTTGTTCATGATAACTTAGTGGGACGTTAAAAAACCCACACACTGATCGTAAAGAGTAGGGGAAGCATTCCCGGTGTTGTGGTCTGGCCTTTGGATTGGCGCTTCATATAGGGATAACCTCATTGCCTTTCTCGCTTGGACAGAATTGTCCAAGAAAAATAAGTATGTGCTATGGTTCTAACAATAAGCCCTACCTGATAAGACGAAATTTTACTGAACAGCTCTTTCACAAGGGGGTGTTTCCCAGGTAATTTCTGGAGTTCTATCCTAAAATTTTGCTATGAAAGTATATTATTCATTTGCCAAGCTTTTAAGCCCTCTAAAGGAAACGTTGTTCTACCGAAAAAAAATATCTTTTATTATCAGTGCCGTGAACATCATGTTTTGTTATATACCTAGACTTTCACTCAACATAACGAGCACTGTGATTGGTTGATTCTTGGTCACGTGCCCCCGATCAAATTAAAATGTATCCCGACCGGGATGCAACTGCGCAGTTGCTGCCTGCGCACCAGTTGTGCCGTGCGCCAGTTGTGCCGTCTTTGTTTGTTTGTTTGTTTTTGCTGTATTTTGTTTAAGGGAAAGTCTAAATATATTGCAAAGCACTTAACGTATGGTCCCTCGAGAGACACTGTAGTTAGTTTTGTTTTCCCTCGAGTCCTGATGTTTCCCTCGACGAACATCAGGACTCTCAGGAAAACACAACACACCATACATTAAGTGTATAATGTAGCCTCGTGATATAAAACAAGCACAATGATCAATCGTCTTCCTGTCTTAGGCTACGTTAATGTTTTTGAACCGTTTCATTTAGGAAGAGATATATACTGATCTATCTCCAGATGAAAGTAGTAACACTCGTTTGTTAAATTACCAACGAAAACGTATTATTCACCTGCCCACCGCATGACAGCTGCACGGGGCTTCTCAGAAACCGACACAAACTAGATTTACTTGCTAAATAACAATCTAAACCTAAGTCTTTACCACCGTGCATTCTCAACTTCGAGAAATCACTAAATCATTACCAAGACTCGAACCAAAGATGATTACTTATTATAAAGGTGTTTGTCAAGCGAGATATATATGTTGTTATGAATTGCGATTTCAGCCATACATAAAGTTTGATTTATTAAAAATTGAGTTCTTACCAAGTTTAGAACACAACCAGCTACAAGTAACCAGACAAATCTACCACGAACGTCTGAGCTTCTTTAGAAATGTAGTGTTCATTTCAGGAATTAAATTTAACGGTTGTTGAGAGATGGTGTGTTTGTTGCAATCGGGCCACAGTTATATTTTTACGTTATCGCCCTCTACGCTATATCCCGATATTATTCTGAATTCAAAACATATTAAGCAGGATATTAAGGTACAAGTTTCTAACAAAGAAATTCTAATTTTCTTTTAAGTTTGTTTTGGCTCGTCGACCAATTAGAAGCGTGGCGAAACAGCAGCCATGCACCATACCAGTCACTATTAGGTGCTTAATTTGACACATTCAAGCAAGAAAAAGCCACTTGCATTAATTGAGCGGAAAAATGGTTATAAGAAGACTAAAGGATTTCACGCTGCGGCATTCAGAACTTAAGAATCATTTACGAGATCGAGATCACAGAATCTTTGGTCAAAATTCGTGAGTACAGATATCTATTCGAGTTTTAACCCAAAGTAGTTCTTTCAAGAAGGAAAACATTCCTAATGGCTTGGTACCGCGAAATCTGCGATTCTCAAATTGAAAAATTGGCCACTGAGAATAATCCTTTCGGGTTTGTCGCTTGCTTGTCTTCTCTAAATTTCTTTCTATCTGGAACGGCATTTTTTGGCAATTTGTTGATAGTAATTGCTTTGCTAAAGAGTTCCTCGATTCACGCACCATCGAAAGCTCTTCTTATCAGTCTGGCTTTGACTGATCTTGGAGTTGGGTTATTTTCCCAGCCGTTGTTTGCTACGTCGAAAGTTCTTGGCTACAGAGAACAATATGACTTAGCAATCTGTATCATCGCCATTTTTGATACGTTCATCGGTGACGCATTAGCTGCCGTTTCACTGTTAACAGTGACAGTAATCTCAATTGATCGGTATTTGGCGTTTCGTTTACGTGGCAAGTACCGAGATGTTGTCACCCTTAAGAGAATAATATTGGCGATTATCTCTTGCTGGTTGACAACCTACCTCTGGATCGGACTAAAGTTTTGGGAAGAGCGAGCCTCCCAAGTGCTTCAAACGACTTTCGTTTGTTTTTGTCTTATCGCGACACCTGTATCGTACGCGAAAGTGTACACTGGACTGAGTTCATACTACGCGCATATTCAAGATAGACGTGCACCTTCAGAGAGACGTAACCGCGAACGTCCAGTTAATATGGCAAGGTACAAACGATCAGTCGTTACAATGGCTTATATCTGCGGTTTTTTAGTTACTTGCTATCTACCTCACTTCATACTAGAAGCGGTAGCGGATGCTTTTAGCGACGAGCAGCTGTACTTGCGATTAAAAAACTGTACCAAGACAGTGGCTTATTTCAGCTCGTCCATAAATCCCTTTATTTACTGCTGGAGAGTGCAGGCAATATATGACTCAGTTTGTTCAACACTTTCATATTTTCGTCGTTGCCTGCTGCGTGGAGGGAAGGGGAGACCAGCTGCGAAAAAAGCCAAGGGACATCCACGTTTTTCATGAGTTTTTTTCCACTGCCTAGCTCCCGGAACAAAAGAACCGCTTTTTAAAACAGATATTACCAATGTATTTGGATCACAGTGTAGTCCTTCACGTGAAAAAGTTACAAAAAAAATATATGAAAAGAAATATGGCTCGGGGCAACCATGATATTGTCTAAGTAATTTCAACAGATTAGACTGTTGTCCTTTTTCCGCCTTCTTATTATCCTCTTCGATATAATTAGTTCCAAGCCGATTCACTCTTTATCACACTGGAATCGCAATTTCTCAACTAAAGGCAGGCACATGGCAAGAATTATGCAGATAAAGAACTTTTTTTAATTTAAATTCTACATTCAATGGCAAATGAAAACGCAGGCATTAAAATACTCAAATGAAAGTGAAACTCACACAAAGTCCTCCTACAAAAAATGGAAACATTATTATACAAGCTTGGCGCTTCGTGGAGTTCTGAAGTTTGTTTCATTTTGTGGTGGAATAATTGAGGTGCGTTCGTAGCTTCATTGGTGGAAAGACCGAGGTCACGTTTCACTCAACAAGACCATACAAAAGCAACGCAGTCAGTATTTGCGAGCTGTGAACGCGCGCTATGCTAAGCGGATACCCATGAAACATAGTTTGCTCGGTGCTGCTCCATGCACTGTCCCCGTAACTTCCCTAGTAAAAGGCCTTCATATATCACATCCAAATAAAGTTATCAGAGAAAAGATAACGTTTAACGGGGATAGAGAGGATAATACATAGCCGCCCGGAGAGACGAAATTTAAAATTTGAGTGTTGAAAAATATTTCACGAATGAGCGCAGCGAAATATCTTTCAACTTGAGACGAGAAATTTCAGTGTCTCATAGCAAACATGTAATTTTCTCTTTTATTTAAACTTAAGTGGTGCAACAAGTACCGAATGATAGCAATTCTACTCCAACACCAATATCACACGTGCGCGGATATCGTTTGCATAATTTTGCAAATGTGTGATATCCGACAATTTTATCGATTTGCTCCCATTCGGTATACCATTCAGTTTTATACAATAAATACTCTTGTCAACCTGTGCCATACCGTGTTAACAACCGAGGACAATCGAAGAGCAGGTTAACAATTCAAGACGACAATGAAGAGGAATAGGTTATTATATGTATATCGTTTTATCCATGACATCCTTTCTGGGAAAATTATTAAAGGGAGGGCAAACCATAATTCAGTCGTTTTTGATAATAAATGAATAAATATTTACTTGAGCTTTGTGTGCAGGGTTTCACTTTATGGGGATGGTTTTTACCGCTGAACTACCTTCATTGCACTCTGGGCCCGTGAATCCGGGACAGCAGTCTTTAACTGACGTCATTACGGTCCTCTTTTGAACTTTGAGTTCAGGGCGATATGTCACTCTAGAGATCACAACAAATAATCAATATTTAAATGTTTTGCTGTCCTTTCTATCACTTGCTCGTTAGAAGGATGCAGGTTGTGCAACATACTTTGATAATGAACTGGTATACGGGTTCCGCTCAACTCTGTGTACACGTTTAATTCATATTCGGCGCCACGAGATTTGCAGGTTTTCCATGCAGTTGAGAAATTAGACCAGTCTGGGGCTATACCTTCTATACTCTACTTCTTAATTCAGGTAAGAAAATGTCAAAGTAACTGAAGAAATCCCAAGCAAAACTAGGTTAGTTTTAATGTTACAATCTATTGACATCCTTGCCACTCACAACTTACAACAGCAAATAGTTGTGACGGCAGTCTTACCACCTAGATCATTGTTTTTCATTGATTACTTGTTTTCATGTTTCAACCACAATTCGTTACGTAGCTCGTTTAAGCTCGTACATGCAGAGCATAGTTCGAGCACAACATACCTGTAACCTGTACACACTTCTTCCTTAGACTGCCCCCCACAGTAGTACTTATACGCCTTGGTTACCCTTCTCATGTGCGCTACATTACAGGTCACTTCCTTCGGCCTCTGGTAAACACAGTATTGCCCACCAAGACTTGCGCTGTCCTGCGAACTACTCTGGGTACCAGATTTTCCTCCATCCTTAGCTGGACTGGGGGCCTTGGGACCACGGTTTTTGTACAGCGGTAGTTTGATAGAGGGATCCAGTACCAGGTTGTTTGGTTGATGTTTCGATTGACTGAAACAAAAATTCTAAGCTAAGCTTGGTGACTAGGTGGTTATGTCAACTCAATCAGCGGATCCGCCTGTGGTTTCTACGACTTTTGATTGTCGAATAAGGAACGGACCATTAGAAAAGTGATGGGGGGGGGGGGGGGAAATTTTCAGCTTGCACGAATTTTTTTTCGCTCACTGCTTGTGCAGGAATTTTTTTTTCAGGTGAACCCCTCTGCATGAATTTTTTTTACTACGTGTGAAAAAGTCACAATTGGACCTTTCTTCTGCATGAATTTTTTTTTTTACCTTCTTCTTTGCATGAATTTTTTTCTTGGCATTTTCCCTTGCATTAATTTTTTTTTTGTTTTTTTTTTTCCCCACCCCCCCTCCCCCCATCACTTTTCTAATGGTCCGTCCCTAAGGGTTTCGCCTCTGACTGACTGTCAGTTGATAGAAAACTCAGTACTCGAGCTTTTAGTCTTACCGCTAAAAAGACCGCCATTAAGGTCCAATCAGATTCCGTGTCAAGGCAGGAGCTTCAATGTGTTACGCCACTATGTGGTGGTCTCGCGGTGAGCAGAACTGAAGCACAACTTACGGGTCCGAGCAGAATTTAAAGTAAAAACGCGATATTCATGAGAACTGCCAGGAGGCAGAATAGTCATTTTTGCGAACAGAATTTATCTGACCTTACTATTGGGCCTTTAATTAAGGACTGGAGTATCTGCTAACCACAGAGAAAATGAACTTCACAGGGAAAAGATGAAGAGTTTTTTTTAGTTTTCTAGTGTGCAGGTTTATTTCTTTCCTCGCTTTTGCAGCGTTAGCCTCAGTTGGGTGTGGCGAGCAGAAAACCAACAAAACCGCAGAGTATCCACTTTCCGATTGAGTTGTTAATATTTCCATACAAGGTATGTGTCTTCACCTTATGTGCAATCATGAATAGCTCGGAAACGGCGGGAAACTTCCGAATTTCTTTTTGGATAGGTTTGAAATAGGAATGCCATAAACTGAAGCGTGTTTCACTTTGCTTTCCAACGTTACGTAAAATTTCCTATTTGTGTCTAAAGATAAAAGAAGATAGAAGTCAAAACCAAATTTTTGGCGCTGGAAAAATTGGCTTGAAATCCCGGGGGGGTACTTTAGGAATTTCTGGGTGGGGATGTGCCGCTGGAACCCTGATACTCTTAGCCTATACCAGAGCTGGTGCAGCTGAATTTTGCTACCCTATACTAGAGTAAATCCCCCAAATCACTCCTATTCTAGAGTAGCTGTATTCCACTAGCGCAGTCTAGCCAAAACAAAACCTTATACCACAATCGTTTCTCTCTCCAAAAATGATTTTATTTATACTAGTTCAGTTTTTTTTTATTCTCAACCAACTGGTCAGTTTCGTGAAAAATGATACCCTATTCTAGGCCCAAACGCTCTCATTTATATACCCTATGCTAGAGTAAACTGCTTGAAAACCATACCCTTCACAGCGGCACTTACCTATATAGCCCATATATGGCAGTACCCCCCCCCCCCCCTCCGGGCTTGAAATGGCCCTTTGACAAGCTTGTCGATGTTTCTAGCTAAGTGTTTCGTTTATCGTCAGCTTCGATACAACATTCCCGGCCATGTTTGCGTTTCTGCTTGGCTTAAAACAACAATCTGTTATTTGTATGTCTTCTTGTATCTACATAGTGTTTTCTTTTCTTGGTGGTCCAAAACATGTTTATTTACACTGTTTTTAGATTGTTCTTATAATTGCAGTTCTCATTATTTTGGAGTGGAGTGAACGCGTGCGCAAAGCTTTGGCAAAACCTTTGAGCTTATCTTTTTGGGAAAGCCGCAGAGATTTGGTTTAGTGCAATTACAAGTTATTCAAGCTATCTTCAAGGCGGGACAAGCGTATATTAGTTTCGTCATGAACTCCATGCCATATCAACTGTCAAATTCGAATTGTTCTGGTCATCCTTCAAGAATTGCTCCCTGGATCGTTTTCATGCTCTACTGGCGTGCAAACCAGTCTATTAAAATGTCATTTCTTCTCCATATTCAACAATATTTCCACTGAATTATGCTGACAAGAAAACATGCGTGCAATATTTGAATTAATCAGGTTTAAGCTTTGACTTATAAAACGAAACAAAAGTAAAGGCTATCAGTGTAGCCGGCTAACCTGAGATAAAATTCAAAGAATCCAAGGGTTTCCTTACATTCTGCGGGTTTATCCCTGCATTTCAGTTTCGTGACGACACGTACTGAAGAAAACTGTATCTTTAAGGACACTCAGAATCCTTTTCGACCGTCCATCAAGAAGTGGTAACTTCTACTTGTCACGATTTAATACAACAGTGATTTTTTCACTTTAAAGTCGAAAGGTTTAGTACTCAGCCGGGTTTCAAAAAATAATTATCTAAATTTAGAAGTTCAACAATGTCCAGTTGTCTCTGTGGGTACGAATCAATAGATAACGCTTCTGCTACCTTCATGTAACAAATTTTTACCACGATCACTATACAGTTCTTGTAAATTGGGCTTTACAATCGTTTACCGCCACTTAATTGAAAAAATAGTGACAAAGGACAACAGTTAAACCAAAACGCGTAGGTGTTGTAATTTAAAAATTAGTTTTCGTCCTTAAATACGTCTCCTCTGCCAGCATGGACGACATAATTGCAGGCGCGTTTGTACTATACATTTGTACTCAAAGAAATGTAATGGCCTGCAATGCTCGTAAACCATCTCGTAAACTAAATGAGTGTACTTTGCAAAACATGTTTGATACCAAGTTAAACGATCAACCCACCTTTGCGCGTCGTGTTTTGAGAACCCTTTATACAGGGAAAGCGGTGAGCGGTGGTACTGATGTGCTATCCTAGGGACACCACGAAGACTGTCGGTGAAAGCGACTAACAACCATTCACAGAACAAAACAAGAAAGGGTTTTTTTCGTGAGATATTCATAGTAATCCTCAGAGCTACAAACGGGCGTGAAGTAGGAACTGTTCACGCGACGCGGATAAAACCACCAGCGGTTGTATTCACACAAACCCGAATCTGACGGCAGAGTCTACGGATTTGAAGGTTCTCCAACTCGTAAACAACAGAGTTCTTGTACAAATCCACAGTTTAAAGGAAATGTATATTTCGTTACTTAAAAAAATATGTCGGTTGTCAATCGTTGAGTTGTTGAGAGTGTTGTCATTTGGTATGGGTTCTTTTATCCGCAGGCCCTGCACATTTGAGACGAGATCAATTATTGGTACGGTTCGTGGTGTTGACAAAATCGTTAGCCCGGCCTTAGCGTTCGATCAAAAGCAACATGTTTGCTACCTTGGGGCATGATCCTTCCTTTAATAAACCGAGACTTCCGGTCATGCTGAGAGTGAAAACTGGCGCGTGGAAAATTTCCAGATGCTGCTGCACGAAAACGAATCATCTTGTGACAAAACTCGCCTGAAATCGATGAAGCGTTTCACGGATTATCTTCTGTTCAAACGCTGGAATTAAAGATCTGAGAAACGACTGACGAGAAATCTGAGATTGACTACTTTGAGATTGAAAGGTCGGTTGGTTTTTACATCATTGACCTCAAAGAGGAAAGCGGCAAAACAGATAGAGCGGCCGATAACTTGTGATTGTGTTGAAATCGTGTCCTCTTAAAGGTGTGTCTACATGCAACAGCTGCCATTTTGATAAAGCCGTTTTGGCAGGCATTCGTTAATTGTAGGGGGAAAAATAGTACACTAAATAGTTCTACTGAGGAATCAAGAAAAAAAGCCGAAATATCCCGTCATTTAAGTCTCTTTTCCAACAATTGATACCACAGCACTAAGAGTTAACATAAGCTTTATATCTAAAACACCTGTGCACCTGTATGAACTGTACAATGAGCGAGAGCTACTGAACTCGCCAGCAAGCAAATTGTTTCATTTTTATCGCCGGAGGCTTGCAGCTTATCATCATTGATCGGTTGCTAAAATAACCCTCGTTTTTCTCTCCTTTGTAAAAATTAATTTGAAAAACAAAAACAATAACAACAACTTGCTTAGGTATTAACGATCTGTTTCCGATATGTGGAATCTTCTAGTTGTTTTAGTGTGTGTAGCCACAAACATGTGGTAAGAATAAAAAGCTGATCATGAGTTATAAATGCACTATTATCTATCTTCCTTAATGTGCCGTTATAGTTCGTCACATCTAACCACAAGGAGCTTCATGCGGAGTGCTCAAGCTTGAAATATAATTAATTCGTATTCGCCTCAAGCTAAGAGAAATCTGGATATAGAATATTTCGAAAAACGCTTCTGATATTTTTCTCCCTGTCTGCAGATAGATTGCAAGGTTTCTGTGCAGCTAAAACCAAAATTTGCGCGAAGAGGTCTGACAAACAACTTTGTGACTGTCTATTAAAGGCTACTGGTTTTCCTCCCAGAAAAAATGTGTTGGCTTTATGATGAACAGACAATCAATGATTAATTTCCTACTTTCCAATTGCGGAATTGTTCATATTTGGCCATCGGCGTGCAACATATGACTTGAATTTTAGCTGCAATCAGACATGGATGAGGTTATCGTGAAAGGGGATTCGTAAACTTGTTATCAGTTTCGTAGTTGCGTGTGGGGTACCTTGTTCAAAGTAATTACTTTGCGGTGTCACAGGTTCAAAGATTTTTTAACTCTAAGTTCTTTGCGCAAAGCACTTAAAGTTTGTTTTCTTTGAGGGTTTAAAAGAAACATCCAATTTCGCTCCCGGATGTGGGTTTCGGGGGTCAGATTTGGAAGATAAGATCAGAATTTTATCAGCAAACTATTCCCACATTTAGCTCGGCCTCTTGTTGCTCTTTCCTAATGGTAAAGAGATAAGATTTTCTGACGTTCTTTTGCGGTGCTTGAAAACGTCCGGGGTTTAATATACAAAACAGTCCTAAAATATTCGTTCAGTTTTAATAAGTCGGTGCTATGCGATATTTCTAAAGCTAGCAAAACCAATTACATCCTCTGCCGTTCCATTGTGTTATTTTTCAGGGCCTGCAGATAAATTAGGATAAATATAAGTAGTATACCCACCTTGGAGGTCAACACAGGATACAAAGATAATTCAGGGCGTCAAACCTTGAAAAATAAACATGCTGGCAGAATTTCGAGACAAATTCAAGAGGAACCACAGACTGGGTGCCATCACAATTTGAACGAGGAGAGAACAAATTCCAGCAGCTTTCAATCTCAATGACCTCAATACTGCATCAGTTCACCTGAGAAAAGCCTGGAAGTTTTTATTTTTTCAGCTTCAAGTTTAACCTAGAGATCTAGACTGGATTCATGCATTGCGAGGTTATTCAATCTCTTCCTGAACATAAATTTCAAAGTAAACTGAACCGCGCGTAGTTCTAGCACTAAAATAAAAAAAACCCTACGCGTCAGGTGTGTTCTCTACTTCCGCCTGTCTTAATTTCTCATAACAACAATAGTTTTTATCCACGGACTTTCTTTCTGTTTTGATTACCTGACACTCTACTTATAAAAGGCTGATAATGTCTTTACATCAAAGTAAAATAGCGATTTCACGATACAAACACGTTTTATTTATGTCAGTCTTAATTTGACACTTGGTACTATTGCAGATGAAACAAAATGATAACACGTGTTCTTGGTATGTGTTGGGAGAAACTTATCAGTTGAACCCAGGAGGATTGATGGTAGAGGTCCAAGAATTCCTTCACACTCCGTTTCATTAACAAGTATTTAAAAAAAAATGATACCCAGAGGGCACTCAAATGTGTACTTTCTGCAACGAAGAGCAGCTTAGGTCCGCAACACGGGCAGACGTCGACCCAAGCTAGGATTCTCCTTTTTACCTCATGGTATGTACGTCATACCATGAGGTATAGTGATGGTTGGATTGGTCACTCCATTCCCGTTAGACAATTAATTTATGCATTAAATTTGCATTAAATGTGAATTAAACGGGTTCTGCCCTGTCTCCCCTACTAGGTTTGGTTTTGTCCACAAAGTCGTGCAATTGTTTTATGTTCACATATGTGGGGGCAGGGAGTGAGACAAAACGGCAGCAAGCGTTTACAAAATGGCGTCTGTTGTGTCCATCCTGACGCAAAGATTGTTAAGGCGGGTTTTCGTTCCTTTCGCTCCATCTTTGATCAAAATGCACTTTTGAAGATCTCGCGAACGAACAGGAAATGTGTTCAAGAATACTTGAGGGGAAACAAATGGGTTATTAAATCTTAAAACTGACGATGTCTCCAATTTGGAAGACGAGTAATCTATCAGTCGTTGCAAGAGTGCATAAAACGAACTATTGGGAGTGAACGCTTTATGGTCTGGGGAAAGGACAGCACTTCATGGAATGATTACCACAGACCATGAGGTAGCTCGAAGGAGCCTTTGATTTATTGTTCTATTGCTCCTTCTTCACTTTGCAAGTGGGCACTGAACGATTTTACTTTTGAAAGAGCCCATGTAATAAATTGTTTTACTTACAAAGGTCGTAGGAACGTATTCCTGGCTTTCCTCGCGGTTAGAAGGTTTTCTCTTCGTGAACCTGAATTAGAAATCTTGGCTATTATACAATTAACTTGGAGTGGTAATGGTAACAATGTTTTCATTTCTTGTAAAATGAAATGCACCAATCAATAGCATGGAAAATTACGTAAGCCTTACGTCATCGCGGAATGGACCAAATAATCAAATATTATGTGACGCAAGGAGCCCAACTCCGTGACGCACAGTCCACCAATCAGATGATGAGAATCTATTTAGTTGTAATACATAGCAAACTGTTACAAGAAAGAGACCTGCAGACGTCATTGTCAAATCCTTGAACATAGGGTACGGAAGTACAGTTGTCAAAATTTAATCGCAATGACTGGAGTTATTGTAGAGATAAGAATTAAACGTCGCCATGCTCGAACATAAACTGACAAGTACAGTCGTCCTGAAATGAAACTGCATAGTGTTTATCATTTAAACTTTTGATGAGTGCACAATTCATCCCTTCTTGACCGAGGTAATCAGAGATGGCATATGACTTATTTGTCTAATGTGAATTCTTTTCAAACTGAGATTTTCCCTTGGCGTGGTTATAAAAAGCTCAAGTACAGATAGTAACATAATATGATGTAGTTCAGATGGATCTTAGGAACTCGGCTCAGAAATATTCTTTTTGGCCCAACGATAGATCAACAAATAAATCGAGTAAATCGAAAGACTGTTTAATATTACTCAATTGTGGCTGTGTCGCTTTAAAGGTCTTCTACAATTTTAGAGAACGATTTCGATCGGATTTCGCCGATTAACTCTGAAAACAGACCGAGCAGAAATGTGCTTTTAACAGACATGGAGTGTGCATTCTTGCATGCCTACACACCGTAATATCTGGACAATTTCTTCGCCAAAACAACAGAGATGTCCTCTCTTTCATGGTGATTAACCTCGCTAGTTAACCTTTGGATCAAGTGAATCAAACTTCACTTTGTGGCTGCGTCAATAGAACCTGAGTTATTGAACAGTGCTGTCTTGTCTTGTCATTGTGCACACAGTTTTGCCAAACTATGTCGGGTATGACAAGACAAGTGGGAAAATATTGGGTTTTTGCAGGGAATTGTTTATCTTGGGTTAAACGTTATTTGCTACTCAACCAATTGGAACTTATTGAGTTACACTATTTTGTGCAGTAATCGTAGTTTTACGAGACAGCATGGTTGCAGCTATTCAGTACCATCCATTACACTGGCAATATTTCAAATGTAATGTTAATATAGGTCTTAATAGTACTATAATGAGTCTGGGAAAGGGTAATTTTGTACCTTCAATTCCATGAAAATTGAAACCTGCACATGCGGAATCTGAAAAGCATTCATCAAACTTACAGTAAACGCTGCTCTCTCAGCAAATTATTGTTTTCATTATGAGATCTCATTTTCCTCAATTTGTGTATTGATCGTTAACAGCTGTAGTAATACATATGACAAAAGTAAAACGATTATGATTGGCTGAGAGAGTTCAGGGGTAACATCAGTGCAAAAAGTACGGTAACACCAGTACGAAAAGCGTGACAATTGAAAAAGTGTAACACTAGTGGAAACATATAACAAATCACAGTGTTTTGATGTATAATTAATAAAACCAGTTATCATACGATTTCAAGTTCAATTGTGATTTATTTGCACTCGTTAGTTTCTGAAAAAGCTCAAATTGCACTTGTCGAATCGGCTCGTGCAATTTGAGCTTTTTGAAAAACTCACTTAAAAATAAATCGCAAATTAAATGGAACTCAGAGCCATTACTGGTAATTACTAAGTTAACTTTTTAAGTTCCATCCATTATCTTAAAACGTCGTGGCATCAAAATATTTTTCATTCATTTATTTAGTTATTTATTTATTTATTCAGTCACCCATACATGTACATGTACAAAGTAAATATTATAGTTGTAGATATTAAAGCAGTGACAAGGCTAAAATTCTATGACAATGTGCAAAACTTTAAATACAGGGCAAGCAGGCGTTCTGCGCTCTAAAGAAATTGTCTTTCAATGAGATATTTTTTCAGATTTTTTCAGTTAAAGATAGATATAGAAGGTGAACTAACTTTTGTGACTGGTAGAGAATTTCAGACATTTTGGTCCCTGATAAAGGATACTGAATTTTTTAATATTAGTTCTACTGAAATGTAATCTATACTGAAAGGCAGTTCGAGTATTTTATTGATGAAATTGACCACCAGTAGCGAGAAAGCATTGAAAAGTAACTTTTTTGAATAACTAGCGAAACAAAAACTACAGGGCTTGATTTCAAGGAAATGCTTATAATTGGTTCAAGTTATACTTAGAAAATCGAACACAAAATTAAAATCTTCTGTTAATGGTTCACTTTCCAAAAGCTGCTCTCTCCAATGTGGCATTCCTCAAGGGACAATACTGGGTCTTCTTCTTTTCCTATGATACACTAATGACTTGCCAAATTGCTTGTCGAATTCTTATCAAAGAATATATGCTGATGATACACATCTTACTTATGCCGATAGCGATGGGGACGCTATTCAGTCTTGTCTCAATGCAATGAAGATTTGCAAAACATCGGCGAATGGTTAATCGCAAACAAACTTACACTAACTGGCACTTATTTTAACAGTCAATGGCACCGCCATAAGCCAAGTGTCAACTACTAAATCGGTCCGTGTGGTTTTCGTCCATTTGATTTTCATCCAATATTTAACAAATAGTAAACGGTTCGTGCACTATCGAGTTTTAGTATAAATCTACTAGCGTTCTATCACAAATGCCGCGCTCTGATTGGCTACGCTACCCACTATCTATTCTGTGACAGATAGTGAGTAGCGTAATGGCGGCCGCTTCTTCACGTTTTCGAAGTGTCCGTGAAGAAGCTTTAGACAGTTTACTGGTCGAGGCTGTTTTAGAAAAGACAAAGTTTTGAACGACTAGTAGACTTACACTAAAACAATTAGATTATTCGCTCTCGATTTCTATGCGTGATAGTTGACTCAGGCTGCGCCCTCGTTATCTAACGGGAGAAGCTATAGACTCACACGAGGCTATTGCCTCGTGCGACTCTATAGCTTCTTGAGTGCTTAGTAAACCTCCCAATTCCAACTTTAACTCGATAGTACACGTTGAACCGTTTACTATTTGTTTATAACATAATAATAAAAAAAACAAACTTAAATTTGCCCAGAAGAAGAGTGGTCCGTGGGTCATTCGTCCATTCAATTTTCAATCCAAATTAAAAATTTAAAATCGATGACAATTTTTGATGTTCCTTTCTTTTTTTTCTCGCGAAATCACTAAACGTGTATCTGTAAACAATTCACTGTTTTCAGCTTGAATAATAAGCTTGAGATTAAAGCTGTGTTCTGTCCAAGGCAAGGGATACCTTCAATGATCCCTCTCTGGAGTTGGTGACTAGCAATAGTCTGAAGGTAATGGACAATGAAGGCACTGAAGGTCACTGTTAACATTTTGCATTGTTCATCTTTACTGCTTAAGATTTATATGGCACGTGAAGTCTTGAATCTCTATACATGCATTATCATTAAATGTGAAGTAAAAAGTGTAATGGAAATTAAAGTAAGTGATGAAGATGTATTTTTCGGACTGTCGTTCCATTTATTCACACATCTTTGCACGGGTTTTAAGCTCAAGCTTAAGATTCAAACTGTAATAGTTTACACAGAAGCACTACCAGTGCATGTACACATTGGCGGCTTGAAGCCGGGACTGCAAAATCATGAGCTACGAAAATATGCATTTACCTGCCTGAAACGCTCGGGAAAGTCTGGATACTGATAAGTCTGACGCTGCGATGCGAAGTCCAAGATTCTTCGCCTCGCTGCAAAGGTCCAGTATCTTGCTGCGTGCTATAACGACAATAAACTCACAACCACAGTGCAATATTCAGGCCATCTGTAGCGTCTCTCCATTCAAGCAACCTAAACACAGTGACAACACAATGTACCAACTACTCTATGTCAGTAACTTAGGCCTGCGATATTGATATTGGTGGCAATGAAATGTAGGGGTTTTTTTAAAATGTTCACAACCTTTCGTCCTCAGAAGTGATAAAAGATTTTAAATTGGTTAAAGCTAACTTTTCAGGTTTATTCAAGCCAACTTTGCACGACTCTTTCCTTTGAGCCAAGCAGATTAGGGCAGCAGATCATTCAATAGCTCTAATTTGCATTTTTCAAGCATGTGCATGTGTAGCGCGGAATACCTCTGAGACCACTACATAAAGTCTTTAAAACAATAGTTGTTGACTGAAATTCAGTCAATAGAAGTGGGGACAGTGAGTGTCGAGGAAGATATCAAGAAACTTCTCCACCAAGACCTCCTTGGAGTCAAACCAACCAAACTCTGTACTTGCACTGAAAACGTATTACGTGAGAACAAGTTCGTGAAGTCCCTCGCAGCTTCAACTACTTTGGTCGACGGGAAAATACAAGTGAGGATGCCCTGGAAAGAAGGAGGGCCTCCAAAACGAAGCAAATACGACATCGCTCTGAAGAGGATGCTCTCCGCTGAAAGGGGGTTTATGAAAAAGGGTTGCTTCGAGGTTGTAAAAGAGGAAGTGCAAAAGTTGTTAGACCAGAACTTTATCACAATAATTCCACCTGAACAAATTGCTCATGATGAACCCGAATGGTACCTCCCATTGCAAGCAGTGTTTACGCCAGAAAGAACCACGAAAGTTCGACTAGTCTTTGATTCATCTTCAAAAGGTCATGATGGATTGTCCCTTAACGACTACCTTGAGAAAGGACCTAACTTCATCAATAGTCTTCTGGATGTACTGGCAGCATGGCGATGGGACGAAGTGGCGTTCACTGGTGACGTTCGTAAAATGTTCAACCAAATCCTGGTACATCCTGAGGATCAGGTGTACCACAGGTTTCTGTGGAGGAGCAACACATGTGACAAACCAACTGTTTACCAGTGGCTAAGACTGAACTTTGGTGATAAACCGGCCCCTGACATCGCAACTAACGCTATCAACACGCTAGCCAAGCTTTCGGAAGCAGAATTCCCGGAAGCCGCAGAAGAACTCCGACAGCATGTGTACGTGGATGACATCGGCGGCTCCAGAGAAACAATAACCAAGGTAAAGCAGATTATCAGCCACGTCGACGCTGTCCTCGCGAAAGGCAACTTCCAGATCAAAACCTGGCATTCCAATGAGGCAGAAATCGACCAATCCAACGGTGAACGATTCACGGATCTTCTCGGCCAAAGCTGGGATGAACAGCTGGACACGTTCACCTTCAAAAAGAATGACCTCGGAGAACTGGATGTCCTGACAAAGAGGCGCTGTTTAGGTCTTGTTGGTCAGTTATGGGACCCCATCGGTCTTGTGCTGCCTGTCGCAATCAAGTTCAGAATCGACATACAAGAATTGTGGAGCTTAGGCTACAAATGGGATGATATTCTGCCAGCGAACATTCAAAGCAAGTGGATCGAGAATGCACAAACCATAAACCACCTCTTGGCGTTCGAATTTGACCGGAAGTTAAAGCCAAGTCACGCAATTGGGCTACCTCAAGTCCATGGTTTCTGTGATGGAGGCGAGAAAGCGTACGGAGCAGTTATTTTCCTCCGTTGGGAGTTGAAGAATGGAAGTTACAAGTGTGTCCCTGTCCTGATCAAGTCCTTCGTTGCCCCTTTGAAAAGGAAAACGATCCCAAGACTGGAGCTCATGGGTTGCTTAACACTCACAAGGATGTATGATACTTGCATAACGTCACTGCAGTTCGCAAACATCCAAGATTGCAAAAGAATCTTCTGGGTTGATTCCTCTACCGTCTTGTCTTGGATAAAGACCCCATCAAGGCAATTTAAACCTTCCGTATCTGCAAGAGTAGCAGAGATACAAGAAACTGTCGGCGTTGATGACTTCCGTTACGTAAAGTCCAAGAGCAACCCCGCTGACATACTCACTAGAGGAACTGAGCCATCACGACTTACAGATTGGTTAGAGGGACCATCTTTCCTGCAATTGCCTGAAGAAAAATGGCCTGATTTTCAAGCTGAAGAGCAAAGCAATCATGAAAAGGAAGCTGAAGTCTTAAAAGAAATGAAGACCTCCGAGAAGGCTTTCATCTCTGCGAAACCCGAAATACCCGTAGATGTTAATGCTGTGAGCCCCGAGGCAGCCACAACAGAAGCTAATGCTAAACCAGAACAAGTTAAATCAGAAGATAACCCTATTCTTCAAACGTTACTGGAAAACTGCTCGACATTTCCGAAGATAAGAAGAACACTCGCGTACGTCCTTCGATTCGTCCAAAATACCAGAAAGAAGAATGTCAAGACAGGCCCTATCACCGTTCAAGAATTGAAAGAGTCTGAGAATCAACTCTTCAAGTGGAGCCAATTTCACTTAAAACCCTCTGCCGTTGACAAGAAATTGATTCCGAGCCTCGACGAGAACGGAATAATTCGTGCTCATGGACGACTGGAAGATGTCAGATTGTTCCCACTAGAAGTGAGAAACCCGGTTATTCTACCACGCGACCATCCACTTGTCCGGTTGCTACTACGTCATTTACACGAAAAGCGTGGACATTGTGGTTACAAAAGTTTAATTCATGAAGCCAGAAGAAATCACTGGATCATAGGGGTGCGCAACATGTCTAAAGCTCTCACTGCAAAGTGCATCACCTGCAGAAAACTTCGCAAGAAACCGCTGGACCAGCTAATGGGGCAGATCCCATCTTTACGAGTGGCAGCAGGTTTTCCACCCTTTTCCAATACTGCCATTGATATGTTCGGGCCTTTGCATATTAAGCTTAATCGGAAGACTCTAAAAGAGGCTCAAGTTGTAATATTCACCTGCATGACATCAAGAGCTGTTCACTTAGAACTTGTTAACGACAAAACAGCTGATGCCTTTTTAATGGCTTTCCGTCGTTTCGCGAGCTTGCGTGGCCACCCGCGTGTTTGTTGGTCGGACTGTGGAACAAACTTTGTAGGTGCGCAAAGTTACTTAAAGGAAATTATGCAGAGCTGGGACATTCCCAAGATTCAGGGTGTTCTATGTGAGGAATTCTCCTGTGATTTCAAATGGCAATGGAATATACCTCACGCAAGCCATCAGAATGGCGTCGTGGAAACCCTCATCAAGTCCGTCAGACAAAGTCTCAATGCTACATGCAAGAATCAAGCCTTTACGGAGGAACAATGAAGAACATTTCTCTCGGAGACAACGTACATCATCAACGGACGCCCTTTGTATCCAAGTTCTAACGACATCTGGGAAACTCCACCTATCACACCGAATGATATTCTTATTGGTCAGCATCTTCCGCCACCTCAACCAGAACCTGAGGAAAGGATCAACCCAAGACATCTTCTGAGAAGTACGCAAGATCGAGTTAACGAATTCTGGAAATGCTGGATGAGATACTTCGCGCCAAATTTATTACCACGAAACAAATGGTTCCGAACCAGAGAAAATATCCAACTTGACGATCTAGTTTTGGAGGTGGACCCAAGCCACAAAAGATCAAAGTGGAAGATGGCACGTGTCATTGCCACGTATCCAGGAAATGATGGCTTGGTCAGAAAAGCGAGAATCAAGACCCAGGATAGTGAATATGACAGACCAATTCACAAGTTATGTCTCATAGCAACTAAAGACGAACTGAATGCGGATCGCTAGTCGATAGTAGAAATGGACACTATCACCATTTTCTGACACTTCTTTATTGAACGTTGAACGCTTAAGCCATTATAGTCGTTGCTCAATTAGACCTAATTTCCGCACTGGGGCGGAGTAATTTGCATTTTTCAAGCATGTGCATGTGTAGCGTGGAATACCTCTGAGACCACTACATAAAGTCTTTAAAACAATAGTTGTTGGGAAAGACTAATTGAAAACATAATAACAAACCGCAATTCATTGAAATTCATAATTCAAACATAATTTGCATTTTTCAAGCAATTTGTCGAGTTTTGTGAATATTTAATTATCTTAGCGTAACGCGGCAAAAATTGGTCAGGTGACTAATCATTTAAAAAGCCAGAAATTCGTTAGGCAAGGTACATTTCAAAAGTGTCAGCACCGATCGCAAATCGAAGCTTACTAGCTGTATAAGGAACACAAATTGTAAGTATTATATTTGCCTGTCGCTTCAACCGAAATCGACATATGTAATAACCTTCTTTAATTTAATTTTTCAGTTGACTATACTACAACAAGTGCAAATAAATTCCATGTACGGTCATGTACGCGAAAATCATCAGTTAGTGGTGAAATCTTCAACGTAAAGTAGCCCTTCAGTCACAGGAGCGAATCAAGCTCATTCAAACAATTCTAAACTAGACGCTATCGTAGTCACCGTGTTCACGTGAGCAAACGCTTCTTTCCGATTTAATGAGATCGGTCCCGTCATTATATGCTGTGTTTTGGCCGTTAGAAGCGTCTTAGAGTGTCAAAGCTTCAGATGACTAAATGACGCGTACTGACTAAATGATTGATTGACATGCTACGACTGACTGACTGTCTGACTGACTAATCGACGGCGCTGGAACATTCAAGATTGATTCATTCAAAATCAAGTTTGACATTTTTTTTATTTCAACGACGACTACTGCCACGAATGTGCAATACGGCTTGATATCTTTACCCCATAGGCGAATTATAACAGTATATATAATGTGTTATGTGTCATATTGGTTGTAGCGTCCACAACAAACCAAGTACAATTAACTGCACTGGAAAAAACTAGAAATCCAATTTACATTTTGTACCTAAATTTCACAACAGACGCCAATAGATAGGATTTAGTAATATGCTAATTTTTACGCCTCGTGTACCTCTGCTTTACGGTTTAGCAAATTTTGATCTCTCTTGCGTAAAAATAGCAGATTCTGAAATAACTAAAAGTCATGCCGTGCATGTGAGTGAAGTTAAGTGATATTTAGGACGGTGAGCCTACCATACACCAATGTTAATGTCACGTAACTGCATACTTGATGGATTCAAAAAAAGAAAAGGAAAATAAGTTGTCATTGCTCGCTTCCTTGAATTTTGATTAGTAGGATTAACATTTTTTTTCGGCTGTCATTTCTATATTGTGTTGTCCAGTAAAAGCGGAATTGAAAAAGGACAAAGAATAGACGCAGCGCGAAACACTTATGCAGGAATTAACTCTTGCAATCAGCCGTGAAAAAATAAAAAATCCTGCTTCGTGGAAAACAATTGAAACTGAAACAAAAAATGTCGGTGGGCAATAGCTTTCTACATCGGGACAAATGCAAGAAGACTGAAGAGAATACGTGACACTAAAAAACTTGAGTGGCATCTTTGTATAGGCTATTCATGAATTTTTTTTAAAATTTCATGAAAAAAACATTTCACGGTCGAAAAATGTGTGAGGCGTTTATGTAACATAAACAAAACAAAGTAGAAATGAAACTTGAGCTTGACTAGAACTTGACTGCTGCTGCAAACTCATTCTGAGTGCCAGTGAAGCTTTTTTCGTGGTATATGTTGGTCATACACATCGTAGACTAACTCAGTCATTTTAGGCATTGACACTGCTAGATTCCCGTATTTACCCTATACGCATGCCTTACATGTATTCTCTAGATGCAAAAATTTGCTGTTTTCGAAAAACAAAACAATATAGCGACAGCATGCAAAATGAAGTATGTGGTGATACGGAAATACAGCTCTTCATACCTCAAGCCTGACCTGAGAAAATTTAAAATGCTGCACAACAGTAAGAGTCGCTAGCCTTGTGGAATGTGGAATTTAAATAATTTCATGCCATGTCAAAACTTCTTCCTTGTGTAGCAGTTGTAGCGATTCACAAGTCTACCAAGTTCGAGGTTTATACTTCATGCCAGTATGCCATATAGTCTCCCGCACCATTGTGATGGGCGCGGAAGACTATATTGCATACTGGCATGAAGTATAGCTCAAGTTCGAGGCACTCACGAATGAGTACGAAGTGGAGTCTCACTGATAATGATCTCGTCACTAGCCTGGTCATGGTCCGTTTAACCAAAATAAAGTGCCTTTTTTATGAGGCAAATTTTTGTCAATATTGTTTTAGGTGCAAGTGCTGGCGTCTTCGCAATTCTTTGTTATCGAAGAATGGTCACAGAGGATACGGTTAGCCAATGAGATCGCAGGAAGTAGTCCTGCTGAAAAACCAAAATAATTTGTCTCTAGGATTAAAAGGAGCCGGCTACAATCAGTTCAGCCAAGCGAGAATTTCTCTGTAGGGCTTTAAAAGTATACGCACGCCTCTCTTGCTACCACCGACGCCAAGCTGTAATGAAAGATGACAACCCGCGACTTCATGTGTTTATGGAAAAGAATGATCGTTGCTGAAGAAAATTATTATTGTGTTTGACTTAGCTTTGCCTTTGTAAGTATAAAGAACGGTGTTCAAAATGCTTTCAACACCGTGATAAACTGCCTTGGCATTTTGAAAAGAGCAGCGAAGCATGGACAAACTAAATCAGAAATGTGGTAAGCAAATACAGTCTTTCTTCATCTGTTTAAGATCAAAGGAATATCTTTGCTTTTATCCCAGTAATATCTTAACTACCAGCAGTGACCAGACAGTAGGATATACACAGCTCACTTATCAAGCTTTTTGTTGTAAAGGTACTGGCGCCACCGTATCGAACTGAATCGATGAAGCGAAACATGCACTGAGAAGCGTGAAGGGAGCCAGGTAGAATTAGGTGAGCTGAATTAGGGCGGCAGGCATTAACTCAAACCTTTCTCAGCGAGGGCACGGTTGCTGTAGATTGATGTCGCGCAGTATTGTCCTGGTATTCTGGAATCGCTCCGAATATCGCACGCGGTGTAGAAAGATTGTTGTAAAAAATGTCAGATGTATAAAATTGCACGGCGTCTTGATCACAGGGCACCCAACGAGCAGATTGAGCCAAAAGCCTTGAGAGACATTTCTAGACTCCTTGTCAGTAATGTTTAAAGACTGTATAAAGAGATGTTTTTATCACCTAGAAGAATTTGATCTGTTCGATATCTTAGCTGAAAATTGCAGTGTTCGAAAATTTTAGGGAATGATATCTTCATTTCGGAAAGTTGCTAGCTGGACGGCACGTTCTGAAAACTTCCCAACGCGGCGAACCATTTGCTCATCCGAAATTGCTAGGTGACTTTTTAACAAAAATTGCAAAAATATCCTTTCCGGCCAAAACCGAAGGGACTACTATTCTTCTTCCCTTGTTGCAAATCTTTTAGGTGATGTTTTAGGAACTTAAAATCGGGCCTGTGTGTTCGATATTCGAAAATTCTAGCTCACCTTGCTTCCGAACAGATTTTTACCCAAAATAGTCGTTGGGTGTTCTCGTTGTCAGAGCACTCTTACCCATCAGTGCGCCCGGCAGAATTTAACCTGCGTTCCGCCAAATTCGGTGTAAATTGCTCTTACTTCCCAACGGTTTTAAGGTTCTTCCTTGCAGTACATAAAAATTCTTTTATTTTGATTGCATAACAAACCCAAAGGAAGTCTGACAACCACCCTGGAGTAAGGTTGCAAGTAAAGTTTTGCTTTTTATTTGTTTATTTATTCATTTATTCATTTATTTCAGTTCTTTGGTTGAAGCAGAAAACGAAATAGAGCGAAACTACATTTTTGTTCTCAAGAGATATAAACAGTAGATTGTTAGGATCTCAAAACCCACTCAGACGTGAAATGACACTTCTTCTGTCCACACCGTATCACTACATACTTTATTTCCAGCTTCGTTGCCCAAGGCGCACTGAACTAAAATGCGTTTTGTACCCTCAGTGTGAGGGAGAAAATAGAAAAAAAAAACATTTTATTATTCATTTCTTACTTCAGTTTCGGTGTTGGGTTTGAAAATATAATTGTTCTCGTATTTTCTCAGGCTCAGTTTTTACCGCAAAAGGTTGATTTTAAATATTGTTATTATGCAGTTGACTGACATTTAATGAGCTGAAGTTCGTATTGCATATTCAAAATAATCGGTTATGTGAAGACTTATTTTAGTTTAGTTTAGTTATAATTTAGTCTAACACGGACCTAACATGAAACAGTGGCGGTCGAGGTTTGTCTACTATTCCTTCCATTCTTACTTTCCGCGGGAAATACTTCCACCTGCGTTCACCTGTTCTTTTAGTCGCCTTCTACAATAAACGGCTAGTAACGCTGTAAGATAAGCGCTAAAACGACTGACAACACTATTAGGTAAGTGGCATGATTTCGAGCTTGGTTGAGCGTTTCACAGCTTGCAAATCTGGCTTTCCTTCTAGCTAACTCACTACTCTGTCTGCTAAACAATCAACTGTGTTAACTGCTCCAAAGTTATTACTAAGGCTTTTATTCGATCGTTCGTCATTTTCCGGCACTATTAGTTTCGTGGAGTCAAATTCAGACTGAACGTTTTCGTTATATACGACTTGTTGTGCATCAATCAATCAATCAATCAATCAATCAATCAATACTTTATTTATACACGCAACGCCCAGGAGCATTAAAATCTCGTTCATAATATGTACGTGTGTGAAATTACATTCACAAAGGCCAGACCACAACACCACGATTTCCGTCCCCTACTCTTCGCGAACAGTGTGTTGGTTCTTTAAGGTCGAACGAAATTATACGAACTAACGTTGTGAGACGGCACGTACGTACGGTTTATCGTCCTTGTCTGAGAAGTCTAGAAATTCTAACCATTTCAGATGTCATTCTCAAGGCTGTACTTTCCTCAGTAATGGAGTTATGGTCCGGCCGAGGTACGCACCCACGACCTCCCGCACGATAGTCCAGTGCTCAACCAACTGAGCTAACTGGTCGGCGGTCGATAAATATTTATATAATTATTAAATCAGTCGGCTGATCTTGCGATACCGTCAAGTGCTCTTAGAAGTGTTACAGATACACCTCCAACTTCCCCCTACATCGTAAATCCCCAATAACCTGTCGGGTTATTAATAGCTACGCCTAGAAAATTTCCTTAAAAAATTCCAAAAAGGATCCTTATAGCTTCTGAGTTAGCTCCATTTTCTGTGCAAAACAAGAAAAGAATTCAAATTCTGTTTACAAGTCTGACAAAATGGATCGTTATTTTGGAAGCCGAAGGGCGAAGCATGATCAAAGTAAACCAGAGATGTGGTAAGAAATGTGATCTCTTTTTCCATAATATCTTTACCCTCAATGACCTGGATAGTAGAATATACACTGCTCACTTACTATGCATGTTGTAAAGTTTCTTTCAACACATCGAAGTGGTCAAGAGAAAGCCATTAAGTGTACTGAGGATCCGAAATATAATTACATATACTGTTCTGGGAAGTCTGACATTAACTCAAACTTTTCTCCGGCGAGAGCTCGGTTGCAAGTTTTGCTATCTATTTGTTTGTTTATTCATTCATTTATATACGTGTGTAGTTGAAACGAAAAACAAAAAAGAACGCCGGAAACTAAGAACTGAATTAATATCGTGGAGTTTCCACGGCATGTATCTCTGTTAGACAAGAATGACTTCATCAATACATGGTTAGGAGCTTTCAGTTCTGGGAAGTCTGACATTAACTCAAACTTTTCTCCGCGGCGAGAGCGCGGTTGCAAGTTTTGCTATCTACGAGTGTATTTGAAACGAAAAACGAAAAAAAGAACGAAACTCAGAACTGAATTAATATCGTGCAGTTTCCTCGGCATGTATCTCTGTTAGACAAGAATGATCATCAATACATTGTTAGAAGCTTTCAATGCCACTACTCGAACCCAGGCCACCCAAATAAATTATCATACAAATTATCCAATCACGATCGATTATCTAAACAATGGAATCTTTACAAATGTTTTGTCTTTCGCCTAAAATGCATACAATTTCCTCTATAACTGTGCAAAACATATCAAGATTGTAAAAGAATCACGTTAGTCGGTAGAAACTTTCCACAAACCTATTGTTCAGCGTAAAAGACAGAAATTAAGAATTTATATGGAATTTATGTGGCTGGTCGTGGTTTGACTAGTGGTACTGTACATCAGTCAAACTTGAAAAGAACCAAACGAGGCATATACAACAAAATACTTGTCTATTGTCTAGTAACGGAGATACCAATCACTGCCTGGTATTCTTTTTACACTGAGGACAAGAATTTTCTCCACATGCATTTCCCTAAACAATTCAGACACAGCACGCAAGATGATATGAGGTTAAATGGATATATAGCCTATGTTTGCTCGTGCATTGTCATAGACAGTACTGTTACAGCATTATTTGCACAAAAAAGAGTTGGATCTCTGCTAGAAAGGATTGTTCGCAGTGGAGGATTGGTCAAGGGATTAAGTGCTTTTGTACTGGTCTTTAAATGGGATATTTCATTATGACTGATAAAACAATGGCCTTAAATAATACAATACTTGTACGATTATGGAGTGTAAGAGATTATCAAGCGCTTTCGCCACCTGAACTAATGCTTTATTCAACCCTTGTTTTTTCCCGTTGACAGAAAGGGACGTCCAGTGGCACTGTGCTTTGCTTTGAGGCTCCACCTTCCCTCAGCTTAAACATTCATTAGTTTAGGAAAGTGAAATAAGTACTGCAAACATGGGAAAGGGACGCATGGACACAGAAGCCAGCAACACCAAGAAACAAACGAAACACGAAAATTCCGAGGAACACGATGATTTCCAACAAAACAGCCCAGGATTTTTCTCACATCTCATGTTACACTGGATAACTGCAACCATGAGTGTCGGAAAACAGCGCGCTCTAGTCATAGAAGATTTGCATCCTGTTGTTGGGCAAATACCCGCCAACGAATTGAGTGAAAACCTTCAAAGTCTTTGGGATAAAGAGTTGGATAAATGCAGAAAGAAAGGCAAAAAACCAAGATTGTGGAAAGTAGTTCTACAGAGCGTCAGCTTTAAAATGTATTTCTTTCTTATAACAAGTAAATTGATTGAATATTCATGTCAGCTTTTACAAGCTGTCTGTTTGAGTCTTTTGTTAAGCAAAGCGATGGAGAGAGATACTCAACCTGGGCCAGACACAGGAAGGATGGTTTGCCTGTATGCGGCGGGCTTGTGTTTTGCTTCCTTTGTTCAAATTTTCTTTTGCGCTCACCGGAACTATTTAAGCTGTCTCACTGGTTCTCATGTGAAGGTCGCAGTGAGTGGACTTGTGTACAACAAGGTAAGTAAACTCGTTTTTTGTCCAAGAACAAACTGAGATAACTAAGGTTTCCTCCATATGAAAGAGACAATTTACTTCTTTTTATCTTCTGAAGGTTGTTAACTTGAGCGAATCCAGCTTAGCGGAAATGACGTCAGGCCGAATAGTCAACATGATTGCGCGGGATGTGCAGCCATTTCCGTTTGCCGCTGGTGCCTTGGTATACTGTGTAACCGCTCCTTATAATATTTTGGTTGTCTGTTTAACCATTTGGCAGCTGGTTGGTGTCCCTGCATTGACGGGAGTAGCATTTATGGTGACGTGTATTGTTTCCTACTTGGAAATCGGAAATGATTTTATGGTCATGTTATGCGAGAAAGCTTCCAGGTTCACTGATCGTCGGCTCTCCTTGGTCAATGATGTCATTTGCGGTATCCGGATTCTGAAAATGAACGCGTGGGAATGGCTCTTTCGAGATTTGATTGGAGAACAAAGACGGTAAGATTTCAACAAAGGATAAAAACACTATCGACGAAAAACAAAACTTTGGTTAATTAAAGGAGTTTGACTTCATTAATGACCCGGCAATCAGCATGGGACAAATTACTCAGTTTCTCTTCCGGCAAATTTGCTTCAAGTACATACTCATTGTGATAGATTATATTCATTAAAATTCTAATGATATCAATAAGTGTTTTAAAATATTACTGATATGTTAGATCACGCCCTATGTAGTTTACTTAGTAAGTTTCCATTCTTTTGTATTACTATCTCCAGGAAAGAAATTCAAGTCTATATGCGGAAGAGCATTCTGCTTTCAGTAATGTATGGATTCCCGTATCAACTAGTCGCAACGCTTATTTCATTGATGTTTTTATTGTTGAAAGACTACAAGCTCACTCCTCAGAATATCTTCACCACTGCGGCACTGCTTAACGTACTGGGACGAGTTTTCTACACCAACTTTGTCTATGGCGTGGACTTCGGAAGTCGGTCATGGGACGCTCTTAACAGAATAGAAGAGTTTTTACTTTCCGGACTTGAAAACCACTCCTTTCCTAAGCAAGGTCAAAGCGATACTAAAGATGAAGGCGTAAAAGGAGTAAAGCACGTTTCACTTGACGGTAAGCTCTGGGCAAAGTCTTCAGCATCTTGTCAGAGCTCACAATTCAGCCCTACGACAATTCAGCCTTTTGCTGCAGATTTGTCGTCAATACACCTGGACATCCGGGATCTTTCTATCGAACGGGCCGGAAACCCTGGCTTTCTACGTGACATTTCCGTTGGTCTTCAGGCCAGCCATCTTGTTGCTATAACGGGACCTATCGGCTGTGGAAAGTCATCGCTTCTTTATGCGATCCTAGGAGAGCTACCAATCACCTCTGGGCAAATATCTGGTCGAGGTGTGATTGCGTATGCTCCTCAAAAGCCCTGGCTTTTTTCTGGCACCGTCCGAGATAACATCCTCTTTGGCAAACGGTACTTAAAGCAATGGTATGACAAGGTTGTTGAGGCATGCGCACTTCGTAAGGACTTTGATCTTCTTCCGGCGGGTGACTTGACCCACATTGGCGAACGCGGTGCTAGTTTAAGTGGTGGTCAGCGGGCACGGGTCAGTTTGGCACGCGCAGTATATTGTGACACCGATATATATTTACTTGACGATCCCTTGAGTGCAGTTGATCCCCAAGTTTCTAGACAGATATTTGAACAATGCATTATGGGAGTACTGTCCCAGCGAATACGGATCCTTGTGACACACAACACGAAGCAACTAAGGGACGCTGACCAAGTACTTGTTTTGGGTGGTGCAACTGTTTCACACCAAGGGACCTATACCGAGTTGCTGCAATCAAGCCAGTATATCAAGTTCTTGGAAAGCCGAGAGAAAAACGAGGAAGGTAAAGTGCACGGAGTCACAGGAAGTGATGAAGAAAAGCGACGGGGTCAAGTCACTCGATTGTTATCTGAGAAAAGCGATGGACTCAAGGTTTCTGACGAAGAACGATCCACAGGAAAAGTGACCTTAAAAACCTATTGGAAGTTTATTCGAACGGGAATTCAACAAACAGCCTTGTTGGTAGGTTTGGCTTTCCTGTTGGTCCTACCAGATGGTGAGTACTGGGGCAAGCATTCAGTTGTAGATTATTTTATAGAAAATGCGCAATATAAATATTAAATATTATTATTATTATTATTATAGTGGCAGTGGTAGTAGTGCTTGTAGTAGTTGTAGAAGGAATAGAGAGATTACGTAAAAATGGCTTCTTTTTATTAACTTTTTATTTATTTTGCCACACTAAAATAACATAAAGGATTTTCAGTAGTTTTGTTAAGTAGCGGACATATTTCTGATAGTACCGGACGTGACAGTTTTTGGCGTCACAAGGTGCTTTGCGAGTGCCCCAAAACCCTCAAATATTGGTCTCAAAGTACCGGACATGGAATGGGAAACGAACTGAAGAAAAGTTCGGCCTCTGGCTTCAAACGAAAACCCTGAACATAAAAAGAAAATAAGAATAGAGGTAATATAACAATGGCGAGGAGGCCTGAATGAAACTATGAAGCTTATGTTAATTAGGCCTCCTCAGCTTTATTTTAATTTTGTAAGATGAAATTAGAAAAGAAAATACATGACGACGTATACAATTGCGATAAGAAATGGAAATTTATGATATGAAAGGAAAGCTGCCATAAGATTAATACTTGTGCGACTACTCGAACGGGGGACACCCAAATACATTTTCACACAAATTAGAAATGTCTGTTTTCTTTCTCAATCTTGATATCTTTTGTAAAGTTATAGAGCAAACTATATGCATTTTATTCGAAATATGAAACATTTGTAGAGATTTTATTGCTGAGATACTCGATCGTGATTGGATAATTTGTAATTACATTTGTTTGTGTGGCCTTGGTTTGAGTGGTCGTACTGTAATACATTTATCAATACCAAGAGAAAAATGAGGTAAAAGAACACATCTTCCTCGCTAGGTTGTCTTACTATGATAAGGGGACAGAATTTATTTTTAGATCCAGAAACTATTTTGACTGACCAATGGCTGATGTCCTTCTCATCACGTGGTTGTATTTTCAATGCGCCATGTGGAAACCGCGCAGCCATGGAACGAGATATAAATAGATTCTGCGCTAAAAATAGATTGTGTCCTCGTATCATATCAGACAGGGTTATGATCTCTTTCCTCATTTTCTTTTGTCAATACAAATAGTTATCACAAATAAACGCCTTAAGTGCTTCTTAAGTTCTTCTTCGAAGGACAAGCAGTAATTAACTTTTTGTGCGTTATCTTTTGCAGTTGCCTCCATTTTTACGGATCTATTTTTAACGCAGATGCGCAAGTTATCCCTTGCTCAACAAAGGTCTGCAAGAACATTGCTTTTGTATGGTGGTTTAGCCACTACTGCGCTTGTTCTAGCTCTTTGCCGAGGTTTTGCGCTATTTAACGTCCTCTTGAGGTGCTCAGAAAAGCTGCATAACAACATGTTAATTGCCATTTTGAAAACACCCCTGCAATTTTTCGATACAAATCCAGCTGGACGAGTTCTGAACCGCTTTTCAAAAGACGTTAATAATATCGATGAACTACTGCCTCTGTACTTAACTGGAGCGTTGCAGTACTTTTCTTTCTGTATTGGTACATTTGTACTGGTGTCCATCGTCAACCTGTGGGTGTGTTTCGCTGCTGTTGTTACCTTTCCCGTGATGCTTTATATCGGCTGGTATTACCTACGATCCTCCCGAGAGATGAAGAGAGTGGAGTGTATCACCGCTAGTCCTATATGCTCTCATCTTGCAGACACCATTGAAGGAACTGTGAGCATTAGAGCGTTCAAGAAGGAACGGGATTTCATGAATATTTTCTATAGGTAAAATATCACGAATGGAACAAGTTTCCTTACACCTTCTTGATACACAGAACTGATCAGTATACAACTTCTCCCTACACAGAATATCAATACACTACTAACGAAGCAGATGATCAGTAATTGACGAATGCCGATTCACTGATAACGAAATCGACTTTATATCATTAGTATTTTAGATCAAAAAGTATTCCAGTCTTAAAGGAGAGTCGCTTGTTAGATCCTAACCTTCTTGCGCTGATGATAGGCACCACATTTGGCAGAAGCCTCTCTTGCCTGACAGTTTTGTCAATTAGAGAGCTGTAAATTGAGTCTTTCGTTTATTTAGAATGTGTTATTACACACTTAATCTATGGCCCCGAGGGAAACAGGTAGTTTTGTTTTCACGAGAGTCCTAATGACATAAGAACTAGAGGAAAAACAAAACTAACTAGTTTCCCGAGGGACCATACGTTGAGTGCTTTGTTATATATTTAGACTTTCCCTTAAACAAAATATAGCAAAAAAAAAAACAAAACAAAGACGGTACAACTGGCGCGCGGGCAACAGCGTGAAAGTCTAGGTATATAACTAAAACAAATATCTACATTTGTAGAGCTAGATATCGTTTTATTCATTCGATGTATCGCTGTTTTGCTTTGAAATTTCGCTTTTCGTATCGCAAATATTTATGAACAGAACAATATGATGCTCCAGACAAGCCTTTCAGCTCTGGAAAGCACCATTGCTTGTTTGAAAATCGGATACAGCGTTTCCCAAGTTTTCATACAGAGTCACCTCGCTCAAAAATTTAGATTCAGCACTTGATTTAGTATAATTGTTGAACTGCAATAAAAAACTGAAGCAACTTTTTTGAATTTCACTTTGCTTGAACATTTTAGACTCCAAGACATCAACAACACAGCCTGGTTGAGTTTTACCACCTGTACCGTGTGGGTTTCATTTCGTCTGGACTCCTTGGTTTTTGTTCTTTTGGTAGCAATTACTATGGCCTCCATCCTTGCTGGAAGCAATGCCGGTGAGTTAACTTAAGGATGCAGTCAGTCAGTTGAAGCCCCTGGTACGGGTTCCAGTAATTCTGATCAAAAAATGTACTTTTCAGAGGACTTCTGAATATGGCTTGAAGTCGAAAATTTGCTTGTAAAACCCTTAAAATTGATTTCCTCCTGCTCTCAGTGAATGAAAACATCTCGTCATCTGTTTCAAAACCACGAACCTACCATTGGGAGAGAACGCTCAAGAACAGAACCAGTAATGACATTAATTGATCATCGCAGTTATGTACACAACTTAAGCAGCTGTGAAAGTAAGGCCTGAAAAAAAAAGGAAAAAGAAACTCAGGCCGGAACGGGATTCGTATCTGCGTATCGCAGAGGTCATGGGTTCGAAACCCGTTTCAGGCCTGAGTTTTTTTCAAGCTTTAATTTCACAGCTGCTTAAGTTAAAATATATGGTCAAAAATATGGTCTTTCAAATATAAGGTCTTTCATATATTCATTTGCAACAGAACCAGTCCCCGCGCCACAATAAACAGATGCCAAGCCCCTCCAGGACAATTCAAATAATTCAAACACCACAACATATATTGCTTGTTTGTTTTTACTTTTTAGCTGTGATTGGACTGTCAATAACGTATGCTTTTCAAGTGCTTGGTGCTGCAAGTCAAACTGCAATTCAAGGAGGCGAGGCAGAAAACTTTATGACTTCGGTGGAGCGAGTTTTGTCATATGGTGAATTAGAACCGGAAGAAGGCTACCACAACGAGGAAAGACCGGAAGTGGGTTGGCCATGGAAAGGAGTTGTTCATTTTCAGAATACTTCCCTTACCTACTACCCTGGGGCACCAAAAACGTTAAAAGGAGTAACTGTAGAAATCAACGAGGGTGAAAAAATTGGTATCGTTGGTCGAACAGGAGCTGGAAAGTCATCTTTGATCGCTGCTCTGTTTAGAATGGTGGAATATGAAGGCCTTATTATTGTTGACGGTGTGTCTCTTCAAGCAATAAACCTTCAGGCTTGTCGCTTAGCATTCGCCGTTGTTCCACAAAATCCCTTTCTTTTCAGCGCTTCTCTGCGGCGAAATCTTGATCCATTTGACAGACATAGTGATGTTGAAATCTGGCAGGTTCTGGAGGACGTTGAAATTTCTACAGCAGTAAGAGCCATGCCTGATACCATACACAGCCAGGTTATCGAAGGAGGGTCAAACTTTAGTGTTGGAGAGCGACAGTTGCTGTGCTTAGCGCGTGCCCTTCTCTTGAGAAAGAATATCGTCATTCTTGATGAAGCGACTGCTAACGTGGATCAATACACAGATCAAGTTATACAGAGTGTGATAAGGGAACAACTTAATGACTGCACGGTCCTTACTATTGCACACAGACTTGACACAGTTCTAGATTATGATAAAATATTAGTGTTGGACAATGGAGAAGTCTCGGAGTTCGGTACTCCGGACGAGTTAAAGAAAAATGAACAGGGATTGTTTTCTCATTTTCTTCGAGAATATAATCTAAAAGGTTCTGGACGTTTTTGAGCAGATATTTAACTTTAATGAGTGTTCAATGGACAAGTCATTTTTTTTTTTGGTAATCAGGATTGTTCTCAGTGAGCATGTCATAAATGTAATTAAGATGGGACGGAAGTTTCTACTGTTGTAATGTTCCTCTGCTTTTCCAAACAATGCCATTTTTGAATTTTTTTCTTTTGTGTTAGGTAAGGTAAGGATAAAGGTAAGGAAACTTTATTTTACCAGGGTGGCCCATTCAGCACGAGGCTGGTATCCATTGAGGCCCTGGAACAATAAAATTATGTACAATATAAAAATGGTAAAAATATAAAAATTTAAAATTTGAACGAATATTTATAAAAACTAATTTACAATTTATAAAAATGTCTA
Organism: Ricordea florida; assembly: GCA_949710005.1. NCBI lineage: Eukaryota > Metazoa > Cnidaria > Anthozoa > Corallimorpharia > Ricordeidae > Ricordea > Ricordea florida. Next base: position 3,937,486 of record OX453279.1, on the reverse strand, counting down.
ATTAGCATACTTTTAAAATTATTTAAGGACGGAGCACTTTTAACGTAGGCGGGTAATGAATTGTAATATATCGTTCCTGTGTACTTAAAAGTTTTCTTGCCCATATTGCGTTTGGGCTTTGGAGGGTGTAGGTCGTTACTCCTCCTTGTTGCGTGTTATTCGTGCAGAACCCTGTTTCTGATAAAACATTGGTTTAAATATTTTGGTACCAAATTATTTAGACACTTAAATACTAAGATACATTTATGCATTTTCCTTCTACAAGCTAAATCCAACCAGTTTAGCACGTGAAATGTTTCTTTTGAAGTTTTTCTTTGAAGAATAATTCGAGCAGCACGGTTTTGTAGGCGCTGAAGCTCTTTGCAGCATCCTTCTGAGATTTCACCCCAGGCTACATCAGCGTAGTCAAATAACGGCTGCACGAGTGAAGTAGATACCTGTTTAGAGGCTTCCAACGTAAGGCATGATCGTATACGAAACAAAACCACAAGCCTCCTACTAACTTTGCTACTCACATTCTCAACGTGATCTTTCCAAGAAAGTGTTTCGTCCAATACAACACCCAAGTAACTAAATTTAGGTACTCTTCCTCTTACTCCGTAATGTTCCAGCTTAAAGAGCAAACATTCATGATCAACTAAGTCAAAAGCCTTTTTCAAATCAATGTGTTAGACAACATTAGTGAAAGCTGATTTAGGGTTCTCGGAATACGAGACAAGAAAAAAGCAAAAAAAAAAAAAATAATAATAATAAAATAAAAGTGTGAGTATTTCTTTTCCATAATTCGGCTTATTTTCTGACGGAGGCACGCAGTTGCATGGACGGCGGAGCATTTTTTAAAGTCACGGGGGAGGGGGGTGGGGGTGGCTACAACCCTCTTCTCCCTTATAACAACTCTATAGTAACAACAACAAGCCCGGGTTTTGGCTATGATTGTAGCGAACACATTCTTGTCAATAAATAGAGTACAACTCAAGTGCTGATGTCATCTGTAACTAACTACTTATCAACAATTAACTATGAATATAACGAAAGCTAAACGTTCTAAAACGGTAATACAGTCTGGCAAATTGGACTTTACAAAAGAAGTCATTTCATTAAGTGTTGTTCAGTATGTCTGACTGTCACAGTCACCTTATCAATCTAAAGACAATAGTTAACGTAAATCACCTTCCCAGTGTTATAATGATGATAATGATAATGAATTACTATATAGCACCTTTTCATATGAATATGTTCAAAGAACTACATCTGACAAGTTATTCGTTGAATATTACATTGACTGAATGATGTTTGTACTCGCTGGGGCATGCCCTGAGCCATCCCTCATACCGCTCTGTCTCCGGCTTTTTCCATCACGCCACCAGCTAATCTCGTACCCAGATCTCACTCTGTTTTAGACTGAAAAGTTAACCACCAACATTATCTCATTTTTTTTTTTCAATCAATCTTACAGTTCCGATTTTCGACGCCAGAGGCTTATATGGCATAAGTCAAAGTCAAGAACAAGAGAAAATGTGCTATCACAATGTTGCATTCGTGATAATAGCATTTGCGATTGCATTGCCTTCAATTTTTTTTCGACGTCTTCGTTTCAAACTCGATTTCGCCGAAAATGTGATTCTCGTTAAAGTTGGGGGAAGGGGTGGGGGGCTAAACGCTCCCCTGGCTCCGCTGTCCAAGAGTTGCCGGCAAATGGAGACTGGTGATCATGAGCAAAGAAACATGATTTTGTTCAAGCACAGAGGGTCCAACATGGGTTTTGGCGGGAAGCGGGATGCGGGATGAGGCTTAAAATTGAGGCGGGATGTGGGATTAAAGAAATTTTAAAGACGGGATACGGGATGTAAATAGGACGACGAGACCGGGATATACTCCGTTTCGTAAGCGGGATACAGGATTGGACGGGTGTGGACGGGATCATAAATACGTTATGAGTCACACATCCTAAGAGAGATTAAGAAGTATTTACTTGCTTTCTGATCCCAAAAAACCGCGCGTTAAAAAAGGTGAAATTCACATGGATTTCTGATGTTACGTCTTTTTGCTTGGGTTACACGGGACGCGAATTAATAATAACCTCGAACAGGCAAAGGTTTAAACTGTTTAAAATAATCTATTCCAATCAAAGAAATCATGTTTCATGCGTCTAAAACCCTCTTATTGCGTCTTTACTCTTGAAAAATATTCCTGAGCAATATCCTGTACAGCGGGATGTACTCCTGCCTGTGGGACACAATGACATCTTTCTTTCATCACGTTATCCAAAACAAAAAATCTAGACCTACAGGTACGATCGATTCTGTCAATATGCGCTTGTTATAATACTGATAAGTGGAAAAATAATTTGAATTAAAGGACACCGACAACAGAAGCATTATTGTCCAGAAAATGGTCTGATGTTAATTGATGACCTTGTGATGGCTCGTAATACCATACCCTGTTTAGGACAGGTTCTGACTGTTTAGGAGAGAGCCGAGTAGAATTGTATACCCTGTTCAGGACAGCGAGGCAAAAAAACAATACCCTTTCCAGCGGCACGTCCCCGAATAGTCCAAATAATGGAGTACCCCCACGGGCTTTGCGGCGAGATCGCGGGATGAAATGGAAAATATTGGCGGGATACGGGATCGGAAAAGTCTATTTTGGACCCTCCTGCGCAGGGTTAAGAAACCGTTTTTGAATAAATTTTTGGACAATTTAAGGATATCTCAGATGATGCAATGTTGCACTTCCTACTGCCTCGTAAAATCTTTATACTATAATTACATTTTATCCATAATCAGGGAGTAAATCACCGCGCTCTGATTGGTCACTGTTTATCATATATAACAGGACACATGCATTTATTTACATGAAATTACATGGGGCATGCTTGCCTGCCTTGACAAACGAGATCTCGCGTCATCGCTAATACTACAGGCAGAAAGTCAACTTGTGATAACAGAGCTAGCATGGATTTACAAGAAACGTAATCACCACAAATAAGAGCATGGAAGCTGAATCGATATTGACCTCGTGTCATCCAAAAGTCAACAAATTTTATTTAGTGCACGAGAAATTGCCCTCGTACCTGGGCTTACCCCATGCAATACAAGGCAGTACGTCACGTCGTGTTAACAAAGCCAACCGTGCAAGGTCATGGATTTACAACAATCGGAATCGCTACGATTATGAACAGGAATGCAAAAACTGCATTTATGTTGGGTCAGGTTGAAATCTGCCGCCATAGAACCTTCTCGCAGGCTAAATCTTGATCAGCGGCTTAGGTATGTTGCAACAAATGTGTGTTTACCACGGAAGCAACCAGCAAAAGAACAACAATGGCGCCATGTTAAATTGCATCTGTTTGTTGTTTCGAAAGTGAAATATATAATTGTATTTCTGAGCGTTTGCGTCAACAAGGAGCTTTGGAAACATCTTACTCGTAGTTTAGAAGCGATATGTTATGAAGATGGTCGAGAAAACTAAGCCTGTAGCCGATACAGAGAAGCTAGATGGCCTGACAAAGAGACCAGGTAGGTTTGAAACGCTCAGTACAGGAAGGAAAGGGAGCTTTCGTGTCATTGTACAACCTTAAAGTGTCGATTTTATTAAAACCAATTTATGTAGATGTTTAAGTACACATCCATTTTGCGTTTGAACACTGCATAAATGATAGATATTGATGATTTCTCATAAGTCAAGTGAATTTGGCTTGGCATGGCCAGCGGTGCTGGTTTCTAATCGTAATTAATTTATCAAAGCGTTCTGGCCCCTGTTGCTCGAAAGATGGTTAATTTAACCATATGTTATTTGGTAACGGTTGGTTAAATTATATTTAATGAGCACATTAGCCAGAAGGGTAAACGGACATGTGTTTAAGACCTAAATTAAGCAAAAAGGAGTCGGTTAAACTCGGAAATGGATCACTTAATACCGTTTTTTCGGCGATTCATAAACATAAACAGCACATTACGATCTATGGTTAAATTTTACGTCGGTCACGCAGATAAAATTGAAGTTAAGATGGCTCTAATTGCGTGAATAAAATAAAAGAGAATGCATGAACGTAAAAGGTTTTCAACCTACCAAATTTACGCACCTATGTTTATGCACGCTCAGCCAAGTAAACCATTGAAATTCACTTGCGTGACGGGCGTAAAATGTGCGCAACACTGGCATACTATGGAGGTCCATTTCCGCCAAAATTCTGTCTTTGTATTCGATACTCGACTTGCTATACTAGTTTTATGCTACCTTACACAATGCGACATCCAACTGTGTTGATTTCGCGTTTAAACTTTTCGATTGTACATGGTACTTTTTGTTTTTCAAATTCAATATCACTAATTTGGGTTGCCAAATTGAGGTTTTTCGTCTGTTTTTATAAAAATGTCAACAAAGCAATTTTCGACTTTCGAAGTTTTGTTTTCAACATCCAAGTTCATGTATTCGGCTTCGTTGGACATCCTTTCGCAATCCATTGAGAGAGGACTCGCGGGCGCAGCTAATCTCCACCCCCATCCCCACGGTAACTGTGGCAAAAAGCCCTCCAGTAGAGTGGAGTAGAGAAAATGATCCTGCTGCCCCACGGCGGTCGCATGTTTGTCTTTTCAACATGGCGGTTCCTGGGTTTCAAACTCAGTGGGTTTCAAAACAAATAGCTACAGTGCAATAAAACATTACAGTGAAATGGTAACGGAATGAAGTAAGTAACTATTCGTATTGTCATACATCGAGCTTACGGGCATTGAAATGTTCATAAATAAATTAGATATTTTGATTACTTCCTAGATATTAGCATGTTTAATTCGAAAATGAAGTCATTGATTGATGAGGCCCTGTTAGAGGTAAATTCCGACAAGCGACATGGCCTTGAACCGGCGACACGAGAGCTACGAACTGGCGACAAACGACAGACTACTCCAGCGAAATAGGGAAAGCGACACCAATGTCAAAATAGACGAGGCCCTGTTAGGGGTAAATTCCGACAAGCGACATAAGAACCTTGCGAAATGCCGACATAGCCGCTTGTGAAATTACGACAGGGCCTCATTCATTTGAATACTTTCTACTTGTGTACAATGATGCCGTGTCAGTATCAGTATTGCGTTAACGATGTTTTAAAAGCAATGATATGTTTCAATTTTAAAAACGACTCAAAACATACGTTCCTCCGTTCCTGTAAGCTTAACATGTTTCTGCCGTGGGGCAGGATCATTTTCTCTACTCCACTCTACTGGAGGGCTTTTTGCCACAGTTACCGTGGGGATGGGGGTGGAGATTAGCTGCGCCCGCGATGTCCTCTCTCAATGGATTGCGGAAGGATGTCCAACGAAGCCGAATACATGAACTTGGATGTTGAAAACAAAACTTCGAAAGTCGAAAATTGCTTTGTTGACATTTTTATAAAAACAGACGAAAAACCTCAATTTGGCAACCCAAATTAGTGATATTGAATTTGAAAAACAAAAAGTACCATGTACAATCGAAACATTTGAACACGAAATCAACACAGTTGGATGTCGCATTGTGTAAGGTAGCATAAAACTAGTATAGCAAGTCGAGTATCGAATTTTGGCGGAAATGGCCCTCCATACTTAATCATGACATAATTAATTAATGACATGCTCACTGAGAACATTCCTGATTACAAAAAATAATGATTTGTCCATTAAACACTCATTTAAGTTAAATATCTACTCAAACACGTCCAGAACCTTTTAGATTATATTCTCGAAGAAAATGAGAAAACAATCCCTGTTCATTTTTCTTTAACTCGTCCGGAGTACCGAACTCCGAGACTTCTCCATTGTCCAACACTAATATTTTATCATAATCTAGGACTGTGTCAAGTCTGTGTGCAATAGTAAGGACCGTGCAGTCATTAAGTTGTTCCCTTATCACACTCTGTATAACTTGATCTGTGTATTGATCCACGTTAGCAGTCGCTTCATCAAGAATGACGATATTCTTTCTCAAGAGAAGGGCACGCACTAAGCACAGCAACTGTCGCTCTCCAACACTAAAGTTTGACCCTCCTTCGATAACCTGGCTGTGTATGGTATCAGGCATGGCTCTTACTGCGGTAGAAATTTGAACGTCCTCCAGAACCTGCCAGATTTCAACATCACTATGTCTGTCAAATGGATCAAGATTTCGCCGCAGAGAAGCGCTGAAAAGAAAGGGATTTTGTGGAACAACGGCGAATGCTAAGCGACAAGCCTGAAGGTTTATTGCTTGAAGAGACACACCGTCAACAATAATAAGGCCTTCATATTCCACCATTCTAAACAGAGCAGCGATCAAAGATGACTTTCCAGCTCCTGTTCGACCAACGATACCAATTTTTTCACCCTCGTTGATTTCTGCAGTTACTGCTTTTAATGTTTTTGGTGCCCCAGGGTAGTAGGTAAGGGAAGTATTCTGAAAATGAACAACTCCTTTCCATGGCCAACCCACTTCCGGTCTTTCCTCGTTGTGGTAGCCTTCTTCCGGTTCTAATTCACCATATGACAAAACTCGCTCCACCGAAGTCATAAAGTTTTCTGCCTCGCCTCCTTGAATTGCAGTTTGACTTGCAGCACCAAGCACTTGAAAAGCATACGTTATTGACAGTCCAATCACAGCTAAAAGTAAAAACAAACAAGCAATATATGTTGTGTTTGTTTGAATTATTTGAATTGTCCAGGAGAGGTTTAGCATCTGTTTATTGTGACGCGGGGACTGGTTCTCTTCTTAAGCGTTCTCGTGTATTGGTAGGTTCGCGGTTTTGAAACAGATGACGAGATGTTTTCATTCACTAAGAGCAGGAGGAAATCAATTTTTAGGGATTTACAAGCAAATTTTTGACTTCAAACAATATTCAGAAATCGTCTGAACAGCACATTTTTTGATCAGAATTACTGGAACCCGTACCAGGGGCTTCAACTGACTGACTGCATCCTTAAGTTAACTCACCGGCATTGCTTCCAGCAAGGATGGAGGCCATAGTAATTGCTACCAAAAGAACAAAAACCAAGGAGTCCAGACGTAATGAAACCCACACGGTACAGGTGGTAAAACTCAACCAGGCTGTGTTGTTGATGTCTTGGAGTCTAAAAGGTTCAAACAAAGTGAAATTCAAAAAAGTTGCTTCAGTTTTTTATTGCAGTTCAACAATGATACTAAATCAAGTGCTGAATCTAAATTTTTGAGCGAGGTGACTCTGTATGCAAACTTGGGAAACGCTGTATCCGATTTTCAAACAAGCAATGGTGCTTTCCAGAGCTGAAAGGCTTGTCCGGAGCATCATATTGTTCTGTTCATAAATATTTGCGATAAGAAAAGCGAAATTTCAAAGCAAAACAGCGATAAAAAAAATCGAATGAATAAAACGATATCTAGCTCTACAAATGTAGATATTTGTTTTAGTTATATACCTAGACTTTCACGCTGTTGCCCGCGCTCCAGTTGTGCCGTCTTTGTTTTGTTTTGTTTTGTTTTTTTTTTTGCTATATTTTGTTTAAGGGAAAGTCTAAATATATAACAAAGCACTCAACGTATGGCCCTCGGGAAGCTAGTTAGTTTTGTTTCTCTTCTAGTTCTTATGTCATTAGGACTCTCGTGAAAACAAAACTACCTGTTTCCCTCGGGGCCATAGATTAAGTGTGTAATAACACATTCTAAATAAACGAAAGACTCAATTCACAGCTCTCTAATTGACAAAACTGTCAGGCAAGAGAGGCTTCTGCCAAATGTGGTGCCTATCATCAGCACAAGAAGGTTAGGATCTAACAAGCGACTCTCCTTTAAGACTGGAATACTGTTTGATCTAAAATACTAATGATCGATTTCGTTATCAGTGAATCGGCATTCGTCAATTACTGATCATCTGCTTCGTTAGTAGTGTATTGATATTCTGTGTAGGGAGAAGTTGTATACTGATCAGTTCTGTGTATAAAGAAGGTGTAAGGAAACTTGTTCCATTCGTGATATTTTACCTATAGAAAATATTCATGAAATCCCGTTCCTTCTTGAACGCTCTAATGCTCACAGTTCCTTCAATGGTGTCTGCAAGATGAGAGCATATAGGACTAGCGGTGATACACTCCACTCTCTTCATCTCTCGGGAGGATCGTAGGTAATACCAGCCGATATAAAGCATCACGGGAAAGGTAACAACAGCAGCGAAACACACCCACAGGTTGACGATGGACACCAGTACAAATGTACCAATACAGAAAGAAAAGTACTGCAACGCTCCAGTTAAGTACAGAGGCAGTAGTTCATCGATATTATTAACGTCTTTTGAAAAGCGGTTCAGAACTCGTCCAGCTGGATTTGTATCGAAAAATTGCAAGGGTGTTTTCAAAATGGCAATTAACATGTTGTTATGCAGCTTTTCTGAGCACCTCAAGAGGACGTTAAATAGTGCAACACCTCGGCAAAGAGCTAGAACAAGCGCAGTAGTGGCTAAACCACCATACAAAAGCAATGTTCTTGCAGACCTTTGTTGAGCAAGGGATAACTTGCGCATCTGCGTTAAAAATAGATCCGTAGAAATGGAGGCAACTGCAAAAGATAACGCACAAAAAGTTAATTACTGCTTGTCCTTCGAAGAAGAACTTAAGAAGCACTTAAGGCGTTTATTTGTAATAACTATTAGTATTGACAAAAGAAAATGAGGAAAGAGATCACAACCCTGTCTGATATGATACGAGGACACAATCTATTTTTAGCGCAGAATCTATTTATATCTCGTTCCATGGCTGCGCGGTTTCCACATGGCGCATTGAAAATACAACCACGTGATGAGAAGGACATCAGCCATTGGTCAGTCATAATAGTTTCTGGATCTAAAAATAGATTCTGTCCCCTTCTCATACTAAGACAACCTAGTGAGGAAGAAGCGTTCTTTTACCTCATTTTTCTCTTGGTATTGATAAATGTATTACAGTACGACCACTTAAACCAAGGCCACACAAACAAATGTAATTACAAATTATCCAAACACGGTCGAGTATCTCAGCAATAAAATCGCCGCAAATGTTTTAAATTTCGAATAAAATGCATATAGTTTGCTTTATAACTTTACAAAAAATATCAAGATTGAGAAAGAAAACAGACATTTCTAATTTGTGTGAAAATGTATTTGGGTGGTCCGCGTTCGAGTAGTCGCACAAGTATTAATCTTATGGCAGCTTTCCTTTCATATCATAAATTTCCATTTCTTGTTGCAATTGTATACGTCGTCATATATTTTCAAATTTTATCTTACAAAATTAAACTAAAGCTGAGGAGGCCAATTAACATATTAAGCTTCATTCAGGCCTCTTCGCCTCTTCTTTGTTACCTTTATTCTTATTTTCTTTTTATGTTCAGGGTTTTCGTTTAAGGCCGGAGGCCGAACGTTTTTTCCGGTAGTTTCCCATTCCATGACTGGTACTTTGAGACCAATATTTGTGGGTTTTGGGCACTCGCAGCGCCAAGAATGGTCACGTCCGGTGCTATCAGAAATATGTCCGCTACCAAAACTACTGAAAACTCTGTATGTTATTTTAGTGGGGCGAAATAAATAAAAAGTAAATAAAAAGAAGCCATTTTTACGTAATCTCTCTATTCCTTCTACAACTACTACAAGCACTACTACCACTGCCACTACAACTGAATGCTTCCCTCAGTACTCACCATCTGGTAGGACCAACAGGAAAGCCAAACCTACCAACAAGGCTGTTTGTTGAATTCCCGCTCGAATAAACTTCCAATAGGTTTTTAAGGTCACTTTTCCTGTGGATCGTTCTTCGTCAGAAACCTTGAGTCCATTGCTTTTTTCAGATAACAATCGAGTCACTTGACCCCGTCGCTTTCCTTTATCACTTCCTGTGACTCCGTGCACTTTACCTTCCTCGTTTTTCTCTCGGCTTTCCAAGAACTTGATATACTGGCTTGATTGCAGCAACTCGGTATAGGTTCCTTGGTGTGAAACAGTTGCACCACCCAAAACAAGTACTTGGTCAGCGTCCCTTAGTTGCTTCGTGTTGTGTGTCACAAGGATCCGTATTCGCTGGGACAGTACTCCCATAATGCATTGTTCAAATATCTGTCTAGAAACTTGGGGATCAACTGCACTCAAGGGATCGTCAAGTAAATATATATCGGTGTCACAATATACTGCGCGTGCCAAACTGACGCGTGCTCGCTGACCACCACTTAAACTAGCACCGCGTTCGCCAATGTGGGTCAAGTCACCCGCCGGAAGAAGATCAAAGTCCTTACGAAGTGCGCATGCCTCAACGACTTTGTCATACCATTGCTTTAAGTACCGTTTGCCAAAGAGGATGTTATCTCGGACGGTGCCAGAAAAAAGCCAGGGCTTTTGAGGAGCATACGCAATCACACCTCGACCAGATATTTGCCCAGAGGTGATTGGTAGCTCTCCTAGGATCGCATGAAGAAGCGATGACTTTCCACAGCCGATAGGTCCCGTTATAGCAATAAGATGGCTGGCCTGAAGACTAATGGAAATGGCACGTAAAAAGCCAGGGTTTCCGGCCTGTTCGATAGAAAGATCCCGGATGTCCAAGTGTATTGACGACAAATCTGCAGCAAAAGGCTGAATTGTCGTAGGGCTGAATTGTGAGCTCTGACAAGATGCTGAAGACTTTGCCCAGAGCTTACCGTCAAGTGAAACGTGCTTTACTCCTTTTACGTCTTCATCTTTAGTATCGCTTTGACCTTGCTCAGGAAAGGAGTGGTTTTCAAGTCCGGTAAGCAAAAACTCTTCTATTCTGTTAAGAGCGTCCCATGATCGACTACCGAAGTCCACGCCATACACAAAGTTGGTGTAGAAAACTCGTCCCAGTACGTTAAGCAGTGCCGCAGTGGTGAAGATATTCTGAGGAGTGAGCTTGTAGTCTTTCAACAATAAAAACATCAATGAAATAAGCGTTGCGACCAGTTGATACGGGAATCCATACATTACTGAAAGCAGGATGCTCTTCCGCATATAGACTTGAATTTCTTTCCTGAAGATAGTAATACAAAAGGATGGAAACTTACTAAGTAACCTACATAGGGCGTGATCTAACATCACTAATATTAACACTTACTGATATCATTAGCATTTTACTGAATATTATCATTACAATGAGTATGCGCTTGAAGAGAAACGGAGTAATTTGTCCCATGCTGATTGGTCGTCCTTTCTTTAACATCAATGAAGTCACACTCCTTTAACCAAAGTTTTGTATTTCCTCGAAAGTGTTTTTATCCTTTGTTGAAATCTTACCTTCTTTGTTCTCCAATCAAATCTCGAAAGAGCCATTCCCACGCGTTCATTTTCAGAATCCGGATACCGCAAATTACATCATTGACCAAGGAGAGCCGACGATCAGTGAATCTGGAAGCTTTCTCACATAACATGACCATAAAATCATTTCCGATTTCCAAGGAGGAAATAATACACATCACCATGAATGCTACTCCCGTCAATGCAGGGACACCAACCAGCTGCCAAATGGTTAAGCAGACAACCAAAATATTATAAGGAGCGGTTACACTGTATACCAAGGCACCAGCGACAAATGGAAATGGCTGCACATCCCGCGCAATCATGTTGACTATTCGGCCTGACGTCATTTCCGCTAAGCTGGATTCGCTCAAGTTAACAACCTTCAGAGGACAAAAAGAAGGAGATTGTCTCTATTTCATATTAAAGGAAACCTTAGTTATCTCAGTTTGTTCTTGGACAGAAAACGAGTTTACTTACCTTGTTGTACACAAGTCCACTCACTGCGACCTTCACATGAGAACCAGTGAGACAGCTTAAATAGTTCCGGTGAGCGCAAAAGAAAATTTGAACAAAGGAAGCAAAACACAAGCCCGCCGCATACAGGCAAACCATCCTTCTTGTGTCTGGCCCAGGTTGAGTATCTCTCTCCATCGCTTTGCTTAACAAAAGACTCAAACAGACAGCTTGTAAAAGCTGACATGAATATTCAATCAATTTACTTGTAATAAGAAAGAAATACATTTTAAAGCTGACGCTCTGTAGAACTACTTTCCACAATCTTGGTTTTTTGCCTTTCTTTCTGCATTTATCCAACTCTTTATCCCAAAGACTTTGAAGGTTTTCACTCAATTCGTTGGCGGGTATTTGCCCAACAACAGGATGCAAATCTTCTATGACTAGAGCGCGCTGTTTTCCGACACTCATGGTTGCAGTTATCCAGTATAACATGAGATGAGAGAAAAATCCTGGCCTGTTTTGTTGGAAATCATCGTTTTCCTCGTTTTTCGTTTGTTTCTCAGTGTTGCTGGCTTCTGTGTCCATGCATCCCTTTCCCATGTTTGCAGGACTTATTTCACTTTCCTAACTATGCCTAATCTAATGAATGCTTAAGTTGAGCGAAGGTGGAGCCTCAAAGCAAAGCACAGTGCCACTGGACGTCCCTTTCGTTTTTGTCTACGGAAAAAAACAAGGGTTAATAATATACACTTAATGTATGGTTCCGAGGGAAACAGTTTGTTTTGTTTCCCGAGAGTCCTGATGTTTCCCGAGACGAAGTCGAGGGAAACATCAGGACTCGAGGGAAAACAAAACAAACTAGTTTCCCGAGGGACCATACATTAAGTGCTTTGTTATATATTTAGACTTTCCCTTAGCAAAAACAAGCAAACAAAGACGGTACAACTGGTGCGCGGGCAACAACTGCGCAATTGTCTCCCGGTCGGGATACATTTGAATTTGTTCAAGGGCACGTGACCAAGAATCAACCAATCACAGTGCTCGTTTTGATGAATGAAAGTCTAGGTATATAACAATAAAGCATTAGTTCATGGGGCGAAAGCACTTGAGAAAAATGGGGTGGTGAAAGCCGGCGGTCGAAGTTAGTCATCATAAGCCCATATTCTAATTATTATATTAGGACTAGTTTATCCTAAGTTGAGGAGTCCAGACTCGTTATAAACCTCGTGGTTTCTTTCAGGTTTCCTGGCCATTTTACTTTTTCCTTAAATCCCATGTTTTCCATCTTGCGTTGTAAAATGTTGTACATATGGCAAATAAGAATGAATGAATAAAAAGGAAGATAAATGTTCCTGTTTACATTTTGAAATTTTCATTTCATTAAGTCCTATGTGAAAATAAATACTTGCGAAGTTTTTAAGCCTTTTTCTTTGCGTTTTAGATGTACTTATACTTAATTTATAAGTGTTTTGATTGCTAGGAATCACCACCGTTTGATAAAGAGGGAGTAGTCTGGTTTTACCTTCAATTCATACTTCTCCTCTAAAAATACGCTTATAATTTCTACGTAGCTGATTGCCAGTGTATTTGTTGAAATCGTACCAGCTTTTGAAGCAGTCGCATGTGAAAGCGACTTTAAAGACTACCTCCTCGGTACACACTGATCTTTTACATATTTTGGGCTATAATTGATAGAAAGACTCACAGATTCCTTAAACCGATATAAGGCTGATTTGCAGACTAACAGTAAATCGGACATCTCTGAGGTCTCAGAAATACGAGCTGATGTCATATGAACAACATTTTTTATGTTTATTTTTCAAACTGATTTCAGCGCGAAGTCCGCAGCGAATACTACCGGAAGTGAACTTGCTCACATATTTAACTGCTGGCCAATAGCGTGACGTAACACCTTTCCCAGAAAGACTAGTAGCTTTAGAAAGCTGAAATCTCGCTGAAAATTTTGATATCAAACATGGACTACCTTACAGACTTTCTCAGGCAAAATTGTGCTCCGAACGACTGCGGGACCTCGGGAACAAAGTCGATATTGCGGGTAGAACCATGTTCTTCCTGCTCGCAAGGTTCAGTACGTGTTTTGCGCGGTCTTTGCAAAAGAAAAGAACGGATCAAACATTTCGCTGTGGACAGAGTCAACTATGGGTCTCCACTCCGGCAAGTGAAGAATCAAGCACAGGAACACGAATATCTGTCTTTAATTTTAAGCTTTACTGTACATTTGCCAGCTACTGTAAAGGCTTATATGGGTCGCTCATTTCGATACAAAGCAGAGGAAAAATAAAGTGACTTTTTTTTGCCTGAAGTCTTACTATTTACATCAGAACAAAGATAGCAGTCGTTATAACGGCATTCCGCTCTGGCAACTGTTCCATCTGTCATTTTTAACCGACTTTCTCGAATTTTTAAAAACCTCTCCATACATTTCTTTGTAAAATTTGCCGCCATTTTGAGAATTAGATTTCTAAGAAACCGCTTATGTTACGCGGGCGCATCATGAGGAACCGCAAGGATGTTTTTTTGCCTGCCCCCAGGAGACATCCGTTGCTGGGGACGCTTTTCATAAAGAGATTATCGCGCCATATCCCACGGTGAAATGTAATTTTTTTTGTCGCCTTTGAAGATCAATCAGAAATGTAACGAAATATGATACGACGTCATCTCTATCAACACTTTCGCTAAAGCTTGAAGGGATTTTCAATGAACCTGACATGATTTTGCGTGTTTCGGAAGTGCTGTATTACGATTCGGTGACTACGCGAGAGCATTCGCGCAAATGTAGAGGGAGAGCAAACAGGGAGCCTCGCAGTTTATGGGGTTATTTAAATGTTCCTTTTTTCTTCTTGAAATAAATAAATTAATTAAGAAAATAAACTTATATAAAATTTTTTAAAATAAATAAATGCATTTAAGCTTACATACAAGGCTTTGTTCAGTCAACCTGGTGAAGGCGAGAATTTGTGTACGACAGAACTATTATATCATTAGATTTTATAAACAGGAACACACACATGCGTTTCTTATGCCCTGTTAAAGCCATTCGGTACTCATTTGTCGCAACTAATTTGTTCTCACTTTTAAGTTTCGACTGCCCTCGCTGCCCTCCCCCGCAAGCGATCGTACGTAGAAGTTAAAACAGAGGCCGTCATAGTTTTGAGCCTGCATTTGATTGTACTACAGTATTTGCTTAGGTACAAGAAGCTGTACATTTATCAAGTAGATAAGTTCTCTCTGGCAAGATTTACCAGCTTGGGTCGATCTGTTCGTAAAAAATTAACAGTCAGAATGACAGCAGTAATTGGATTTTCCTTTTTATGGAAGTTGATCAACTCTGCAGCGCAAACTCTAAAAATATATATATCTTCATTGATGGTCCGAGAGCTAACAGTGTCTTCTTGTGAAACGCCTTCGTACGAATTACATAAAGTGTTTTCAACCTCATTAAACGCTGCGACGACGTGGTTTGCTTTGAATTAGAATCTGTCTTCTACCAAACCATCTGTCTTCCGCTCTTCTTCCACGGCGAAGCTGTTTCCTTTAGATTACGCGTGTGTACGCTGGCGGGACTTCAGACGGGAAGCGGATGGTTTTCCCGCTCGTTCTAAGTGGTTTTCAAAGGGGTATGCTGAAGATGTGTTGGTTGTGGCAGCCTTTGGACTTCTTCTCGTAATTTTAAGGCTAAAGTCGCTGGAAAGGTGCCCATTTATCTGGACGAGGTAGTTTCTTTCACTTGTTTGTATTGTGAATACGGATGCCGTAGGGTTTAATGATGCACAGAATAATACTCGAGTAGGAAGCGACTAAGCTAAGGCGAAAGAGAAAGCTCTGGAGGCAGAAGTGGCGGCGTTAAAAAGGGAAATTTCGAGTTTGCAATGGCTCCAGACGAACAATCCAGCATCAACACCGAGCCCGCCAAAATGTAGCCAAAGCGCGCCAAATGCCACGAAAGTTCCTCACCGCCTCCAACTCCAAAGCCATCCATTAAAAGAGCCATTGCCCAATCAAAATTAGATCAAGATCTATCACCGAAGACCAAGAAAGTGAAACTCCGCTAATCTACCAAAAGTTTCGTGGCCAAGATTGAGCAAATTTGCGATAGCGAAGTAGAGACACTCGGGGCTGTCCCTGGGGAATGCTCTCTCTGGTCAGGAAAGGAAAAGTTCGCTCAGAACACTGTGAAGTCATTATTTGATTTGACCGTGGTGGACAAGGAGTGATCCCTGCATTCTCCAGTTTGCTATCTGAAGAGGTATGGCAGTTTTATTTCCATGACTACATTCAGACTTTTTATAACTGGATAATTCAATTTAAAAATTTTGTTTCTTAGGGTAGATTTAATGACTGGTTACCAGCTTGAACAAGCAGAAGGACACATTAAAGAAAAATGGCATTCAAGTTGATGGCAGGCACTATCAAATCAGTTTTAAGGGTACCTTCATTGTGATACTGTTCTCTGAAAGTTATTAATTCTATTTATTTATAATGCCAAGGTGTCTAGAACTCCTAAGTGCGAGTTTTGAGATGCAACAGAAACACTAGGTGGCACGCCCGTGATTCTGTGAGTTAGGCAGCCTGGCATTATGAATTCACTTGCTTACTGAATGATGAATTTAGGGGCTTACATTCATTTTAATTTGACTGAACAAGTGTTATTTATAATGCCATGGTGTCTGGAACTCCTAAGTGCGAGTTTTGAGATGCAACAGAAACACTAGGTGGCACGCCCGTGATTCTGTGAGTTAGGCAGCCTGGCATTATGAATTCACTTGCTTACTGAATGATGAATTTAGGGGCTTACATTCATTTTAATTTGACTGAACAAGTGTTATTTATAATGCCATGGTGTCTGGAACTCCTAAGTGCGAGTTTTGAGATGCAACAGAAACACTAGGTGGCACGCCCGTGATTCTGTGAGTTAGGCAGCCTGGCATTATGAATTCACTTGCTTACTGAATGATGAATTTAGGGGCTTACATTCATTTTAATTTGACTGAACAAGTGTTATTTATAATGCCATGGTGTCTGGAACTCCTAAGTGCGAGTTTTGAGATGCAACAGAAACACTAGGTGGCACGCCCGTGATTCTGTGAGTTAGGCAGCCTGGCATTATGAATTCACTTGCTTACTGAATGATGAATTTAGGGGCTTACATTCATTTTAATTTGACTGAACAAGTGTTATTTATAATGCCATGGTGTCTGGAACTCCTAAGTGCGAGTTTTGAGATGCAACAGAAACACTAGGTGGCACGCCCGTGATTCTGTGAGTTAGGCAGCCTGGCATTATGAATTCACTTGCTTACTGAATGATGAATTTAGGGGCTTACATTCATTTTAATTTGACTGAACAAGTGTTATTTATAATGCCATGGTGTCTGGAACTCCTAAGTGCGAGTTTTGAGATGCAACAGAAACACTAGGTGGCACGCCCGTGATTCTGTGAGTTAGGCAGCCTGGCATTATGAATTCACTTGCTTACTGAATGATGAATTTAGGGGCTTACATTCATTTTAATTTGACTGAACAAGTGTTATTTATAATGCCATGGTGTCTGGAACTCCTAAGTGCGAGTTTTGAGATGCAACAGAAACACTAGGTGGCACGCCCGTGATTCTGTGAGTTAGGCAGCCTGGCATTATGAATTCACTTGCTTACTGAATGATGAATTTAGGGGCTTACATTCATTTTAATTTGACTGAACAAGTGTTATTTATAATGCCATAGTGTCTAGAACTCCTAAGTGCGAGTTTTGAGATGCAACAGAAACACCAGGTGGCACGCCCGTGATTCTGTGAGTTAGGCAGCCTGGCATTATGAATTCATTTGCTTACTGAATGATGAATTAAGGGGCTTACATTCATTTTAATTTGACTGAACAAGTCTTATTTTTAATGCCATGGTGTCTGGAACTCCTAAGTGCGAGTTTTGAGATGCAACAGAAACACTAGGTGGCACGCCCGTGATTCTGTGAGTTAGGCAGCCTGGCATTATGAATTCACTTGCTCACTTGCGGCCCACATCATAGGATACAACAGCTCTGAAACTAACAGGGAGGAGAGGTCTTTTCATTGTTGTTATGGTTGAAGTATTGTTTTGATTTGTTAAATAGTATCTCTAGATTACAAAGGTTAACTTCTGATAATGGCCAAGATATAGGAGGATTCTGTTTTTGGTGGTAAAGGGCTCATGGTTGAATTTTGCATATATTGCTTGGCTTTAAAGGTAAGTTATCATATAGTATAGTATCCAGACATAAACTGGTAGGTCAAGCTCTAGACATTGGGATAATCAAACAAGTTGATAAAGTAATTGGTACCATCCTAAGGTAAAAGAAGGGGGTGCTGACGTTCGAGCGTTAGCCCTTCGTCAGAGCGAATGACGAAGGGCTAACCAAGCCCCCTTCTTTCACCTTACGGTGGTACAAATTACTTTATCAACTTGTTTGATTATCCCAATTTCTTATCAAAAGCATGTCAGATTTTGAGAACGCCAATAAAGAATAAGTTTAATCCTATCCTTGCCTGCTCTCTGAGTGTGCAGATAAGAAAGAAAGGGTCTTAGGTAAACGAAAATACCTCAATAAGAGGCGCAAAGACCGCAAAAGGTTAGGAAGCCAAAATAAAGCCGCTACGGCTTAAAAGAACGACGGCAACCTCATTAATAAATCTCTCCTTGCGGGAAACTACACAAGAGAAAGTAAACACCTTCATTAAACAAGCGAAACCAGCAGAAATAACCAACAATCAAATTTTCAGATGACATTTCTGACAAAGAAATTATTTCTCTACTCACGTATATTTACAAAGGAGCAAGATTCGAGAAACAGTCTATCCTTGATGCGAGCACTTGTTTTCTAAACCAACTCAAGCCAACTGAGACCTTCCAGTACACCCACCGGGAGTCAAGAAAGGTTTATCAAAGGAAATGCCCTGAGACCCCAAATAACTAATTCCTCCAAAGACTGAAATTTTGAGGAAAACATCAACAGATTCAAACAAAACCTCAAGGCAAGAGACTACCCAAACAACCTAATCGATAAAGTGCTCTCAGAAGTGAAATTCTGTGACCGGAAGTCAGCTTTCAGAGAAAAAACAAAAGCGCGCAAAATGATACAACCCTTTGTAACACAGTACAATCCATGTGTTCCCAACTTATGAAAGATCCTTAGGGACAAATGGCATCTAAAAGAATCACAACCTTTGCTAGAAAAATCTATAAAGCCTCCTCTTGTTTCACACAAGAGGGGAAAATCTCTAAAAGACATACTGGTTAGAGCCAAAGTGTCAAAGTCAAGCAAACCAAGCGAACAAAGGTCTGAACAATCACACCACGCTCCAGGATATGTGCTAGGTCTGTCAATACCTTCAAATCATTCTCGATAGTTATGCAATTTCATGGTACGGGAACTAAAAGCTTGATGAACATGAATAGTATTAATAGAGTAGAACACACAAAATTCTTAGGTGTTATCATCCATCAAAACCTCTCGTGGCAGGCTCATATAAAAGCGATTTCTTCCAAAATTGCCAAATCCACTGGGATTATTATCAAATCACGACAGTTTTTCCTTTCTAATACTCTGTGCACATTATACAACTCTTTAATACTCCCATATCTTCAATACTGTTCTATTATTTGGGCATCCACTTACACTTCTCATTTACAACCCCTTTTCCGTCTCCAGAAGAAAGCTTTAAGAATCATTACTCATTCTCCACCACGTGCACATACTTACCCGCTCTTTAACAAATTCAAAATACTCAACATATTTAATATTTATAAGTACCAAGTTTCTTGCTTTGTTTTCCTTCACATGCAGAAGCTCTTGCCCTTTCCTCTTTTATCTCTTTTCGTTCTTAACTCGGGTTGTCATCAATATCTCACCAGGCAAAAAGACAACTTACATCTTCATACTCACAAATATTCTTTTTCTCTTCGGGTACAGGGTCCTCAAATTTGGAATGACATTCCTCTCTCACTTCGTAATTCACTTACTCTTTCTAGTTATAAACATAAACTGAGAGATTATTTTCAATCATTATAAGTTCTTACCAAGTTGAACTCAAATTTTGTTTTCTCCCTTCAAACTCTTTTTTTTTACTACTTTTTTAGCACACTAGCATTAATTGTTATGTTTATTTTGCTCTTTATGTAGTAATAATTCTTTATATGTTGTAATAGTTTGCCTCTTTTCTGTAAATTTTGTACTTATTCATTTTTATTCTCATTGTAACTTAGCAGCACATTGTAACTCTCTGACCTACGCCATATAAGCCTCTGGCTTTGGCATCTTATTATTGTTAACTTGTGCTTTGTGTACTTATTTATCTATCAATCAAAAAAAAATCAAAAGGACTGCTATCGTCTTCCAAGAGCTTGCCAAAACACTTCACAACATCCATAACAGGGGCTTACGGCACAATGATTTATAAACAAACGATGTTATCATACATTCCCGAGAGAAAGGCAATTTTTTCCGATCATCATTGACTTTAAAAAATCTTAGCCTACGTGTAGCCGCACCCTCCCCCCGAAGGAAAAAAACGGGAGGAGGGAACGTCTACGAAAACCTGACACAAATCGTGTTATGTGACGTCACTCTAATTTATGCAAACGTATGTCTCAGCACTTTCCCCGATTGTGTAAACAATGGTATCACGTTCCTATTCTTTCGAAACATTTGCAATTTAATGGCCGTTTACAATTGTGCTCTTTTGTTTTAAAGTGATCGACAAGGATTATGAGAGATATTTGGTTAAGAGCAGAAGGAAAACTATGTTTGATGTAAGTCTAGCGCTTGAGAATTTAGCAAGTTCTTGGATACTTGCGTTTACAAAGGCGATAGATTTAGACAAAGATCTATCCTGGACTTGCGAACTCACTACAAGCCGACAGAAACATTTCAGTACATACATTTCGCTTCCTGCCACCCACCAGGGGTCAGTAAAGGCTTCATCAAAGGCGAAGCACTTAGGCTGCTTCGAACTAACTCTTCAAAAAATACTTTTGAAGTGAATATTGTAGCATTCAGATCACGCCTTTACACGAGAGGTTATCCTGATATTCTGGTGAATAAAGTCCTCTCAGAAGTGAAATTCGAAGAGAGAAAGTCGGCTCTTCAACAAAATAAACGAACCCACAATATAATTCTTCCTTTTGTCACACAATACTTCCCGGAACCGGTTGGTAGAGAAACGAAGATATCCTTCCTTTCAAGAAACAAATCGATGGCTTTCTGCTGTTCTCCATGAAATTTCTCTATTCCGAGAGCCGCTCAAGAAAAAGTCAAAGCCGCGATATAGCTCGTTGTTGTGCGAGAACACGGTTAGCCCGGCATTTTCTTTTATGGTTCTCACGAGACTATAGCAGACTTAAGCCAATCAGAGTTCATGTAAGAATTGAAAAAATGGCTCACCAATGAAAAAGTACTACACATTTTCTTGCTAAAGGGTGACGTCACATAACACGATTTGTGTCAGGTTTTCGTAGACGTTCCCTCCTCCCGTTTTTTTCCTTCGGGGGGAGGGTGCGGCTACACGTAGGCTAAAAAAATCTAAAAATACCAGGGAAATGTACAGGGATATAAGAGGACAACAGATAGCGACTACATTGCACCGGAAGTCAAATCAGGCGCGCCAGGAAGCACCGCAAGTGACGTGTTTTCCTTTGGAAAAATGCTTGATAATGCAGTAGTTGGACGAAGCTCTTACTCTTTATTTTCAATCATAGTTTCTAACACAACGTCATCGATCCATTCGGAGAGAAACTCTGCTATTGCAGTGTCTCTGTTACTCGAGAAAAATAAACACGTCGAGGTCTCGCGTTTTCCTCGCGCCCTCGCACGTAAGATCTCCTGGGGCCTTTGCCGTGTGGTCTGCCTGGTCTGCATTCTGGTTTGAAGAAAAAAGCGTACAATCTTCGACATTTTACACAAGTCTCCAGTAATACCTAATATAATTTTCTTACAAAACAGAATAGTTGAGTTTTTAGGGAAATTGTCAACCGCACTCGAGCGATTTGTAAGAAATTTATTTCCTGTGTGTGTAAAGTAGGTAGATCAATTTTTTTTCTTAGAGAAACAGACCGCTTATTTCTAAACTTGCATAACGAGAACGTTACTTTTCATATTTCTGGAATAAAAGGAATTGTGTTTTTAATTAATAATTTGAAAGCTGATGACGTGTGATTTACATGTACCATGCATTTTAGAGGACTCCCGAAGTGCGGTCTCTCATGGTCCTGGCTTATTCTTTCATCACCTCTATTGTTTAAGATTGCGCAATTGGTCATTTCAGATAACCATCGCTGCCGTAACTAAGGGCCTGTTCACATGGAGGTGGGGGACCCCACGTAACCGTGGTGAAGAAAACTTGTCTTCACATGCAACCCGGCGAGGTGGGGTGAGGTTTAAAATGCTATCGTGCAGTGACAAAGTACGCACATAACCAAAGATGGGGACAAAACAGTGGGAAACGCAATTTTCCGCTATCGGTTTCCAAATTGTCGCGGGCACTGTCAAGTTCAGGGTTTTCGAGTTGTTTGAGTTTATGTCGTCGAAAGAACTCGCCACGCTGGTAGTGGTTGGCAGCCATGTTTTTTTGGCGGGCTTTGCGCAATTTGGATTTTATTACCCCGGCTAGGCGGGTTACCCCACTCTCGAGCTTTCACATGGAGAAAACTCACCCCATCTAGGCGGGTTACCCGGCCTGGCTAGCCGGGTTACCCGCCTAGCTGGGGTACCCCACCTCGCATGTGAACGCAATCAAGAAAAAAAGAGAGATTGTATGAAAAGATTGGTAACCTCACCGAGGTGAGGTACCTCACCTACCCGGGGTCCCCCACCTCCATGTGAACAGGCCCTAAGCCTTGCGGTTCCTCGTCGGGCGCATGGCCGCAATAGTTGGCGATGAAAACGTAGTCATGGCTTTTCGCCGATTTCACCAGCTTTAGCGACATCGCTCCTCTGAGACAATAACTGATGCTAAGACAAATATAGCTTATTTATATCGCTGAGGTTTTTAAAACAAGCCAAACAAGATCTGTTTTATGATAATCTCTTACACTGCAGAATCGTACATGTACTGTATTATTTAAGGCCATTGTTTTATCAGATAAAGTGAAATATCCCATTTAAAGACCACTGCGAGCACATACATTCTTGCAGAGATTCAACTCTTTTGTGCAAAAAAAAAATGCTGTAACAGTACTGTCTATGACAATGTACGAGCAAACATAGGCTATATATCCATATAACCTCATATTATCTTGCGTGCTGTGTCTGAAATTTTAGGGTAATGCACGTGGAAACATTTCTTGTTCTCAGTATAAAAAGAATACCAGGCAGTGATTAGCATCTCCATTACTGGACAATAGACAAGTCTTTTGTTGTATATGCCTCGTTTGGTTCGTTTCAAGTACCACTAGTCAAACCACGACCAGCAACATAAATTTCCATATAAATTTTGAATTTCTTTCTTTTACGCTGAACAATAGGTTTGTGGAAAGTTTCTACCGACTAACGTGATTCTTTTTCATTCTTGATATGTTTTGCACAGTTATAGAGGAAATTATATGCATTTTAGGCGAAAGACAAAACATTTGTAGAGATTTTATTGTTTAGATAATCGATCGTGATTGGATAATTTGTATGATAATTTATTTGGGTGGCCTGTGTTCGAGTAACAATCTAACAATCTGATTGATGATCAGGCTTGTCTAACAGAGATACATGCCGAGGAAACTGCACGATATCAATTCAATTTTGAGTTTCGTTGTTTTTCGTTTTTCGTTTCAAAAACACACGTAGATACATGAATGAATGAATGAACAAATAGATAACAAAACTTGCAACGGTGCTCTCGCCGGAGAAAAGTTTGAGTTAATGTCAGACTCCCCAGACAATACCGCTAATTATATTTCGGTTTCTCAGTACACTTGGCGGCTTTCTCTTGACCACTTCGATATGTTAAAGGAAGCTTTTCAACATGCGTAGCAAGTGAGCAGTGTATATTCTATTATCCAGGTCATTGAGGGTAAAGATATTATGGAAAAAGAGATCACATTTCTTACCACATCTCTGGTTTACTTTGATCATGCTTCGCCCTTCCGCTTCCAAAACGCCAATCCATTTTGTCAGACTTGTAAACAGAATTTGAATTCTTTTCTTGTTTTGCACAGAAAATGGAGCTAACTCAGAAGCTATAAGGATCCTTTTTGCAACTTTTAAGGAAATTTTCTAGGCGTAGCTATTAATAACCCGACAGGTTATTGGGGATTTACGATGTCGGGGAAGTTGGAGGAGTATCTGTAACACTTTTAAGACCACTTGACGGTATCGCAAGATCAGCCGACTGATTTAATAATTATATAAATATTTATCGACCGCCGACCAGTTAGCTCAGTTAGTTGAGCACTGGACTATCGTGCGGGAGGTCGTGGGTGCGTACCTCGGCCGGACCATAACTCCATTACTGAGGAAAGTACAGCCTTGAGAATGACATCTGAAAATGGTTAGAATTTAGGGAGCAGGGTTGGCGCAGAGGTGAGAGCGCTCGCCTTCCACCAAAGTGGCCCGGGTTCGATTCACGGCCCCGGCGTAATATGTGGGCTGAGTTTGTTGGTTCTCTACTCTGCTGTGAGAGGTTTTTCTCCAGGTACTCCGGTTTTCCCCTCTGCACAAAAACCAACATTTGATTTGATTTAATTTAATTAAATATGATTTGACTTGATTTGATTTGTGCTTTACAGTGTCCCCAATTAGTACGTCAGTGCTAGATACAGTTGACACTCACATAAAGTTCATTATTATCATTATTATGTCCAGACTTCTCGGACAAGGACAATATGCTGTACGTGCCGTCTCTCAACCTTTGTTCGCATAATTTCGTATAACGTTAAAGAACCCACACACTGTTCGCGAAGAGTAGGGGACGTAAATCGTGGTGTTGTGGTCTGGCCTTTGTGAATGTAATTTTACACACGTACATATTATGAACGAGATTTTAATGCTCCTGGGCGTTGCGTGTATAAATAAAGTATTGATTGATTGATTGATGCACAACAAGTCGTATATAACAAAAACGTTTAGTCTGAATTTGACTCAACGGAACCAATAGTGCCGGAATATGACGAACGATCGAATAAAAGCCTTAGTAATAACTTTGGAGCAGTTAACACAGTTGATTGGTTAGCAGACAGAATAGTGAGTTAGCTAGAAGGAAAGCCAGATTTGCAAGCTGTGAACAGGTGAAGCGCTCAGCCAAGCTTGAAATCATACCACTTACCTAATAGTGTTGTCAGTCGTTTTAGCGCTTATCTTACAGCGTTACTAGCCGTTTATTGTAGAAGGCGACTAAAAGAACAGGTGAACACAGGTGGAAGTATTTCCCGCGGAAAGTAAGAATGGAAGGAATAGTAGACAAACCTCGACCGCCACTGTTTTATGTTAGGTCCGTGTTAGACTAAATTATAACTAAACTAAAATAAGTCGTCACATAACCGATTATTTTGAATATGCAATACGAACTTCAGCTGATTAAATGTCAGTCAACTGCATAATAACAATATTTAGAATCAACCTTTTTCGGTAAAAACTGAGCCTGAGAAAATACGAGAACAATTATATTTTCAAACCCAACACCGAAACTGAGGTAAGAAATGAATAATAAAATGTTTTTCTTTTCTATTTTCTCCCTCAAACTGAGGGTACAAAACGCATTCTAGTTGCGCCTTGGGAAACGAAGCTGGAAATAAAATATCTGGTGATACGGTGTGGACAAGAGAAGTGTCATTTCAAGTATGACTGGGTTTTAATATCCTTACAATCTACTGTTTATGTCTCTTGAGAACAAAAATGTAGTTTCGCTCTATTTCGTTTTCTCTTTCAACTAAAGAACTGAATAAATAAATGAATGCAGGGCCCCACTGAAAACCGCCAAGGCGAGTGGGCTCCCTGGATAAATATCATTATTATTATTATTATTATTATTATTATTATTATTATTATTATTATTATTATTATTATATGAATAAATAAACAAATAAAAAGCAAAACTTCACTTGCAACCTTACTCCAGGGTGGTTGTTAGACTTCCTTTGGGTTTGTTATGCAATCAAAATAAAAGAATTTTTATGCACTGCAAGGAAGAACATAAGAGCAATTTACACCGAATTTGACGGAACGCCGGTTAAATTCAGCCGGGCGCACTGATGGGTAAGAGTGCTCTGACCACAAGGACACCCAACGACTATTTTGGGTAAAAATCTGTTCGGAAGCAAGGTTAGCTAGAATTTTCGATTATCAAACACACATGCCCTCGGATTTTCGAACCGTGTCTCTGAATAAATTTTGAGTGCCTAAAACATGACCTGAACGATTCGCAACAAGGAATAGTAGTCCCTTCGATTTTGGCAGGAAAGGATACTTTTACAATTTTTGGGAGTTAAAAAGGTCACCTAACAATTTCGGATGAGCAAATGGTTCGTTGGGAAGTTTTAAGAACGTGCCGTCCAGCTAGCAATTTCTCAAATGAAAATATCATTCCCTAAAATTAGTAAGATATCCGAACAGATCAAATTCTTCTAGGTGATAAAAACATCTCTTTAGACAGTCTTTAAACATTACTGACAAGGAACCTAGAAATGTCTCTCAAAGGCTTTTGGCTCAATCTGCTCGTTGGGTACCCTTGTGACCAAGACGCCGAGCAATTTTATACATCTGACATTATTTTCACAACAATCTTTCTACACTGCGTGCGATATTCGGAGCGATTCCAGAATACCAGGACAATACTGAGCGACATCATTCTACAGCAATCGTGCCCTCGCTGAGAAAGGTTTGAGTTAATGCCTGCCGCCCTAATTCAGCTCACTTCAGTTCTACTTGGATCCCTTCACGCTTCCTATGTTTCGCTTCATCAATTCAGTTCGATACGGTGGCGCCAGTACCTTAACTACAACATAAGTGAGCTGTGTATATCCTACTATCTGGTCACTGATGGTAGTTAAGATATTACTGGGATAAAAGCAAAGATATTCCTTTGATCTTAAACAGATGAAGAAAGACTGTATTTGCTTACCACATTTCTGATTTAGTTTGTCCATGCTTCGCTGCTCTTTTCAAAATGCCAAGGCAGTCTATTACAGTGTTGAAAGCATTTTGAACACCGTTCTTTATACTTACAAAGGCAAAGCTAAGTCAAAAACAATAATAATTTTCTTCTGCAACGATCATTCTTTTCCATAAACACATAAAGTCGGTTGTTATTATTTACTAAAGCTTCGCGTCGTCGATAAAGAGGTGTAAGCATACCTTTAAAGCCCTACAGAGACATTCTCGCTTGGCTGAGCTGACTGTAGTCGGCGCCTTTTTGTCCTGGAGACAAATTATTTTTGTTTTTCATCAGGACAACTACTTCCCGCGATCTCATTGGCTAACCGTATCCTCTGACCATTCTTCGATAACAAAGCATTGCGAAGACGCCAGCACTTGACACCTAAAACAATATTGACAAAGATTTGCCTCATAAAAAAGGCGTAGTCTATTTTCGTTAAGCGGACCATGACCAGCCTAGTGACGAGATCATTATCAATCAGAATCCACTTCGTACTCATTCGTGAGTAAATGGCCTTGGACTTTGGATATACTTCATGCCAGTATGCCATATAGTCTCCCGCGCCCATCACAATGGTGCGGGAGACTATATGGCATACTACTTAATGAGTATAGGGTAAATACGGGAATCTAGCGGTGTCACTGCCTAAAATGACTGAGTTAGTCTACGATGTGTATGACCATGATGGCATGAAGTATAAACCCTGAACTTGGTAGACTTGTGAATCGCTACCAACTGCTACACAATAAAGGAGTTTTGACATGGCATTAAATAATTTAAATTCCA
The DNA here is from genome assembly GCA_949710005.1 of Ricordea florida. Classification (NCBI taxonomy): domain Eukaryota; kingdom Metazoa; phylum Cnidaria; class Anthozoa; order Corallimorpharia; family Ricordeidae; genus Ricordea; species Ricordea florida. The sequence continues at coordinate 3,909,860 of OX453279.1, read as the reverse complement.
CATTCTACAAGGCTAGCGACTCTTATTGTTGTGCAGCATTTTAATCAGGTCAGGCTTGATGTGTAAATGGCTACATTTCCGTATCACCACATACTTTATTTTGAATGCTGTAGCTATATCGTTTCTTTTTTCAATAACAACAAATTTTTGCATCTAGACAATACATGTAAGGCATGCATAATGAGTATAGGGTAAATACGGGAATCTAGCGGTGTCACTGCCTAAAATAACTGAGTTGGTCTACGATGTGTATGACCAACATATACCACTAAAAAAGCTTCACAGGCGCTCAGAATGAGTTTGTAGCAGCAGTCAAGTTCTAGTCAAGCTCAAGTTTCCATTTCTACTTTGTTTTGTGTATGTTACATAAACGCCTCACACATCTTTCGACCGTGAAATGTTTTTAAAATTTCATGAATAGTCTATACAAAGATGCCACTCAAGTTTTTTAGTGTCACGTATTCTCTTCAGTCTTCTTGCATTTGTCCCGATGTAAAATGCTATTGCCAACCGACATTTTTTGTTTCAGAAATGAGAGCCGAAAAAAATGTTTATCCTACTAATCAAAATTCAAGGAAGCGAGCAATGACAACTTATTTTCCTTTCCTTTTTTTGAATCCCTTGAAGTATGCAGTTACGTGACAGTAACATTGGTGTATGGTAGGCTTACTGTGCCTAATATTATTATTATTATATTATTATTAATATTATTAATATTATTAATATTATTATGTGCGGCTGGCCTGTCAGAGTCCCCACCCCATTTTAGTCTATTTCTTGGCCAATTATAGACCCCATCTTAGTAACTTTTTGGAAAATGCAATTTTTGCGATCCCAGCTTAGTCACTTTCTATTTATGCATCTACCTTGTTACCTTGGTTTCAAGAACGGAATGTAATGCGGTCAATGCAAGCTTATTGTTAAATTTAATAAACAACTTTCTGATCTTTGTAACCGAGAATCTTCCCATTTTGATACTCTATTTAGGCCCAAAATTCGAAAATTCGCGATCCCATTCTAGTAACTCTATTGAAAATGCGACCCCATTATAGTCACTGCAGTTGTGAAAATGCGACCCCATCCAGCGGCACATCCCCATTTGGCTCCTGTAAGGGAGTACCCCCCCCCCCCCTTGGGGGCTTACCGTCCTAAATATCACTTAACTCCAATCACATGCACGGCATCACTTTTAGTCATTTCAAAATCTGCTATTTTTACGCAAGAGAGATCAAAATTTGCTAAACCGTAAAGCAGAGGTACGCGAGGCGTAAAAGTTAGCATATTACTAAATCATGATGCTATCTATTGGCGTTTGTTGTGAAATTTATGTACAAAATGTAAATTGGATGTCTGGTTCTTTCCAGTGCAATTAATTGTATCTTGGTTTGTTGTGGACGTTACAAACAATATGACACATAACACATTATATATGCTGTTATAATTCGCCTATGGGGTAAAGATATCAAGCCGTATTGCACACTCGTGGCAGTAGTCGTCGTTGTCAGTAATACAAAAAAATATCAAACTTGATTTTGAATGAATGAATCTTGAATGTTCCAGCCCCGTCGGTCAGTCAGTCAGACAATCAGTCAGTCGTAGCATGTCAATCAATCATTTAGTCAGTATGCGTCATTTAGTCATAAGCTTGGACACCCTAAGACGCTTCTAACGGCCAAAACACAGCATATAATGACGGAACCAACATCATTAAGTCGGAAAGAAGCGTTTGCTCACGTGAACACAGTGACTACGATAGCGTCTAGTTTAGAATTGTATGAATGAGCTATTAAGGATCTGCTGTCCTAATCTGCTTGCCTGAAAGAAAAGGGTCGTTCAAAGTTGGCTTGAATAAACCTGAAAAGTTAGCTTTAACCAATAAGAAATCTTTTATCACCTCTGAGGACGAAAGGTTGTGAACATTTTTAAACAACCCCTATATTTCATTGCCCCGCATATCACTATCGCACCTAAGTTACTGACATATAGTAGTTGGTACATTGTGTTGTCACTGTGTTAAGGTTGCTTGAATGGAGAGACGCTAGCTAGAGATGGCCTGAATATTGCCCTGTGGTTGCGAGTTTATTGTCGTTATAGCACGTAGCAAGATACTGGACCTTTCAAGCGAGGGGAAGAATCTTGGACTTCGCATCGCAGCGTCTGACTAATCAGTATCCAGACTTTCCCGAGCGTTTCAGGCACGTAACTGCATATTTTCGTAGCTCATGATTTTGTAGTCCCGGCTTCAAGCCGCCAATGTGTACATGCACTGGTAGTGCTTCTGTGTAAACTATTACAGTTTGAATCTTAAGCTTGAGCTTAAAACCCGTGCAAAGATGTGTGAATAAATGGAACGACAGTCCGAAAAATACATCTTCATCACTTACTTTAATTTCCATTACACGTTTTACTTCACATTTAATGATAATGCATGTATCAGAGATTCAAGACTTCACGTGCCATATAAATCGTAAGCAGTAAAGATGAACAATGCAAAATGTTAACAGTGACCTTCAGTGCCTTCATTGTCCATTACCTTCAGACTATTGCTAGTCACCAACTCCAGAGAGGGATCATTGAAGGTATCCCTTGCCTTGGACAGAACACAGCTTTATGCTCAAGCTTATTATTCAAGCTGAAAACAGTGAATTGTTTACAGATACACGTTTAGTGATTTCGCGAGAAAAAAAAGAAAGGAACATCAAAAATTGTCATCGATTTTAAATTTTTAATTTGGATTGAAAATTGAATGGACGAATGACCCACGGACCACTCTTCTTCTGGGCAAATTTAAGTGTTTTTCTCTTTTGATTATGTTATAAACAAATAGTAAACAGTTCAACGTGTACTATCGAGTTAAAGTTGGACTTGGGAGGTTTATTAAGCACTCAAGAAGCTATAGAGTCGCACGAGGCAATTGCCTCGTGCGAATCTTACGCTACTCTCGTGCTTAGCAACCTCCCGCGTGCAACTATGAAACAATGAGATTATAAGCTCGAGATTTCTATCACGTGATAGTAAACGAGAGCGCAGCCTGAGTCAACTATCGCGCATAGAAATCGAGAGCGAATAATCTAAATGTTTTAATATAAATCTACTAGTCGTTGAAAACTTTGTCTTTTCTGGAACAGTCTCGACCAGTAAACTGTCTAAATCTTCTTCACGGACACTTCGAAAACGTGAAGAAGCGGCCGCCATTTTGTTAGCAAAGGCACACTGCTACGCTACTCACTATCTATCACAGAATAGATAGTGGGTAGCGTAGCCAATCAGAGCGCGGCATTTGTGATAGAACGCTAGTAGATTTATACTAAAACTCGATAGTACACGAACCGTTTACTATTTGTTAAATATTGGATGAAAATCAAATGGACGAAAACCACCGGACCGATTTAGTAGTTGACACTTGGTTTATGGCGGTGCCATTGACGGTTAAAATAAGTGCCGGTTAGTGTAAGTCTGTTTGCGATTAAGCATTCGCCGATGTTTTGCAAATCTTCATTGAGACAACACTAAATGGCGTCCACATTGCTATCGGCATAAGTAAGATGTGTATCATTAGCATATATTCTATGATAAGAATTCGACAAGCAATTTGGCAAGTCATTAGTGTATCGTAGGAAAAGAAGAAGACCCAGTAATGTCCCTTGAGAATTCCACATTGGAGAGAGCAGCTTTTGGAAAGTGAACCATTAACAGAAGATTTTTGTGTTCGATTTTCTACGTATAACTTGAACCAATTATAAGCATTTCCTTGAAATCAAGTCCTGTAGTTTTTGTTTGGCTAACTTTATTCAAAAAAGTTACTTTTCAATGCTTTTTTACCACTGGTGGTCAATTTCATCAATAAAATACTCGAACTGCCTTTCAGTATAGATTACATTTCTGTAAAACTAATATTAAAAAATTCAGTGTCCTTTATCAGGGACCAAAAGTCTGGAATTCTCTACCAGTAATAAAACAGATTGAAGTGTTAGTAAGAGGCAAAATCACAACAAAAGGTAAGACCTTTTAAGTGAGCTGTAGCCGAATGTACCGCTCTGCGTGTTTTCTCACTCAGTTCCTGGCGATATTTTGTGCTGTTCTCAGCAAACAGATGAAGACGAACAAAAAACTAAAAAAGAAAAGATCACGCAAATTATTCATTTATTCACTCAACTTAAATTATACAGCTTTTAACATACAATACAAATTTAAGATAAATTTACAATTACAATAAATATAAAAATACAAGATCTGAATAATTAGGTCAGTTTATACAGAAGACGAAGATTCCTTATAAAAATAAACTGCCTTAATATAGCTCAAACAGTATAAAGTATGAAAACAATATATCACTAATTAATTAATTAATTAATTAATTAAAAATCTGAGAAGGAAATAAGAAGAATAAATGCACCATTCTATTAACCATTTTATCAGCCATACATGAATCTCTACTTATATCCTGTGGTAAATCCTTGCCCCAGTCGGGTAGGCTGGGAATCTTTGGTCTTGGCTTCCTAGGAGAGTTGGATCTGTGGTTGTCAAGAGGAGTGGGGAGGTAAGCGAAATTGCACACATGTTATTTGCTATATTCACGTGACTACAGTTGTTACGCTAATGAAAAAGAAGTTTGAGAAACGTATCAGTCATAAAATTTATCGATCTGGAAGCGATGAATATTACCAGGAGCTCGGCATTGAACAACACGACTGAATGACGTTTGTACTCGCTGGCGCATGCCCTAAGCAATCCATCATACCGCTCTGTCTCCGGCTTTTTCCATCACACCACCAACATTATCCCTTTGTTTTTTTCCAATCAATCTTAGTTCTTACTTAAATACAGTTCAGATTGCCGACGCCAGAGGCTTATATAGCATAGGTCAAAGTCAAGAACAAGCCAAAATGTGCTATCACAATGTTACATTCGTGATAATAACATTTGCGAGTGTACCGCCGTCAATTCTTTTTTTGACGTCTTCGTTTCTAACTCGATTTCGCTGAAAATGTGATTCTCGTTTAAGTTGGGGGGACGAGTGGGGGGCTAAACGCTCCCCTGGCTTCGCCGTCCAAGAGTGTCCGGCAAATGGAGACTGGTGATGATGAGCAAAGATGCGGGATGCGGGATGCGGGATGCGGGATGCGGGATGAGGCTTAAAATTGGGGCGGGATGTGGGATTAAAGAAATTTTAAAGACGGGATACGGGATGTAAATAGGACGGCGAGACCGGGATATACTCCGTTTCGTAGGCGGCATAGGGGATAGGACGGGTGTGGACGGGATCATAAATAAGTTACGAGTCACACATCCTAAGAGACATTAAGAATTATCAGCAGCCCATTACCCGGAGCGTGCAACTCCCATACTAGGTCTGTGAAACGGCGTTTTCACAAGTGAGGTTATTTTTAGATCGTCTCTCCCGCGAATTGGTTTGGGAGAGCCAATCACAAGCTAGTGCATGATTGATATGTAGCATGATAACCGCCTGTACATGTAGCCGACTTCCACGAGTCTTCATCGGAATGTTCGGACAGCATTTCTGAGGTATTTACACAGAGAATAGTAGCTCCGATGAGATAACTGAGACAGCGAAAATACAACTTTTTTCGTGGGAGAAGCCGCTCTAAAAATAACTTTACTTGTGAAAACGTCGTTGCATAAACCTATAGCAGTTGCACGCTCTGGGTAATGGGCTCCTGGAATTATTTATTTGCTTTCTGATCCCAAAAAACCGCGAGTTAAACGAGGTGAAATTCACATGGATTTCTGATGTTACGTGGTACGTTTTTTTGCGTGGGTTAAACGGGACGAGAGTTAATAATAACCTCGACCAGACAAAGATTTAAGCTGTTTAAAATAATCTATTCCAATCAGAGAAATCATGTTTGATGCGTCTAAAACCCTCTTATTGCGTCTCTACTCTTGAAAAATATCCCTGAGCAATATCCAATTCAGCGGGATGCACTTCAGCCTGTGGGACACAATGACATCTTTCTTTCATCACGTTATCCAACACAAAAAGACTAGACCTACAGGTACGATCGATTCTTTCAATGTGCGCTTGTTATAATACTGATAAGTGTAAAAATAATTTAAATTAAAGGATACCGACAACAATAGCGTTATTGCCCAGAAAATGGTGTAATGTTGATTGATGACCTTGTGAAGGCTCTTAATACCATACCCTGTTTAGGTTTATTAGGACAGGTTCTGACTGTTTAGGTCAGTGAGAGGTGAGTAAAATTGTATACCCTGTTCAGGACTGCCAGGCCAAAAAACCATACCCTGTCCATTGGCACGTCTCCGAATAGCTCAAATAATGGAGTACCCCCACGAGCATTGCGGCGAGATCGCGAGATGAAATGGGAAATATTGGCGGGATACGGGATCGGAAAAGTCTATTTTGGACCCTCCAGGATATCTCAGATGATGCAATGTTGCACTTCCTACTGCCTCGTAAAATCTTTATACTATAATTACATTTTATCCGTAATCAGGGAGTAAATCACCCCGCTCTGATTGGTCAATGTTTATCATATATAAGAGGATACATGCATTTACATGGGGCATGCTTGCCTGCCTTGAAAAACGAGATCTCGCGTCATCGCTAATACTACAGGCAGAAAGTCAACTTGTGACAACAGAGCTAGCATGGATTTACAAAAAGCGTTATCACCACAAATAAGAGCATGGAAGCTGAATATTGACCAAGTGTCATTCCAAAAGTCATCAGTAATAATGAGTGCACAAGAAGTTGCCCTCGTCCCTGGACTGGCTTACCCGATGCAATACAAGGCAGTACGTCTGCTCGTGTTAACAAAGCCAGCCGTGCAAAGTCATGGATTTACAATAATCGGAATCGTTACGATTATGAACAGGAATGCAATAACTGCATTTATATTGGGTCAGGTTGAAATCTGCCGCCATAGAGCCTTCTCACAGGCTAAATCTTGATCATCGGCTCAGGTATGCAACAAATGTGTGGTTACCATGGAAGCGACCAGCAAAAGAACAACACTGGCGCCATGTTAAATTGCATCTGTTTGTTGTTTCGAAAGTGAAATATATAATTGCATTTCTGAACGTTTGCGTTAACAAGGAGCTTTGGAAACATCTTACTCGTAGTTTAGAAGCGATATGTTATGAAGATGGTTGAGAAAACTAAGCCTGCAGCCGAGACAGAGAAGCTAGATGGCCTGACAAAAAGACCAGGTAGGTTTGAAACGCTCAGTACAGGAAGGAAAGGGAGCTTTCGTGTCATTGTACAACCTTAAAGTGTCGATTTTATTAAAACCAATTTATGCAGATGTTTAAGTACACATCCATTTTGCGTTTGAACACTGCATACTATGATAGATATTGGTAAGTTTTCATATGTCGAGTGAATTTGGCTTAGTATGGCCAGCGGTTCTGGTTTCTAATCGTAATTAATTTATCAAAGCGTTCTGTAAATTATTTGGAATTAACACAGCTGAAAATGAGTCGGTTGGAAAAGTGGCTTTGTTTTGAACAAAGCTCCCTGGATGACGGAATATAGTGAAATAAAACTTCTCGTCAGCAAGAGAATGCAATTAACATTAAGGTTACAGTGTAGGTAAACGTTGTTTCGCTTAAATTGTATTTACTGTTGAAGGAATACTGAAGATAAAGTCAAACCCGGCGCTTGAAACTGTACCTGAGTTTGCTCAGTCACCATTAGAAAGAACAGAGAGCAATTTGGATGCTGTAGAGAGTGAGGTGAACTAATCGTTTTTTGACCAGATTATTTTGTTCTGCCCGCGGGTAATGATTTTAGCAGTCAGGGGAGGGTCTTAGCTTTTAGGTTACCTTTTACCTTTTTTTTACTTTTTTTTTTTTTTTTTTTACCTTTTTAACTTTTTTTTTTTTTTTTTTTTTTTTTTTTACCTTTTTAGATTACTAGTAAATTTGCCATTATTGCAGAGGAGGTAGAGGATAACATTGTTTCGTCAAGGGATTTCCGATTTTCCCCAATCCTAGCAACAAACTATGGTTTTCCAATCAACTGGAGGCCGTTTTCAAGAATTTTGCATTTATGTCTATTTGGGTTAAAAGTGACATCACTAAAGGAAAGTTTTTTTTCAGTCTGAACAGTTTGCTATGACATTTCATTGTAGTGTGTTTTGCATTGACCAGCAAGTGTAACAAGCTGGTTCTCTTTTGCTGTTTAACAGAAAAGTGCAACACCAAATGAGGAACAAACGAAATTTAAGACTCTTTGTGAAGGAGTGCAAAATTGTTTAGCTTTATTTCAAACATCCCTCACTGAGGTAAGAGTTCTCTCAGTAGTTAATTAACAAGCCTGTTTCTTTATCCTCTTGTTTATTACATATGTCTTTTTGATCTATATAAATGCTGCTAAGTATTTTTTACTCTCTCAATTCATAGCAGATAATTTCAGATTCAAAAATATTATTTTTTAATCAAATGCACATTTTTTTCAGCTGTTGTGTTTAAAAGATGAACTGCTAAAAGTGAGTTGCAAGAACCATCCATTATTAATTTTTATACAATGTTAAATTCAACTAAAATAATATGGTACTTACAAATTTGAACCATGTTTGTTTGATACAATCTTGTTCAATCACTCATGTAAGTACTCTACTGAATAAGAAAACAGTCAAATTAAATACATTACTATTTATTGCATTTTTTCCAGCATACGCTGCCTCCTAGTTTGTTACTCAAGACTGTTCTGGTAACTGGCAAGTTATTCAGAAGGTAAGTACCCTGGAAGAGAATTGTGACCATAGAGACTGCCATTCTGACCAAAATTCTCCCTCTATCCCATAATCCAGAACATTTTTATTGGCCAATTCATAAAAGTAATCCTGAATCTTGCTCCCATTTTCTGTTAAAACCCTTAATCATGGGCTTCAATGGACTTTATCCTGGATCTAAAAGATCCCTTAGGGACCTTCTGATTTGTGACTACTTTGATCTTTTTTGAACTGACAATGGTTGTAGCATGCATTGTTTCCCACTTTACCTTTAAATGTTCCTTTTTGCAAATCTCTATAATTTTGTAACTCTGTTTCCAAAGCTTCTGTTCTTGCTCTAAGTGTAAAATTGTTTCCAAACATCACATGAATACTTCCTATTTTCTGTTTATTCGTAGCTCGTCAGATTTAAGTGTGCCTTTAATGGAGCTTGTGAGGATGGTGAAGCTGTATTCTATGCCATGGGAAACAAAGGGTGCTGCTTTAAAGAAGCTACATGAAGATTATGAGAAGTAAGAGAAACTTCTGTGAGCCAGGGCACAAATTCAAAATCATAACAAATCAGTCAAACAATGTCACCCTTGGTTGTTTTGAAGGCCAGACATTGACAGTTGACTAGTCAACATTAAGAACAGTTTTTTCAGGACTACCAACATTGGGATGATCAAACTTGATAAAATGAATAACTAACATTTAAAATTATGCTTTAGATATACATTGTGGCAAAGACTTATCTGTGATATAAGACAGCATAACTTCATGAAATATTTTTCCTACAGCAAGCAAAGACAGTTAAATGTGGCATTACAGAAGCTGGTTCTGGTTGGAATTCAGGTATATGTTGAAGATATTATTTGTTGTTATTCCCTATTAAGTAATGTCTGTATTATCTTTGATTTAACCCTTTCAATCCCAGATGTGATAAATGCACAACTCCTCCTTTCAATGTCACTAAAATACAAATTCTTTAAACTTGTAAATGAGGAAGTGTATGGGACTCATTCAAGAGAATTGCTACTCTGATCTTCAGAGTTTTAAATACTGTGCGTATGTAAGTCATCATAATACACACCATAAATTATACATTTTATTATACATGTAGTACATTATCACTGAGTATGTTTTGATACATATGCAACCTGTAATATTTCAAACCTCAATTACAGTGAGTATGTTAGTAAATATTATTAAGTAGTTGTTTGCTGTTCTTTGTTTTAGAGTGAAAGATTAGCCCAGGAAAGAAAGGTGCTAAATTGGGAGAAACTCTTCTCTAAAATGATGGTAAGTATATGCTTGTCTTCTGTGCTTAAGATGGTATAAACACAATATCTTATTGACCAAGCACAAGGGCCAGTTAGAATATTGGCCCAAGATCTTTTATGTACAAACCTATTGCTGTGCTCGGTCCATACTTTTAAGACATCGGGCCTAAATTCTCCCAGTATATTGGCCCTCCTGCTTGGTTAATAAGATAAGTGTACAATCTTATTGCTACATTTCTGGTGGATTAGCAAAGAAAAAGGCAATTTAAAAGTAAAGAATGTCAAGTCTTAGCAGTGGAAAGTGAAAATATATATTAAAAGTATTTTTTGTGGTTATTGGAATGTATTTTCCTTACATTCAGTTTTAACCAATGCATTTCACTCTGACTAAATGACTCAGTTGTAAGTGTGAGGTTCACATACCATACTAGTTTTTTTGTTGAGTTAATGTTAGGATTTCAGTCTTACGCTTTGTTTTTATGGAGTAGAAATGGCAATGTTAAATTCACTTATGATTTGTGATGTTAATAACTCTTTATATTCACCAGACTTCCAAAGCCCATGGTTATCGTTGGAAGTTTCTCATAGAATCTTTCAAAGAAAAAGTGAACACAGGGTGAGTGAATTGACTTCTTTTCATTTTCAAAGGAATATCTCCCCCAAATGCATTTGCAGTAGTTCTTAATTTTGCAAGCAAACAGATGATAAGAATTAAGGAAGCTATCAACACTTAAAAGATTACTGAATTGATCTAATTCCAAGTTCTCCAATCATTAAGAGCTAGAGTGCACATGTACTTGCCAGGAGGATTTACTATTCTTCCTTTGAAATATTGAAGTTCTTTCTCTAGTTGTGCCACGATGTCTTTAATTTAAATACAGGTGCATTTTAATTTATGATATTTGCAATGCATTTTTGCAGGGAGGTGCATGTTGTTGAGTCAAGCACAGATGAAGAGGCTGGTATGTTGTAGGATATAGACACAACATGCTTTCATTGTTAATAAGTCATTCATTTTTTTTGAAAAGAAATGTTCATTGTGTGTAGCACAGATTTTAGAGTTTGTTTTTGTTTTATTGATGTTTCAGAAAGAGAAAGGCGAAAGAGCGAACGACAGCTAGATTTTATACAGCGGCGGAGCATGAATAGAGACACGGCCGCCAAGAGAATCATGAGGGAGTCAGTGAGTGGTGCAACTTCAGTAAGTTTTAACCAACAATTGAAAACCAGACGATGGTACAGCTTGGGTTGAGTTGTATATATATATACGACGCCTTAACCCGAAACGGGCGAAACACATCAGTGAAACAGATAAACTCAATCAGTATAGTATACAATAGTACAAGAAAGATAAAAAGTTCATTTAAAGAGATCACTTCTTTGGTGCTGCCTTCTTTCTGTTTTCTTTTCTTCTCTCATATGACTTAATTCTTTTTAGATTGAAATTGTTGCAAGTTCTGCGAATTGAAGCTCTCCATGTAGGTTGAGTTGTACGATAGCTGATAAGCGCTAATGCAGGGTTAAGTAGGGACTTATACATGGAGTTAATGCCTAATCCTGGATTACTCATAATCACGCCTAGGGTTAAACGAGAACTACATGTAGAAATCAGTGAAGAATTGGATTTGTGCAAATTTAGGGTTGCGACTAAGGATATGTAGTTGATGTTTAATTCCCGATTACTTATAATCCAGGGTAAAGTGGGGACTGATAATAGATACTACACCCATGATTGCGTGAAAATCCAGAGTAACAGCTGTAAGATGCAAGTATTGTGGGGATGGTTTCTACAGAAACTGGTGCTGCGTCGGTGGGGAATTGAAGCACAAGAAATTGAGATAATCAAACGAATTGATAAAGTAAGTTATACCACCGTAAGATAAAAGGGAGGTGCTGACGTTTCGTCAGCGTTAGCTCTTCGTCGAAGCGAACTCTTTTCATTCGCTCCGACGAAGGGCTAACGCTCGAAACGTCAGCACCTCCCTTTTACCTTACGATGGTATAACTTACTTTATCAATTCGCTTGATTATAATAATAATAATAATAATAATAATAATAATAATAATAATAATAATAACATATTTATGCAGGATCACCATTTCAGTTATAAAAACTGCTATCAACATGGGTCCTGCATTAAAAAAAAATGCAGTATCCCCATTTCTTGTGTTACAGTAAGATGCAGTTGGGAGATAGGCGTTATGTGACGCATGGCACGTAGAAGATAGGTAACAGTAACATACAGTTGGGAGATTTTTATAAAATAACATGAACGCTTTAGGGTTTACCGGGATTTGTTTTTCAAAGATTTCCGAAAAAAACTTGGAAATGTCCCCTCCCCTCCCCCTTCCCCCTCCACTCCCCCCTTCCCCCTCAACTCCCCCCTTCCCCCTCAACTCCCCCTTCCCCCTCCATTTCCCCTTTCCCCTCCACTCCCCCCTTCCCCCTCCACTCCCCCTTCCCCCTCCCCCTTCCCCTCCACTCCCCCCTTCCCCTCCACTCCCCCTTCCCCCTCCACTCCCCCCTTCCCCCTCCCCCTTCCCCCTCCACTCCCCCCTTCCCCCTCCACTCCCCCCTTCCCCTCCACTCCCCCTTCCCACTCCACTCCCCCCTTCCCCCTCCACTCCCCCCTTCCCCCCTCCACTCCCCCCTTCCCCCTCCACTCCCCCCTTCCCCCTCCACTCCCCCCTTCCCCCTCCACTCCCCCCTTCCCCTCCACTCCCCCCTTCCCCCTCCACTCCCCCCTTCCCCTCCACTCCCCCCTTCCCCTCCACTCCCCCCTTCCCCTCCACTCCTTCCTTCCCCTCCACTCCCCCCTTCCCCTCCACTCCCCCCTTCCCCCTCCACTCCCCCTTCCCCCTCCACTCCCCCTTTTCCTCCACTCCCCCCTTCCCCCTCCACTCCCCCCTTCCCCCTCCACTCCCCCCTTATCTCAGCGAGCTGTGGTTAAACTGTTTGTTGTATGATCGTCTGCTTACAGCCCTTGATCACTGTAGAGAAAGAGAAACAAGATGGGCACAAAGAAGATGAGCTTGTGACTGATGAGAAGTCAACCAGTGTGGTAAAGAGAAGTGTTAGCCCTGAAACAAGAACGACCCTCAGTACTGAAAGGACAAGCATTTTGTAAGTATCACCCTGACGCAGCTGTGCCAAGCTATACTTAACAATTAGATTATGAGCTCAAAGGCCTCATCAACTATCACCTCATAGAAATCGAGAGCGAATAATCCAATTGTTTTAGTAAAATCATAATAATCAAATCATGTGAAAAAGAAACACCAAAATACTCAATCTTCCTGCAAAGCTTCCCTAAAAGCGCCCATACATCGCCATTTTGAAAACTATCTTCAACCAGATGCTGTCTAATGGCTGATTAAGTCTTCAGTAGCTCAACCAATCAGATTGTGGCATTTGCATTAGTCTACAAGTAGATTTTTACTAATTAACATTAAACTTCTGTATTATTAATAATAAGCTCGCATATACTGTTACAAATACTGCAATCAAACTGGTAAGTGTTAGTGTATGTATGATGTTACACTGTAAATATAGCGAGTGACCTAAACGTCCGCTTTTCGAACAAAATAAACATTTGTTATAAGATGAAAGTCAATTGTGATAGAATTGAATATGGTATGTTTGTTGGTTTTTACTCAAACTTCTCAACAACTGTTGACTAATAGAAATCTTAAAATTGTAGCCTGATGATTAGATAAGAATTAAAGATATAAAGTTTCGCGTTTGCAGTGAAAACAAAAACGTAGTATACAAGGAAAGTAAGCGCTTTGTATTCATTCTTTTCGTTTCTATCTGGACACAGGAGACCCAATCCACCCGGAGAGGAAAAACCTCGTAAGTGAAATTTGTTATTAAGATTACATGGCCTTTAATTAACTTCCAAACAACGCTGCCTTCAACTCAAGTAATGCAAGTGAAAGTTCTTCTTTTACTTATTGGTGAAGTTATCATTCTTATTTTTCTTCAGAGCCAAAGAAGATGACTAGACCACGTATCAAGTTCTTTGGTGCCTCAGATAGTGAGGATGCTGAAGATGAAACTGAGTCGACAACAGTAAAATTCACTGAGAAACCTCCAAAACCCAAGCGAAAAGCAATGTTTCCTGATAACGTAGAGGAAAAACAGCCCAAAGTAATTACCCTTATTATATCTCTCAGTTTGTACGCGCGCTGTGCTTGGTCAATTTAGCGGGCCGTACTTCGCTGTACGGCCCGCTAAATTCAGAAGTTTGTTTTGAGATATATTGAATATTTTACAAACCTCGTTTTCTCGGTCTGTACTGTAAGTTACGGATCCTCGTTTTTTCCGCTTGGATTTATGGCCCGCGCGCTTCGCGCTGGGGCCATAAATCCGAGTGGAAAAAACTCGGTCCGTAACTTACAGTACGGACCTAGAATTCGGTTAGTAAGAGGTATTTATTCTGAAATAGTGGTAGAAATTATGGCGGTGATGATGATAATGATGCAGGCCTTGACTTTTGCTGTTCATGTTTCTAGACTTCTGACGATTGATTTAACAAAACGGTTTTTTATATAACTAGCAAATTTCAACACCTTTAAACAAACATCTGCTACTAGTTTGGTTTCGTGTATTGTGTCTCTCAATTTCAGTTCAAGTTTGGTTCGTTTCTCAGATGTTACCGAGAGTTTAAACTATTTCTTTCTAACTTTCTGTTGGCAAGAAAAACCTTCATTTGTTCAGAGTTTCCGTTATCATTACTTATGTGAATATCTGGGTGAGTGATTGGGTGAGTGAGTTGAATGACAAAAGCTACTGAGCAGTATTGATGCCTGTATCAAAGGGTTACACAGCACTACATTTAAACAAGAAGTGCACATTGCAACCGCTTGTTTGAATAGTACATGTAACTTGGAAAGGTACAATCCACTGACGCTTCGACACTCCTGTCTAGTGTCTTAATCCTTCGCGGCTTATTGGGTAAGGCTGTCACTACATTTACCTTAGGTTTCTGGTGTGAAGTTCGTGATGTCAGACGAGGAGGAAAATCCAGAACTTGGCGAGAAAGATCAAGTGAAAGTTGCCGCTAGCACCACCCCTCCTGTTGTGAAGTTCGACAAGGCGTGTTGGACGCACGAACCGGAATTTGATAGGTTAGTAAATTGCAGCCCGTCTCTTACCCTGTCGTGGTACGCTTGGTTTACACGGTCTGATGAGGTTTGTATCTGCGCTAGTTCTTCAGACCGAGTCTGAAAGGTCTCCAGGGATAATAGGGGAACTTGATAGCTTCCTTTTTTGCCATAACCATACCTAGACTTATTATGCAGTGTTCGTTTGCACTTCTCCCCTTTTCTGGATAATCTTCATTAAGACAGTCAGATCTCAAACGTAGGAGACATTGTTGAGCTTCAAGGTTCGGTACTACGAGCAACATTTTCTTTCAACTTGTCGCGCAATGTTGTTGCATTGCAAGTTGAAGGGCGTTATTTCCCGTGTTACCACCCACGTAAGCAACTTGTCACGCAACAAATCCGGGGTTGCAGATTGCAGCAACATGTTGGGCAAAGTAGATTTGAATTGTACTTTCTGCAACAAATTTTAATTTCGTTGCTCGTATTACCACTCACGCCACAACTTGACACGCAGGTTGTACTACGGGAGCAACGCCTTTGAACTTGCAATGCAACAACGTCGCACGGCAAGTTGAAAGAAAATGGTGCTCGCATTACCGGACCTTCAGTTAAACAAAGACTTTTTTGTTGTGCTGAAAGATGTTAATGAAAATTAACTTTTTTTAAAATTTTTTACAAAATAACCGTAGCCAGTGATTTTTTCCTCTACAGTTAAACAGAGACTTTTTACAAACCCCTATTTTCTCGTAATATTTCACTTAAGATGCCTGATATTTCTTTGCCTTCAATTATCTTTGTAATAGATTCTTGTAAATCAATAAAGGCTATGCAACAGAGATTAAAAATGGCTACGGAAGTAGAAAAATCTGGTGATGAGTTCAGTCAACCACTGTTGTTTGTTTTTTCTTTGCTTCAGATTCCTGCACTTGAGAATTTTCCGACCAGAGTGCAAGAAAGGTATTTACTCAGTGCAGTGTTACTGCCTCAGGTTGCTACAAAGAACAACTTCTCTGATTTGTACGTGTTAAGCATGTTGGGATCCGCCTGTATCGGAGCTAGGGCTGTGGATTTGTGTTCGGCTGAATAGGGCATCTTTTATTTTGCGGTGTCGTGAGTGACTTCACTGGTCGTTTCTGGACTGGGGGGTAGCCTCTCTCTCTCTCCTGGCACATGTATAACGACTGTGGAGGGTTCTGTTGAGATTTCGTCATGGCTGTAGCACAGCTTCAGCCTGTTAAAGCGTGTCCGTGTCCCCGCTCATTCTTAGTGAAAATTCCTGGCATTGTTACAAAAGAGATGATCAATTTGTTTATTTTAAGAATCTTTCATCTATTATCCAAATAAGAAGTCAGTTAATGGCATCAAAGCAACTTAGTGGTCAATTGCCTTTAACCATGTTGATTCGTGACCAAAATCTCTGTTTAAGTGTTGTAATCAATCCGAGTGAACAGTGTATATGTTGTAGTTCAATTTTTTCCTTGGTTCAAATTTTATTTTCCTTTGTTTTCTGGTATGGTAATGTATGATAATGTATGATAATGAGTTTGAACCAAAGGAAAATAAAATTTGAACCAAGGATAAAATTGAACTACAACATATATATTTAAATAAATAAATAAAATAAATAAATAAATATACATTTATATAGCGCCATTTTCCACTAATTGTCCATGGCGCTTTACAATGCTTTAAAATCAAAATCCTAATTCTTTAAAAACCTAAAATCCTAAATCCTAAAAGTTAAAATCCTAAGAATTAAATACGCTATATAATACAATTAGGCTACAAATAAAAAGTAAGAACTACAAATCAAATGCACGCTTAAAAAGATAAGTCTTAAGATTAGCCTTAAAAACTGCCTCTGATGATGAAAGTCTGATCTGGAGGGGTAGTTTATTCCAGAGCCTTGGTGCCGCCACGGAAAAAGCCCTTTCACCATACGTTTTAAGATTTGCTCTAGGCTCATCAAGCAACCTCTTGTTTGAAGATCGTAGTGTCCGACCAGAAATGTTAAATCGCAGTAGGTCTCTAATGTAATCAGGGGCCAGTCCATTCAGAGCTTTGTAAGTTAACAACAATATTTTGAAAATAATCCTAAAATGAACTGGCAACCAATGTAAGCTCCTTAGTATTGGTGTGATGTGTTCATGCCTTCTAGTCAAGGTAACAAGGCGAGCTGCTGAGTTCTGTACAAGCTGAAGTCTATTAATCAGATACTTTGGGAGACCGTACAGTAGGGCGTTACAATAGTCCAAACGCGATGTTATGTAAGCGTGAACAATGGTCTCAGTAGTACTCTGGGATAGGTATCGCCTAATTTTAGCTATACTACGAATGCGGAAAAATGCGCTCTTGCAGATTATTTTAACGTGTTCTTTGAAATCCAAACATTGATCGAATGCAACTCCTAAATTCCTGGCCTGTTTACTAGACTTGATTACTTCATCACCAACTCGTATATAGTCGAGGGGTGGTCGT
This sequence comes from Ricordea florida, assembly GCA_949710005.1. NCBI lineage: Eukaryota > Metazoa > Cnidaria > Anthozoa > Corallimorpharia > Ricordeidae > Ricordea > Ricordea florida. Next base: position 3,892,291 of record OX453279.1, on the reverse strand, counting down.
GGACGATATTTAGAACTAATAACCAAAAGTTCAGTCTTATCCCGATTTAACTTAAGTTTGTTGCGCAGCATCCAGTCCCCAATGTCCTTAACACATAATTCTACTGCCATCTTTGAGCTTGATAGATGATTAGGGCAATTGGACGTAAACGACAAGTACAACTGTGTGTCATCTGCATAGAGATGAAACGGTATGCTATGCTTTCTGGCTATGTCACCCAGCGGACTTGTATAAAGGGAATACAACAAGGGTCCCAGTACAGAACCCTGTGGTACCCCGTAGGTGATCTTAAGGTTGAGTACGGCGAATATGGCATTTGATGTGGTTTGATAAGAGTATTGAAAGGCCTTTTTGCCTTGTAGTGAATTCCCCATTGTGTAGCGTGGCATTCAACGGCCAACTCCTTAAGACTGATGTGTTCGAGGACGTTCAAAAGGAGCCTGGGGAAGAAAGTACGGACGAGTTGGTTGCTCAGGGCTTTTCTGCAAAGTCGGGTTCAAAGGAAACCGAGCAGATCGGAAGTGGTAATCGTAAGACTGGTTCCATACCCAAAACAAGTCAAACCGGTTTAGTTGGAAAGAGGAATGGTAAAACAAACGTATCACGTGGTGCTAGTAGCTGGGCCTCGAATGCGTCTCCCTCTTCCCGTCCGGCCTCTGGAGACGTTGAAAAGGAGAGGTCGCCAAGGTAAGGTGGGAGCCATTCTATAGTGTAGGTACTCCAAAAAATTTCATGTGATAGAATCAAGGTTTGAACTCAGAAGTTCTTGCTACGTGGTAGGTTTTTTAATTCGTATGTGCAGGTGCATGTAGATTTGAAATTAGTTGATGTTGACGAGTGCGTCGCTTAACTAGACGTAAGTCATCGACAGCGACAAGTAAGTTGCATGTCGACTGAAATACGACTGTTGTTCCGTGTGACACAGATTATTAGACTCTGAAAGATGTATTTTTCAGCACCGTCACAGGCAAACTGTTAGAAGGGAACTTGAAATTCGAGTTCTCCAATAGGAGTCGAACCTGCGACCTTTCGATGACTAATTCCGACGCTCTACCTCTGAGCTATAGGAGACTCGTATGAGGAAGGCCATCAAACTAGGTTTATGGGACAAACATCCTGCATACTGCTAGGATTTGAATGTCAAAGTGAAAGGGTCACTGTGAAGCAATAAAAATGGCATATTTTGAGCCATTAGAATTACGCGACTCTGATGACCACTGTTTAGTTGTAAAGGTATGGTTTGGATTTTCAATACTCGTTGTACAATACCTTTTTTCCTTCTCCTTTTGTGTTCCAATCAGGAGTTCATTTAAGGAACTGGTATTCAAGTTACCTGACAATAACGGCCGTGTGTCCGGAGATGTTACAAAGGAGACAATCCGAATCGCTGTTCATCCTGGCAGAGACCACCCAATGATGGCAATGTCTTCTATTAGTTATGGGGACCTTAAAATAATGGTATGCACTGTAAAACGGTCAATAGACAAAACGGGCCGGTTATTTATACAGCGTTCAACTAGTTCAAGTTTAAGTAAAACTGGAAGGGTTCGTCATTGATATAGTGAAACTGATTCACTTTCTTGATAGACTCTTGAGTTGGGCGCACGTGGCACTCTGTATTAACATTCTTCTCGGCGTCTTCTTTTCCACTTGTGCTTGTGTTCCTAAGTTCTTGGTCTTGTGTCACAACGTTTCGGCAATCCTGCCCTCCTCAGGTGACTGTCACACAACGTTTCGGCAATCCTGCCCTCCTCAGGTGACTGTCCCCTGAGTCACAGTCACCTGAGGAGGGCAGGATTGCCGAAACGTTGTGTGACAGTCACCTGAGGAGGGCAGGATTGCCGAAACGTTGTGTGACAGTCACCTGAGGAGGGCAGGATTGCTGAAACGTTGTGACATAAGACCAAGAACTTAGGAACACAAGCACAAGTGGAAAAGAAGACGCCGAGAAGAATGATTCACTTTCATTTAGTACGCTGGTGTGGTAAAAACGAGATTGAAAGGCTAACTAGTTGGAGCAGTTCAAATTCAAGTCAGACTACAGCTTTGTTGGGAAAGATCTCAACCTTGTTAGAATAAGCGGCCCAAGGAGTTAAGGAGAGTAAATTTATGTAAGATCACGTGAGATTGCAAGACTCGTTTAAAAACCAAGACAAGTGAGAGTTTAAGTCTACTGATGGAACATCCAAAATCCCTGTTCCCTAAATCCCAGGCTGGGAGAGACTGGTTTTCAGTGTCAAAATTGCGAATCTGGGATAGCCTGAGTAGACCTTTGTACACCCCGCAGATAGTACTTCAAAGAAGTGTTGCCACTTCTTCTCAATCATTCCACAGTTGATCTCTACTTGCCATCACGGTCACCGTGTTTTAATTTCGTTGGCCATTTTCATGACGCCTTAATTTGTCTTTATGCTTTGGGAGCAGGGTTGGCGCAGTGATGAGAGCGCTTGCCTTCCACCAATGTGGCCCGGATTCGATTCCCGGCCCCGGCGTCATATGTGGGCTGAGTTTGTTGGTTCTCTATTCTGTTCCGAGAGGTTTTTCTCCGGGTACTCCGGTTTTCCCCTCTCCACAAAAACCAGCATTTGATTTGATTGATTTAATTTAATTTAATTTAATATGATTTGATTTGATTTAATTTGTGCTTTACAGTGTCCTCAATTAGTACGTCAGTGCTAGATATAGTTGACACTTAAATAAAGGCTATTGTTGTTATTATTATTATTATTATTATTTCCAGGATCATTTTGAAGGTCGTTGGTCACACACAGTAGATGTTAACACCGCTCAGCAGCAGTTTCCATTGACGTCAGTTGTGACTGATCGCGACATGCCATTCAACTCGCTGTGTGGTCACGTCTCTGTTGTTTGCTACTTGGTGAGAGTTTGTTATGTGATGTTACTACGATAACTGGTTATTTAAGTCTCGGCAATGGAATGGCGCGAGGTCTCTTAGTCAGTTGGTACATATAACACCAAAGCAAATTATACACCACGAGTCGTTTCCTCTATGCTAACTGTCTCACCCCACACTGGTGTTTAAATGGGTACCGGAGATATAAAGTTTTGCGCAATCCTGCGATGGACTCGCATGCCTTCCAGGGGTGGGTAGGGCATTAGCTATACTTACTTAAGCAGGCATACTTTAAGGAGGTTATGCTCTTGAAACTGGAATTCAACTGAGGTCACGTGGGAATCCTTAAACCGACAATTCATGTGATAGCAGGATGGGGTCTTGGTTGTATCTTCTCTTAAAAGTGTAAAAGGAAAGTATTTTCTGCAAGCTACTAATGCACTGTTTCATTTTTGTTTTCAATTTTGTCTTAACCAACCCCCAGTCCCAAGTTGAAAGGTATGTAGTTTAGAAAGAATGATTGTAATCAATCGTTTTTTATTCCATTTCCATCTTTTGTTTCATTTTTCTGTTGACCTTAGGCGTAACATGTTGAAACGAAGTCCTTTCATCGGACAACTGCCGTAAAATTTTCTCTACTTCTTCCATGGTTTGTTTGTTCACGTGCATCCATGATAGTTCTTTGACAATGATCGATCGATTGATGTGTTTATTTAATCTTCAGACCAAGAACGTTTGCCAAATCAACAGAGACAGTTTCTTTCGATGAGTGAGTACTAAATTTTATAACACTTGAGCGCATAAGATTGCTTTTTGTCCACCTGGCATTGCATTTCGCTGATGTGGTACTCTGCAGTTCTGAAGGCTGTAGGTATCTTTCTTTGTTTATCTTAATAAATATAATATAATTCGTTTTTCTTAAACTTTCTATTTTGTTTAATTTGAAGGCTTATTGATGCTGCAATAGAGACACGCAGACGGTAAGATTTGTTCGAACTTGTGTCCTTCTTTTCAACGTTTTCGTCTTTGTCGATGTTTTTTAGAATTTCAAAATGGTTTGATAAAGTCGGAACAGTTGTTACATCGAAACTGGCCTTGATATTTCCATTTTTGATTGAGCCCAGCTTTCATTTTGTACAGTTGTAACTAATGTTCAGTTGATCTTCTGTGTTAGTAAGAATTTCATCGTTTTACACAATTGATATTACTTTTCTATCTCTAGGGCAGAACAGGAAGACAGTCAGGAGAAGGTAACGTCAAAGCTGTTGAGTTCTTGTCAGTATTTCAGAGTTTTCAGACATACACCGCCTTACGGCCACCTCGTTAATACGGCCACCTCGTTATTACGGCCACCTCGTTATTACGGCCACCTCGTTATTACGGCCACCTCGTTATTACGGCCACCTCGTTATTACGGCCACTTTTGTTTGTCCCGGCAAAATGCCCATACATTTTCTTATAATAAAACCCCGTGAAACTGGAAGAATGTGTTTGCTCTCCGTACTTGAGATATGTCAAGCCAAAGGTTAGGTATTGTTGGTGTGTTGTAGATTCCTGAGCCACTGTACACTGAAGGAGATATGAAGGCGTTAAGAGATCAACACGCGGAGGAGTTGCAACTTCTTCAGGAGGAATATGAGTAAGCCTATTATTATTATTATTATTATTATTGTTATTATTATGAGTAAGCCTATTATTATTATTATTATTATTATTATTATTATTATGAGTCAGCCTATTATTATTATTATTATTATTATTATGAGTAAGCCTATTATTATTATTATTATTATTATTATTATGAGTAAGCCTATTATTATTATTATTATTATTATTATGAGTAAGCCTATTATTATTACAAAAGAGTGGAAGTGAAGCGGCGATTCACGCGATACATAACATATTTGAAGCCGACAATACAGATGCTGTCTTATTGATTGATGCCTCTAATGCGTTCAACTCCTTGAATAGGGCTGCTGCTCTGCATAACGTGAGAATATTATGCCCTACAATAGCCACTTATGCAATTAACACCTATAGAGAACCGGCACGTCTGATTATCATTGGCGGAAAGGAAATGAGATCAGAAGAAGGTACAACCCAGGGGGACCCCCTTGCTATGTATCTCTACGCAGTAAGTCTTCAGCCATTAATAGCACGCTTGAATGCCTCTACGTTAGTAAAGCAGTGTTGGTTCGCGGATGACGCGACTGGTGCTGGTTCCTTGGGGGAACTGAAGAAATGGTGGGGTGTACTGAACGAATCGGGTCCGAGCTTGGGATATTTTCCAAATGCGAAAAAATGCTGGCTTATTGTGAAGCCTGAGAAAGAAGAGGCAGCGAGGGATCTTTTTGATCAAGAGTCAATCAACATCTCCACTCGGGGTCAGAAGCATTTAGGAGCAGTACTCGGCTCAAGATCTTATCTTGAAGAGTATGTAAGTGAAAAGGTGGATGAGTGGGTTGGCCAGGTGGTGAAACTGGCAGAGTTTGCAGCAACCCAACCACAAGCCTGCTATGCGGCATATACCTTCGGACTGAAGCACAAATGGACGTACTACCTAAGAACATTATCTGATATTGAGGAACCGCTAGAACCATTGGAACGTGCTATTAGTGATGTTCTGATACCAACAATTACGGGCCATACATGCACAACGAGTGAACGAGAGCTGCTGGCACTACCAGTGAGGATGGGGGGACTGGGACTAGAAAACCCAGTTAAGCGTGCTGGATTCGAGTACGCAATGTCACTTCAGGTAACCGCTCCTCTTGTCACGCAAATCGTATCCCAAGCGCATGAACCTCCAGATGATGCTCTGATAAGATCTTTGCAGTTAACCACGCGTAGAGAGAGAGATGTGAGACTGGACGAAAAATTAGAAGACCTGAGGAATTCCCTACCAGAGAAGACCAAGAGAGCGGTCAATCTCGCAGCAGAGAAAGGTGCTTCAAGTTGGCTAACTGTCATTCCGGTAAAGGAAATGGACTTAAATCTCAACAAGAGGGAATTCAAAGATGCAGTCCATTTAAGGTATGACTGGCAGATAAATGACGTACCAAATGTATGTATCTGCGGAGAGCCCTTTAATGTCGATCATGCTATGATTTGTAAACGGGGAGGCTTCATTATACAACGTCATAACGAGCTGCGGGATCTTGAGGCGCAGATGCTTGATTTGGTCTGTCATGATGTTGAAGTTGAACCAGTTTTGCAGGAGATTACCGGTGAGTCGTTAGCCAGAGGGGCTAATACAGCCCCCGATGCCCGGCTGGACATTCATGCACGGGGTTTTTGGTCTAGACAGGATTCCACATTCTTTGACGTACGGGTGTGCCACCCAAATGCGGAATCGTACAAGGACCTCACCCCTCAGCAAATATATCGCCAGCATGAAAATGAGAAGAAACGTATGTACGCAAGCCGAGTTATGGAGGTGGAACAAGCCACGTTCACGCCGCTGGTGTTCACCACTACTGGTGGCATGGCACCTGAATGTCAAGTCTATCATAAGCGTTTAGCGGAACTCCTGTCAGTCAAGAAAGGCGAGGATTATTCGACTATGATGTCTTGGATTAGAACCAAAATCTCATTTGCCATTCTGAGAACATCCCTCTTATGTTTAAGGGGATCGCGTTCATTGAGGAGAGTAAATGTCAACCTAAAAGAGATGGATTTTGACATTGAAAGAGGACTTTTAGGACGATAAATTTTGATTTTAGTGTTTTTTTTTTTAGTGTTTTTTTTTTTAAAAATATTTAAATTGACAGAAATTGTAAATAGCGCTTTGAATTATTAGTTGTTTTTTTATTTTAGTGCTAGATACAGTTGACCCTCAAATAAAGGTTGTTATTACATAAATTATTATTTTTATTATATAATATTAATACTATTTTTCTTTCAGAATGTGTGTATATAGGATTTTTGGAAAATAAATAAAGTTCTTTATTATCATTAAAAATTAAAAAAAAAAAAAGCCTATTATTATTATTATTATTATTATTATTATTATGAGTAAGCCTATTATTATTATTATTATTATTGTTATTATTATTATGAGTAAGCCCATTGTTGCTATGGTCAATGCGTCAACCCTGAGCTCAATACTTTGTATTTGTACCACTCTAAAGACGCACCTTTTTAGAAATTACTTCGAATTGTAAGAATCATTAAGTATTAGGCTTTTTTATGTTACTTAGGTTTCTTTATCATTCACTGTTGAAAAGCGCTGTTGGTTCAGTAGAGAAACAGCGCTATATGAGAAGATTATTATTATTATTATTATTATTATTATTATTATTATTATTTGTCGCTCCTTTTTAGCGCGAGTGGTTCTTAACGGGTGTGTCCGGTTCGCATGTGTATATCCCGAGTCTTAGTTACTACACATTTATTTGTTCTAAATGTTCCGTTGCCTCGTTTGCGTTTAATCCCAGAAATGCACGCGGCATTATTTCATGAACGCGTGATGTATGTAGGAGTGATTAGTGAACCCATATGACTCCATTTTATGATTGATGCGTTTCTCAAACTTCTTTTTCATTAGCTTGCTCTTCTTGCTATGTCTTAATAGTTTCAAAAAACTGGAAAATATATAGAGGATATTACACGGTGGCGAGAAGATATGAATTTTATGTTCGAGTGGCAAGAACAAGATCTATCAATATTGTTCTTACCACTCGAACATAAAATTCGAATCTTCGAGCTAACGCGTAATTTTGTTTTTAATTATATAGACAAAACCACATTAAAAACGTTCGTTTACTAGGTTTGTATCCAAAGGCGGGAAATGACGTCATCGATATCTTCACCAGTGAGGATATGGAAAATACGCCACTACGGTCCCGGATGTAGTTTCCTATGAATTTTACGAGTGGTGTAATTAACAAATAAAAAAGCCTTAGCCTTGTATTACACTTTGATAAACTGACACGATGGGCATTGGAGAACAAATGTCGGGAGTGTTTTATCACAGTGTAATACACGGCTTAGCCTTTCTGCTGCTTTGCAGAGAACTCCATCATGAATTTCTTCAAAGAAAATGTTTTTTTGCCATCTGTAGCAAAATGTATATTGGAGGTAATATGGCGACAAATAATAAAACACGCTTCTTCCCTGTTTTATATTCTGATAAAACATGGGTTTTTGGCCAATCAGAGCGTGCGCAGGGTCCTATCCACATTATAATTCCTAGTAAAGCACTCGCGTCTATATAATAATACTTCGCATTAGCCCCTACTATGCATGTCATTATTTCTGGCACCCATGTCAAAACTCTGCGTTGTCACGTTATTTAAGGTGTTATGTGACAGGTAAATTGACCAATGAAGTTTCGTCCTGTATCTTGGTTGCAACATGTTCCATAATATGTTGTTTTCATCAGGAAGAGACTGAACGAGCTTGCGCAGGGATTGGGACCCTATCCACCTGGTGTTGAATTTCCGCAGGAATATACAGACGGTAAATTTCTTTTCTGGGCAAGACTTTTTCTCTGAATATACCAGTGTGTTCTAGTTTTTGTTTTCCTAAATTTGCCTTGTGGGTGTAGTGGTTCAATTTTACACTTGGCTTAAATTTGATTTTGCTGTGTTTTTGGGTATAGTAGTAAATACTACTTATTAACTGAGAGTGAGGTCATTACAGGGAAATCTCGGACCGAGACCTTGATGACCATGACCATGCGATCGAGACCAGAATTGACAGTTTCCGTGAAAATGAGACAACTTTTGTCCAAATCAAAGGAAAAAATTTTTTTTGGAAAAATGCCCTGTCATTGCAAGAAAATCTTACCCGCTCAGCAGCCAATCAGAGCGCGCGTACTTTTCTAGCCATATAATAATGTATGATAATGTGTTTAAAACACAGGAAATAAAATGTAAACCAAGGATAAAATTGAACCACAATAGAGATATCCTACGATATTTTTCACTGCGAGTTTATTTACAAGGTGTTTTTCTGAAAGCTTCCAACCTCTGTCTTGTAACAACTCAAATGGCCTTAATGAGGTCTTGAAATAGCTCCTTAGTGAGAATTGACTGACTAATCATTACTGTAAATAACTGCTGTAGTTTGTTCGAAGAATGTCGTTTTTTTTTGTGACGTATAACTTTCATTAACAGTTGCCACATCGCCTATATTCATCCAGTCTCCTTTGCCGCTCCGCTCGCAGTCTCCTGATCAAAGCAAAAGCCCTCGGCCTCTTCCAGGGACAAGGTAACATTTTACTTCCTTGTAAAGCTCCCAATATCACCGTAACAACTGCAGTCACGTAAATATAACAAAGAAGATGTGTGCAATTTCGCTCACCTCCTCACCCCTCTTGACATCCACAGATCCAACTCTCCTAGGAAGCCAAGACCAAAGATTCCCAGCCTACCCGACTGGGGCAAGGATTTACCACAGGATGTAAGTAGAGATTCATGTATGACTGATAAAATGATTAATAGAATGGTGCATTTATTCTACTTATTTCCTTCTCAGATTTTTAATGAATGAATGAATTAATTAGTGATATATTGTTATGATACTGAATACTGTTGAGCTATATTAAGGCAGTTTATTTTTATAAGGAATCTCCGTATTCTGTATAAACTGACCTAATTATTCAGATCTTGTATTTTTCTATTTATTGTAATTTTTAATTTATCTCAAATTTTTATTGTATGTTAAGATCTGTATTATTTAAGTTGAGTAAATAAATAAATAAATAAATTGCGTGCCCTTTTCTTTTCTAGTTTCTCGTTCGTCTTCATCTGTTTGCTGAGAACAGCACAAAATATCGCCAGGAACTGAGTGAGAAAACACGCAGAGCGGTACGTTCGGCTAGAGCTCATTTAAAAGGTCTCATCTTTTGTTGTGATTTTGCCTCTTAGTAACACTTCAATCGGTTTCGTTACACAGATTCAGGAGAAGTATGAACTTCAAATGGCTGTTCAAAATAGATTGGCAGAACCGGAAGAAGAAAGAACAGAGGAAACAGGTCAGTGGATGCGCATTCTAACCTTATTCAGTTCTCAATGGTCAATTTGCTGAGGTTTGGAAGCCGTCATTACCCTTTCAATGATGGCCGGGGTGTTTGGGCAATGCTTGCAAGACACCACTGCGGTGCTTTTATAAAATCATGTTTCATAAAATCTGTTGTGAATACGTCGCAATTTCTGTGTCCTTTAAACGTTGTTTTTCAGAAAAGTAACTTGAACTTAGCATTTCCCTGACTGATCACTCAAAAAGTACTACCACCAATGTCTAACCGGCTGGGCTCAGCCTGCCGTCGTGGTAGATTCGTTTGTCAATGCATTATTACACGAAGTGTTTTTGTACTTCGCAGATGTATGTCTTCCGGCGGTATTTATGCCAACACGCTCTGGTCACGTGTTCTCGCCTAAGGCCCACTCATATTTTCACCCGCCAGGTACGTTAGTAAAGTTTAACCAATTGAACTTTTCAGTTAATATTCATTAATAATGTAATAATGATCATGGTATAATTTGAGCCTGGGGTATTTGTGAGAGATGTGTTTTTTTTCAGCAATATCACCCATAAACTCAGAATAAGCATATCCACGTTCTCCTGACAGGAGTCGAATGTGCGACTTTCTGATTACTAGTTTGGACGCTCCTACCACTGAGTTATGGGAGACTCGTGAGAGCAAGACCATTAAACGTACCCCCACCCCCTCTGTAGTTTATTTGCTGTTCTCTTTCATAGCTCTAGCACTTGTCACGGTTTTGTCAGGTGCCACAGAAGGCCGACTTACTCAGGCTCCGTCCATTTTTAAGCTACCAGCAGTAACAACAGAAAGTGTATCCTTTTTAAACTTAAGCCTTGTTTGTGTAAAGTTCTGTCACAACTCTGGTGTTAAAACTGAAACCAAACTTTTACTGTTCAATCTCACGGTTGAGCAAAGTGACTATTTTGGCTTGTTGATAATACAAACACACTATAGTATGGAAGAGTGTAGCGTCTGTTGTTTTAGGGTGACTGTTGTTTGTATGTGTAATCAAATGGTGACGAGTGAAATTAGGGAATGATTTCACGCGCGTTTTGTCCAAATCCTAATAATTTCCCGAGCCTTTTTATTCCCTAATTTCATGAGTTCACCATTTGATTACCTATTAATATCATGGATGACGAATTACGTTAGCAATCGTGGATTTTTGACATGTTTATCCTGGATGGTATCGATCGAGAACTCTACTCTCTCAAATGTTTAGACCTTAAATTTGGCTTATAAAGTTCAGAATTTTTCAGACTTTTTCGGCAAAATACCTGTTAGAATCCTTCTTGATGTTCTCTTGTGTGTTCAGGTTTTCTAAAACGTCTTTTTGTGCCCTGACATCTACATTCACGGCATTTTAAAACTTCGTCGCCATCTTGACACTGAGACGTACGGATGGGTTGCTATGGCAATTTTGTAGTTTCACATGTGAAATTACAAATTAACGCTGAAATTTCGCGCCAAAATTAAGGAGTAATTTGTCACCTATGATATTAGCTCTGTAATTTGGTGTTTATATCGTGAAACTACCCATTGTTTTAAATAAACGTCTTTCTGGTCTTCTCTTGAGATTTGTAGCAGAGTCTAGCTCCTTAACTTTATTTTCAGCAAATCTCCGTTCTTAATTTATTTGAAATGGGACAAAAGTACAACCCCACTGGTCCCCCCTGGGTCCATCAGGAACGAACAAGACCTCAAACCATAGCAAACCTGGAACTGTCGCAGTTCGCTCCTCCCCCACCCACTGCGTGTGACGTGTGGTCCCCGCCTCCTTATCAGGAGAGAGCACGGACAAGATAGCACGCAACCCACGCATGCTAAACACGTGATCAGCATGGGACTACCTACGGGACCTCTCTGTGGGTGTCGGCCCAGACACGCCATTATGCGCTTTAATCAAAGAGGGTAGCAGGAGAGAACTCGCACCCCTTTAATAAGTCAAAGGTTAAAAGGGTCTGATTGAAAGACTCCAAAGGATCATAAGGAGCTATGACAGTAAAGCAATTATTGACAAAGAGAGCTTTAATTCGCTTCTACCTACAATGCTCACGAATATACAAAGACATATATGTCCCCACGGGTTTCTCGATCTTTTTATTTTACACAAGTTCTCTACATGTTGTTAGGAGATACGGATTCTCAGCATTCCGCCTGAAATAAAATACTATGTATCAAAAGGAATTTTCTATCAAAATGTTTTCTAAGAGACTTTATAAAACGCGAAATTAGCGCAAGTACACGAATTTCCGTTACGTTTTTCGGCGAATACAGCAGAGAATAAATTGTATCAGCGCCTATGAGTAAAGAAATCATGATTTTCTGGAAAACCTTTTGCTTGTGCTTTTGTAATGGGGTCGCCTTATTTCTCCTTTTTCCTCTCTCACTATTTAAGCCTAAAATTTTCAGTAGAAGACAACACAACCTATGAGCACTGTTTTTCAAACCTGTGCGTTATTTCTGTACAATTTTCCTGTTTATATGTTCTTAAAATGTGGTCCATGTTACATCGGTAGTCACTCGCTCAAGATTACACGCGTTTTAATAGAACCCTTGTCAAATCTTAGACATAGAACTACAATAAGTGCCGATAACTTGTGTTCAGAAATCTTCAAGAAGGAACAGCACCATGCACATATACAAAATAAAGTAGAGCTCAAAAGATTTTTGACTAATGGCAATGCTGTTTGGTGAAACAGTTAAGATTTACAACTACGCTGTAACATAAACTAACTGGTACCATCACTTGAAGATTTTGTAAAACGACAAAGAACCTTAACAGTGTGTGGGTTTAAACGTGAAGGAACTCAGAGGGACTTTTGGTCGGAGTGATGCAAAGGTTTAAAACGTTGAGGGTACTCTTTCTTTCTTCGTATCTTATTACTGTAAGTTATACGTTGATGTCTCCACTGAATTCTTTACTTGGCGGGAGAACTTGATCTTCAGCGCCACTTTCAGATTCTTCGCTCCGTGCTCGATCTCTTCTTGCTACTGGATTGTTTCCATTCTCCTTTGACGTATTTTCCTGCCGCTGTACACTTTCAGCGTTGTCGTTACTTTCCTTATTAGGTGATTGTTCACGTGGTGTCGGAGCCTCCTGTAGTTCGTCCCAAATCTCCCCTTCTTCACTTATTGCACGCTTCAATTCGACCGGGTCGTAACCATTTTTCTGTGGATAATCCTTTGTTTCCATGGAAAGTAACTCAAGATAGCCCTAAATGAAAATTTACATTTACCATAATTCAATAAGCTACTAAGAGCATCATGGTAAGGGAAAGATTTGGAGGGAATTTATACAATGAAGTACTGGTTGTTATGTTGTCACCCGTGATCAGAATAAGCATTCTTCGGACGATGGAGTTGAACCCAGACCTCCGCCTCTAGGACAACCAAAGACGCGACACACGCTCAGACGTATCAACTTGTTGACCGTATTAAAGAGGAAGGACTAATCTGTGACTGGTCTCTTTTATGTGACGCGTTTAAAACGAATGCCACAGTGGTTCTTCTGTAAATAAGCGCTAAACAAATTTGTTCAACAAACTCACATAGGAACAAACTGCTAAACGGTGTATAACTTGTTACTCGCGCCACTACTGCTTTCTTCAAGAAAAAGATGAGGATGTTGCGTCAGTTTTTTCAGCACACAGTTGGGTTTTACGATACTTACCGATGCACTGAACAAAAGTTTTTCAAGTCGCTGCACCAGTTGTTGAAATGATGGTCTTTCCTCGGGATCGTGTTCCCAGCAGTCCGTCATTATGTTATGCCTGAAGGAATTCACCATGTAATTACTAAAAAACTCGAGCAATATCATGAGTTAATTAAACGCTTGGGTTAAACAATGTCTTTCTTTCTAATATTAACAATCATGCGAAATAAAAAAACCTTTTACTTCAACAAAGTGTATTACCAATCAGGAATTTCAACTAAATCAGTTACGAGCCGAGAGTCAAATTGCGACTACTGATTTATTTGAGATCTGATGCGTCAAGTTTTGTCACCGAACGCAATAGTGCCTTTACAGAGGGTCTGAATGGGGCTTAATGTTTGATGTAATTTTCCCATAATTTTTAGTGTTTGCTGTTAAATTGGCCAGATTTTTAATGTTTGCTGTTTCCGAATAAAATACTGTTAATTGTTCGGAGGATTCTTTGGACATCTTCGGCAGTGGTCAGACCTCTTCGTCAGTCTTCGAAAATCTTCGACAGTCTTCGCGAATGTTCGGCATTCTTCGGAAATCTTCTGAAATAATCCGGAATTGACGTAAAATTGCCAAAAACTCCTTGATATAGCAAACAAAATGATATTGGCCTTTTTGGAGCCGTTTTTGCTTCTTTCTGGAAAACAAAATAACTGTTTCATAGAATTTTTTAATGTTAGTGTTAAAATTCCTAGAAGTTTAACTGTTTTATGTTACAAAGCCAAAAAATAAAGTGTTAAGTGTTATCGAGGTACCCCCATTCACACTCTCTTTCAAGAGAGGGGTATGGTTATGACTATTCCAGAGTTAACCTGGTACGTTGAAACGACGAGCCGGTCTGGAAAGGTTCTGCGCACAAATTCCGCACTGTTTCTTACAAGCAACGAAGTTCCTAAGCATGACGTGTTAAGAAAATGAACAATTTCTGGCGTGAAGCTGTGTTCAAACAATGCACGGTTCGGGACCTTGTTATTGTTGAACTGCGCATTATAAATCATTATAAATCACAACACTGCTACAGATACCATGCACTCACATGACTTGACTGCAACCTTCAGGTTTGTATAACCTGTAACCACGGCGAATCCTCTCAACAATCTCAGTTCCAGACATTCCAGCATACGGCATCCGGCCTGTCAACATATAAAATATGGGAAAACAACACTCAAGTTTGGTGAAAAGAGTTCATATGTAAAAATAGTTTCGCTGCACGAAAGCACTGTTCATTGCACAGTTTTGTCAAAAGATAACGAAAGTAACTTTTGGGACGGACCATTATTTTTCTGGAGCGGGGTATGGAAAATATTGAAAAAAATTGTTTGCAGGGCCAAAGAGACAAAATAAATTGCTTGCAAACACGATATCAGGGGCGTTGCAAGAGTTTTTTGTGTATGTGTTTGAGGCGCCCTCTGCCCGGGTCTAGTAGTGCTATGACCTGTGCAATGGCAGAGCGACATGTGATACTTGGTAGAGCACTGAGTGCAATGGACCCTACCCAGCAAACACCTCAGGAGGGAAAAGGCCAGGCCACAAGGTTGTTGGCCAAAACCTCCTGGATGGTAAGTGAGGTGTAACCGGCCCAACGGGGACGATTACAAGCGGTAGGTGCAATGTTCGCGTCACAAGAGTATGTTTGACATGACAGCTTGTCAAGCTCTGGTCCAATCACAGTTTATATAGAACAATTTCAACCAATCAACGTACGTGCAGTGTTTGCGTCAGTCACAATCCCAGTCAGATCACTTGTTTTTCTTTTTTTTTTTGACATTTCAAAGTAAGAATTTAACTCCGATCGCGGAGGGTTATAAAATAAATAAACCCCTTCCCGGCTTATTGGTATATGGGAGGATAATGCCCTTGGCTGAGATATGTCCTCAAAATTTCACATATGTCCTCGAAGCTTTGCTTTACGGCCAACTGTTCATTTTTCTCTCCGCCGCGGGAATTATTCTCCGATATACCAGCCGCCGGAAGGGGTTTATTAACTAAATATTCTACATACAATACCAATGCAATGCGCTGTTAACAAACGGTGGATGAGAATTTAGTACCTAATCCACACAGTACCCACTCATGAATATTAAATGATGAGTTGAATAGGTATTGAACATCAAATTCTCTCAACTCCAAGACGAAGAGGCGTATGCCAATCAGCAAGGAGAGAAGGTAGGCTCAGTTATATAAAAGGGCGTGATAATGTGATTTCAGATTCTATTAGCTTAGCTGAGGAGTCAACTTTACAAAAATTTAGCTTATTGTATAGTTACTCGCAATGAACAATAATTAATAAACAGTTCATACCAGCAGTTTCAATTTCCCACAGAACCACTCCAAATGACCAGCTGTTGAGTGAAAATCAAATAAATTAATTGATCGATGAATAACATTTACTGATAAGCATTTACAGAGAAAACAATAGAATAGAAAGTTTACAAAGGAACCAACGAAACGTGTAACAAAACTCACACATCACTCTGCGTGGTGTAGGTGTATTCCTCCAGTGACTCGGGAGCCATCCATCGTACTGGCAGCATTCCCTAGTAATAAAGATTGATTCATTGATATAGTCAAAGCGCAGCTTACAATCCCGATTCATAGATCACAAGTCTTTTAAATATTATTTTAAGGCAAAAACCATCGCCATGTTGTCAACACTGAGAAGAATAATGGCAGTCTTTAAGATAGAAAATATGAGAATTTCATTTATAATTTTTTTTCCTCCAACAACACTACTGGCTTCTTGTCAATATTCGCAAATATGATTATTTAATCTGTTTTAATTTTCCTTCTCTCCTTGCGATATTTACCCCTGAAGTGTTCTCGTAAGCTCCACTCTCGTACACATCACGTGACAGTCCGAAATCGGAGACCATCGCAGTGTTGTAAGAATCGAGAAGAACATTCCTCGCCGCCAGATCACGATGAACGCACTGAAAAAGGGAAACGCAAAAGTGCAGTTACGAATCTTTGAAATTTTGGTACAACCACTGCGTACAACCACGAGTTGCTTCAAACTTGATAGAAAAATACTATGAATTACTCCAACAAACCTACCTTTTTCTTTGCCAAGTGCGCCATGCCTCTTGCAATGTCAAAAGCAATTTTCATTTTCTCTTTCTCTGATAGAACTTCTTTTGGTGCCTGATCACTAGTATTCTCATAACCTGGTTGCCTGTATTTCTCCAAAAAGTCCAGTAAACTTCCATGTGCAGCAAACCTGACTACCACCCACAGAGGCCCTTAAAAATTAAAGAGTGAGACAAGTAACTTATTTCAGCCAGGGTTATATAACTAACTTATTTCAGCCATGGTAGATCTTAAGACACGTGCCTGGTATTCATAGGGAAAATATAAGGAAACCAAAATAAAAACGTGCAAATTAAAAATTTTAAAAACCTACAAGTGTCTAGTGACCAGTTGTGTGTCAAGACTGTAAGAAATGAAATCATAAACTAAAAAGATCGATTACCATACAATCAAAGATGTGGCTTTTAATAGCCAGTCGTTAAATGCGAGAAGGATATTCGTCAAAGTTGTTCTTCTGACAAAGTTTAATAGCAGATACGTCTTTTGGTTTTCACGTTGAAGCGCGAATAATAGCGACCGAAATGCACGAAGAGCCAGGAAATTGTCCTACCTTTTACTGAGCAGGCGCCAATAAGACCCACAATATTCTGGTGTTCACCGACAGTTGCTAACAGGTTTAACTCGTTACACAAGTCGCGGATCTCTTTCTCTGTCGCTTGCTCTGCAGTTTGAAAGGCAAAACACTTAGAAATTACAAATACAACAGAAAACATTAAGAACATGCGTATCAGAAATGAGTCACTCAAAGTTTGTAATCCTCGTAACATACGTTTAATCATCTTCACTGCACACTCTGTTCCTTTGGATGATTTCCCAGAATACAACAGTCCTTTTTTTACTTCACCGAATGCTCCAGACCCAAGTAGGTCACCAATCTCCAAGCAATTTCTCTGTATTTCCCACCATTGTCTGTTTGCATGAATGTTCAACAGGGAAAATATGTCACCAACTGAGCCGTAAACGTTTTGCGAATTTCCCTCGAGGTAAGCAGCCAACTGGAAGTATAAAAAATAATAATAACACACTGGTATACACTGAACAACAAAGAGAACCCATTAGACATTGGTTAATAGATGTTTACGATCTATATTCAGAATCAGGCGGTTAGACAAGATCTCCAACGAAGAACTGTGGAGGAGAGCTGTACAAGAGCCGATGGCAAAACAAATAATGAGACGGAAATGGTCATGAATAGGTTATTCAATGCGGAAGAATAAGAACAGCGTAACAAGACAAGCGCTATCATGGAACCCACAGGGTAAGAAAAAAAGGGGTCGGCCCAGAAACAGTTGGCGAAGAGATTTAGACTCAGAGTTATAACAAGCCGGAATTTCATTGGAGGAGGTCAACAAGATGGAAAAGATCTCATGTATATACCCACCACGAGTCCCCAACTACGTAACACACGTTAAATTATTCAATGCTGCATTCAATTACGTCAACGTACCATTTAATTACGTACAGGGGACTCGTGGTGAGTATATACATGAGATCTCTGCCAACAAGATGGCCCAAACTCAAGTGCGCTGGAGAACTGTGATTGATGGCCTATGCTCCGCATGGAGCTAAGGCCCTAAATAAGTAGTGTATTCACTGAGTATAGCGGAATTAATCAATTCATGTACGCCTTAAAGTATTTAGCACTGTTGTGTGAATGAGGGCACTGAAAAACAGAAAGTCAAACATTGTAAACGAAAACATGAGCTTGTCGTTCAAATCCAAGCTGTCGAACGCTGACCAGATGTTTATTTACAAACTGTTAAGGTCTGGAGGAAAACACATTTTACATTTTTTATTATGACTTTGTAATTTCACCGTTTCGTACGAAATTCTCTGTGTGGTTCATTTCAGTCAAACCGTTGAGCCCCTAAATGGTAAGTAATTTGCGATAGCTTTGGTTTCACGTTCTTACGAGAGGCTATTGGCTCAAGGTTTTCCCGCTATTTTCTTGACCAATCAAAAGCAGCTCTAAAAATCAGCCACGACGCGTATTTGCTTTTTGATTGATTGATTGGAAATAATTAAATAAACCTTACCTTCTCCATTGCTATTTCTCTCTTTGCAATGTCTTCTTTCAACCGTTTATTCCTGATTCTCAGGTAAACAATCAACACGGTGGCAAGGACAACAAACAGCAGGGGAAGAAGAATTGAAACGACGAGAACAGGCGTCGAAAGTTTTGAAGCTAAGAAAAGTAGCAAATATGTTTCAATAATTTGATCACTTGTTACTTATTGTTCTGGCTTGCGACGTTGCTCTCCTAGTTAAGTGAATCATATTGTACAGCCTAAACTTGGCTAAAAAGAGGTAAAACACTTAGAGTAACATTGTGTCCTGCAAGGTTTTGCCGTAAGGGTGAGAGGTGTGGAAGAACTACACTGGTTAACCTAGCCACACAATAGCCTCCCTGCAAACAACAGGCTCCTTATTGTTTGTAGAGAGACTTTGTAACGGTTTGGCTTACCATGGAGTAATTGCAGAACAAACGTATTAGAGACATACATACATACATACACACATACATACACACATACATACATACATAAACTTTACTTAAGCTCGAATTTCAGAGTAGCTTGACAAGCTAATATTTCCGAGACATTTCTAAAACTGCGTGTAGTTTGATATGAGTGCCGGGGTGGGGCGAGGTGGCGAGAAGAAGGAGGAAGAGGGTGAAGTGAGAGGGCGATGTACATTCTGGTCTTTTGTTAATTTGGGATTCACATGTATTATACCTTCAGGGCGTAGTGTAGTAGCGCCCAGTTCTTCGCTTTCTCCTGATCCATGATCATTATTTGCCAACACACGGAAAACATAGTCCGTCCCAGGCTCTAAGTCTCTCACGTAACCCTCGTTGGTTCCAGGCCGAACAACGGCTCCTTCTGAATACGGAGAAGAGGAAGACCTTCGGAACTGCACAGTGAAGTTTGTAACATCATAATAATCTTTATGCTCAGGCTCAGACCATGCGAGTAGCACGTGATTTTGAGAGATATCCTTGGACTGAAGGTTGGCGGGAGCAGGCGGCGCGTCTGTAAGGTACAGAAACGGCACTTAAGGACATAGGCCCACAATGTGTGCATGAGAATATCGAACCATTTACTCTCAACTCCGCGTTTTTATGGCGCCATACAATCAGTAAGGCACTTTACGTCTTCGGTTTACGTATCCATTGTAAAGAAATATTATACCATTGATCTTTTATTGAGGAGGGCCTGGCTCAGACGGCGTACTTCAACCATTCCGAATCGAACTCAATTTATCGTTCATAATAGGGCGATACGTTATGACCAAACTGTGCATTTGGCGTGTAACACTCTAAATTCATAACTTATTATTACTTGAGAAGACTTGCCGAACCAAATTGCAAATTCAGCTTTCCCCAGTTTTAGAAGACTAACTGAATAAATTCAACATCTAAAACCAAGTTATGGTCGTGCCAGCGCTAAGTTACAAGAATAAAGGTGTGATGTTCTTACCCTTTACACTGAGTGACTTCAATGTTAATGCGCCAATTTTCCCAGTCATGGCGCTCTCAAGCAGTTTTCCTTTTACTTCATCTGTGACGTCTGCCTTTGTCTGATTCCCGCTGAACTCTGCCGTAATGCGAATATCTGCTTTGACACTTCCATTCCTAAAATATTAAAGAACAAATTTAGACTATCATTACATTGTAAAGTACAGTTTAAGTATATCAGGATTTGATTGTGGAACAGGATTGAAACAAAATCTCGATAGTATCACTTTGAAGAGTTTTGAACGGAACTGCAAAGTTAAACGTTAACTAGAGCTCACATTATTTCTGAGAGATGCTTACATGACATGGTGTTAATTAAAATTTGTGCTTACCGTGTGTGTGTATTATTCTATCCTAATGCATTTCTCTACTTTTGGATCTTACTTTTGTTTTTACGCTATTTTTATCTACAGCTACAAAATTAACTAAATTACTTGAAAAAGCTAAAAGAAAGACATGTCTTTGGATGATATTACAGCATTGTTCTTTCTGATTAACGGTAATACATTCATGTTCTATATTTTGGAGCCGTTCTTCCAGACCTGTTTGAGTTTTCAATCGTTAATTACAAGAAAACGTTTGCAGCAAAAAATCTTATACTTCTACACGTTGTTTCTACTTGATGCAAGATATCTCGAAAAGCAGAAGAGTTACAATGCTTTAAATGTTTGGTGTATATAGGACATGAATGTATTACCTGATTAACGGATATTACCTGAACCTGTCGATCGCAATCTTGTATATCTTAAAATTGTTTGACTCAGGATATAGTGTCATCAACTACAGAAATATAGAAAACAGTTCAGTATAACAGTATTCTTGCGCTTCAAATCAAAGCAGTGACGAACAGAGGACGAATTTATCGTATTCATTCCTACTGGGAAGTTGCCGCATGTCAAAGACAGCAAGAATTGCTAGCGGGTCAAAAGAATCTGTGCTACTTTCTCGCTATGGGATAACGAGGGAAGATGGGCGAGAAGATACCAAAGTGTCAGAGATCATAGCATGTTTTTTTCCCACTTGATTGCTATCCAGAGTGTTTAATCATTATTGCTGGTATTTTTATGAGATGAATGATGAGCAGTTGAAGGTTGTCTTTTGTGCGTGGATCAGGGACGAATGTCGAAAAGTCGCGTTTCGTTAGGTGCGAGTGAATCCGATGGACTTACATAACAGCGATAAATAAATACGCATAGACAAAGCAACTGTGGTAGTATTTGAAGTATTAATAAAATGAATAGGAAAAATACTTACAGCAGTTTCTATCTTGATGAAGAGAGTCATGAATCTCAGTGAAGAGCGGTTGGTAAGATCAGGGTGAAATAGTTCGTCTCCTATTGTAAGCTCGATTTTTACATCTGCAATACCTACAAAATAAAGGAATGTAGGTATATTTATTGTCTAGAGGTTTCATCACATTTTACAAAGTTGGTGATGGGAATAATGGTGGCCATTATGACGATGCACACGATAGATGAGAAAACTGATGCTGATGATGATGATAATGATGAAGATAATGAAGATGATGATTACGTTGGTTATGAGAAGGATGATGATGATTATGAGGAGGATGAGAATAATGACGATAATAATTATGAGGAGGATGATGATAATGATGATGATTATGGTGATAATGATGTTGGTGATGACGATGATGATGATGATGATGATAATGATAATGATTGTTGATGTAATCAAACAGTTATCTTAAGAATGTAAAATATTTTGTTGAAGCGAGAAACAACTAGAAAACTGCAGAAAAGCGTTTTGTTGCTGACAGTAAGTTAAGTAATGACATTGATTGATCATCGCAGTTATGTACACAACTTAAGCAGCTGTGAAATTAAAGGCCTGAAAAAAACTCAGGCCTGAACGGGATTCGAACCCATGACCTCTGCGATACCGGTGCAGTGCTCTACCAACTGAGCTATCAAGTAAGTTTAGTGCTAGTCAGTATAGTGTTACGGGCAACAAGAACACACGGATTATCACTGAGTTACAATTATAGAACAGCCATCCAGATAAAGGATACCAAAGCTAAAAGAAATCTCGTCACAGAAGTAAGTCGTTTCATCTTGTAATCAATTCGTCAATGTTCTTGTTTCTATTAGTCAATGGACGCTTAGAATTCGAGTTTAAACGTGATAGCGCTTTGCATAGTTTGTTCAAATGAAGTTGTAATGCGGAATTCCTCTTCAATTTCTGCTTCGCTTACCTTTGCAAATAATGTTCTGGGAAATAAGAATTTCTTTATCATTTAATTTCAGATCGAATAAAAAGTTTATTTTATGCGATTGCGAGACTTCTTCAGTTCATTGTTGAGTCTTCAATTTCTGTTGGAACAATGATAATGGTGATAATGATTATGAGGATGATGATGATGATTATGATGATGAAGAGGATGATTATGATAATGTGATAGCAGTGTCGATAATGGTTATGTTGGTAACAATGCAGAGTTTGACACAAGTGTAAAAGAACAAAAGCTTTCTATTATCGCTGGTGTTTAAGCAAATACAAAACGACGTAAGATCAGACTGTACATACCAAACTACTCTTACTATCTTAAAGCACCCCAAGCAATGCAAGAATCTTCTTCTGAAGATGTATAAGAAGGATTTCTAACTCTGGTGAAGATGAACAGTGAGCAAGCAAAATTCATCTAAGAAAAAAAAAGATGGAGTGAAACCATAAAGAAACGAAGAAATCTTTTAATGCCTTGACACTTACTTTCTGGTGCCGTCTTAACGTGAACCAGCTGGCTACGCGGTCCGTCTCCATATTCATTCACCGCCAGGACTTGAATGGAATAATTTGTGGAGAACACTAGAGAGGAAATGACTGCTTTGGTGACACTGGGCTGAATTAGAATGCTTTGTTCAACCGGCATTCCGCTTTTCTTGTACAGTATCAGATGTCCCTTTAAAGTTCCATGTATGAACTCCTGTGGAACACGGCTCCACTGAACTATAATGGCGGTCGCGTTGTGGGCGGTGGCCTTCACATTGGTGGGGGAGCGGGAAGGAGCTATGGAAATTGGTTAAAATGTTTACGTTAATACACATTGCATACTTCCTTGCAAGTCTTCAGAACCAGGAATGGTTATAGAGAGAAATGTCAAACTTACGACGCTCTAAAGTGGATGCGCACATCGTCTTTTGATCGCCGGCCACGCTTCCTTGTTTATCTTGCACTTTCATACAATAGTGCACGTTTACATCAAACACTAAAAACTATGACAACAGAAAATGTTATACCTGGATCAGGACATTTTGGAACGTTACAGTATTCCCATCTAACATTTGGGTCAGTTGTGTAGCACCATGGACCATACGGGGCTTGACCTCCTGCGTTACGACACCAGTTGAAGGCATTCGCCAACTCAGGGGAGTTTCCAGGGTTTCGTATATGACGATGAGGACACTGAGAGGACCAGGATTGGCAGATGTTTCCTGAACGCGTAATATTCACATCTCCACGGTAACCGATACCGTTACCATAGTAACATTCTAGGTTAGAAAAAGAAAAAAAAAAGAAAGAAAGAAAGTTAAAGAAAAAGCATAACCACAACAATCACCTATCTTTACGATTTGTTTTATTCGAGATAGTGAGAGGAGTGTAAATGAATGTTTCGAGGAAAACTTACCTTTGCTTTGAAGCTTGTCCGTTTCAGCTGTGAAAGACAGAAGAAAAAACTTTACTGAGCAATGTATATGTTATCTATGTTACAGGTTAAATTTGATTTATGGTTAAATTTGTCTGGTATTCATTATCATAAATACAGACAAAGAAATTGCAAACGAACCTAAGTTAAATCATTGTGAATCATTGTGAATAGGTTAGAAAATAGCTTATGAAGCTAAAAAGAAGGTTAACTCTAACTCTAATCCCGTTGAGGCCTGAGCTTTTTTTTTAGTCAGGCTTTAAGTTCACAGCTGCTTAAATTGTGTACATAACTGCGATGATCAATTAATGTCATTACATATTACTCTGCAGTTCAAATATATGGTCTTTTATATACTCATCTGCATCATTCGTCTCCATCTACGGGTATGTTACGAACTCACAATATGACCAGCTCCCAGTTGGCTTGATAGCTCAGATCGTAGAGCACTGCTCCGGTATCGCAGAGGTCATGGGTTCGAATCCCGTTCAGGCCTGAGTTTTTTCAGGCTTTAATTTCACAGCTACTTAAGTTGTGTACATAACTGCGATGATCAATTAATGTCATTACATATTACTCCGCAGTTCAAATGTATGGTCTTTCATATATTCATTTGCATCTGTACGTACTGTTGATTTTCTGTTGGAAGTAACACTCAGGTGTGGTCCCGCCATCGCTGGGATCCATTGTGGTACAGTTCATTATCTTCCAATAGTAGGGGTACCCTCCTCCTGCATGTTGTTCGTTAAATCTTATAGCAAGCTCCAGTTCCTTGTCACACATTTTCAGATATAACTCACACGATTCCCGGCACAGTGGCTGCTTCCGAACAAATGATGTAGTGACGTCACAGTGGGGAAAGTTCCAATGGCAATAGACATCCGTAAACATGTCAAGACAAGTCTGTCTCAGCTGGAGACCATAAACAAGCCCGATCTTTCTGGTCTCCTCAAATCGCTGGAGTTTAATTTCATTGGTTCTTACATCCCTAGGAGATCCATAAACCAACTTCCCTCCAAGAATCTGAGAGCAGTAACCTCCAGTGACTTGATAAGCTCTACATTGGTATGAACTAGGCACAGTTGTAGGATGAGCGGCTGTACAGCTGTAGGTAAGCCACAAAAGGTTAAAAACTGCATACAAGTCAAAATAAAAGATAATGATATTTCAGAAAAAACGCCTTCATTCATTTTTGGCCCTTTTTTTCTAGCCTGGTGTGATGTCAAAAAAAAAACAATGAAATATGTGATTCTTTTAAGCCTTTTTTAATATTTAGAGGTAAATAGTTTATTTCACGATAACGGTAAACTACATAGTTTGATCAAAAGAAGAAAACGTCGTTGAAATCACGCTATGTTTAGTACAACAAACAAAAGCACAGTACAGTGCTTTTCAGTAGCTTTCCAAAGAATGGTCACACTGCATGGTTTGATCCACAGATGAAAAAGTTAGAACCACACTGCACAGTAAAACAAACAGTAGCACAGTACAGTACTGTTCAGTAGCTTTCCATAGAATGGTCACACTGCATGGTTTGATCCACAAAGGAAAAAGTTAGAGCTACATTGTATAGTGAAACAAACAGTATCATAGTACAATACAGTACTGTTCAGTAGCTTTCCACTGATGAAAAAGTTAGAACGACAATGAATAGAAAACGAACAGTACCAAAGCCCAAATTTTCCATGCGCTGCAGAGGTACAGAAAATCCTAATCTCACACAGGAAATAAAAAGGCTTAGCGTACTCACTTTGTGGTGGCGTTACTTTGAAGACTGTTTGATTCACCTGTACACGAAAAATAGCAAACCCTTTTATTAAGCACGTGTGTGGTAAAACTTTTCCATCTGTAAAGGGCGTGGCCTATACATAGCGCGTTTCCTTTGAGTTAAACAGTCGACTCATGAATAAATATCTCGAACTTATTGTTTGTTGAAAATAGCCAGTCACATTCAAGTGTGTATAAATCGACTTATAACTTACGCCACAGAGGAAACTCCATGATCAGTCAGTAAGTGCTTCAAGACTTTCATGTGTGAATGGCAAATGCATGTTAATGCGGAGGATTGTGGCTTTGTGGTGAACCCCTTGTACTACAAACGGTTTCAGCTGTAGTTTACTTACTTTCACACTGTAAATCTTTACGCCCGGCCCAAGAGTGACTTTATAGATTTTACTCTGGCTAACGCCAGACGATTTTTTTCGTCACAGGGAGACCCCTTAGGGGTTCAAGGGTTAAAAAACTATCTCTTTAACCCTTTAAGCCCGGCCCAGGAACGACTTTATAGATTTTACTCTGGCTAACGCCAGACAATTTTACTCGTCACTGGGAGACCCCTTAGGGGTTCAAGGGTTAAAAAGCTTCTATAAAGCCCGTACCATCGTCGGTGAAACGCACTTTAGACCAGATAAATTCATGTTAGCATAGTTTAGGCGAGAAATTGTAGTGCTCCGGGATTTAAGGAAGCGATGAATATTAGGGCAAGTTCATACACAAAAAACTAGTTCAAATTTTACGTAGAAACTTTTCCTTTTCGTTTCCAACTAGGCTTGTGTCAGCTGTGCCATTCAGGATTACTTATTTTTAACTTTATCTTACTAAGATAGCATTTCGGAAAGCTTCCTTTTCACTGGTTTCAATAAGGATTCGTTTGTTCCACTATGCTGCTCCACATCTTTCATGTAATGTTGTAACAGATATGGATTTTTCTTCTAAGCTTGTTTTGCCCGACAATACCGAGCACAACATTTTAAGTGTGCAGTGTGCTCCCCCTTCAAATCCTGTTTCTCTCTCCACACACAAACAGACACACACACACACACACACACACACACACACACAAGCACGCGCAATAACGAAACACAAAAAACTTCCTCGAGTAATGACACCTTACAAGACAACAACGCCCGGCACAAAGCAAACGACGCTTTTGGCAATGAACGCACGCTTTTATCCGGTAGAAGTAACCATGGCTGGAAAAAGTGACTCTAGACCAAATCTTACATCCTGTTTTCGAGAAACATGGAGCAGAAAGTATGAGACAAAACCAAATATGGCGTGGAATTCAGTTCCGGCCGAACTATTTCCGTGTCCCCACATTGTCTCAATCACTCTATACATTAAACGTTAAAGTAATTCCTTTGGTGTGAAACAACAGTATTGCATCTTATTGACTAGGGGAAACCTGAGATTCTAAACACTGATTTAGAAACGCTGGGAACAGTCTTTAAAGTAAAATATCACAGTGGCATGGCGAATAAGCTTCTAGCTGCGATCACGTGACGCAGCGTGTATCAGTGGCAGCATACCATTGTTTTACATGCAAGGAAACATTTGTTACATTTCGTCCATTTAACCTGTCGCATGTTAGAGTTTTAAGTACTTGGCAGCTAAAGCTACTTCTAAGGGCAGAGAAACTGACGAATGAAGGAAGGCAAAGCTCAAACGATGAACACATGTCTGGCAGTTCAATATCCTGTACTGCCTCGGTCGTAGGACAAACGTTTTCACAACACGCTTTGACGTGTTGGCCAAGATGAAACGTACGAAACAAGATCGAGCTAAAAACCATCTCACCTTGCAAAACTCTACCAAACAAACAACAGATTGAAATGATCAAACACTTCCACTCCCCGTCAAACGTCTTCGCCATCATCGGCAGATGGAACTTTTAACTCGTCTTTTCTGAAGCGATCTACAAGAAAACGAAATAAGAGCTGGTCATCGACGAAACAGAAATACTGACCATTTTCATAAAAAATTCAACGAGACTTCCTTACACAACAACCAGACTATGCACAGTGCACAGAAACAGATTTTCGAAAACCGGATATGTAATCTAAATAAGGCGGCCACGTTTCATGATTCAATAAGTGACGTAAGGTGCTGAGACACAGAAGTACAATGTCATCTAGTTTCACTTCGCTCGTCCTGGCATTCCTCTTAGCGTCAGCATACTGCTTGCTCTTGAATTTCATAGCTGTCTCTTGTTTCTTCGTCACCAAGCACTGGTTGTGATAATTGGAGTAGCTTAGTTCATAGGTGACGGCCCATTAAGAGAAATGCCGGTCTCTTTCCTGTTGTATGGTGAGGGGTTGTTCGGTATACTCCCATGTACTTGACAACTTCTCTTTTCTAATCCATACCTTCAGCGTGTGCCAACCTCAATCGTTTCAGTACTGAGCTGTTTTGTCTTTCGACCATTTGCTTGGGCCCACTTTGCTGTTACGCGTCGGTGTTTGATTCCACTCTCTTTCAAGTGAGCTTTGAATTCTTCTGATACAAAGTTTGGTCCGTTATCACTGGTTAGCACTTCCGGCAGTCCGTGTCTGGCGAATATTGCTTCTAAGCTCTTAATAGTTTGCTGTGATGTCGTTGTCCATCAGTTTCATAGTATCGGCTGTAGTAATCCACCACGACCAGTATGTGCTCATCTGAGGGAACAGGTCCCAAATAGTCTACTGCAACAGCTCGCCAAGGTCCTTCGGGTAACTCTGTACTTGTCAGGGTTCTGGGGGCCAGGTCTACTTACTAACTGACATCCATCACAGGTTCTAAAAAACTTCTCTACATCCTTCTCTAACTTTGGCGTCTACAGACGGTAAATTTCTTTTCTCTGCAAGACTTTTTCTCTGAATATACCAGTGTGTTTTAGTTTTTTACCTAAATTTGCCTTGTGGATGTAGTTGTTCAATTTTATTCCTGGTTTAAATTTGATTTTACTGTATTTTTGGGTATAGTAGTAAAAACTACTTATTAACCTCGTGTGTTCGGTCATTACAGGGAAATCTCGGACCGAGACCTTGATGTATTGACCGAGCGATAGCGATGCCAATACAGTCAAGGCCGAGGTCTGAGATTTCCTTGTAATGACCGAACAGACGAGGTTAATAAGTTATTTATCATATGGCCTTTTTAGCACTGGAAAAAAGAAAAACGGAATGATTTTTCAATTTATGCTTGCACACGCAAGAGGTCATTCGAGGTCATGTTCACTGAACCGAAACACGCATGACCATGCGATCGAGACCAAAATTGACAGAAAAAACGGTTTCCTTGAAAATGAGACAACTTTTGTCCAAATCAAAGGAAAAATTTTTCATGGAGTTGAGTGGTAAGTGTCCATTGGATTCCTGTCTCACCCTGATCTTCCACCTCTCTCATAATCCAATCGACAACCATGATGAAGATCATCGGGGACAGCAAACAGCCTTGACGAACTCCTGTGCTCATTTCGAAAGATTCTGATAGTTTCCCATTGTGAATGACTTGACAAGATGGCGACTCGTATAGGTCCTGTATCAGCTTGATGAACTTTGATGGAATTCCATAGTGGTGCATGAGTTGCCAGATGATGTTCCTATCAACACTGTCAAAAGCCTTTTCGAAGTCGATGAAGTTCATGTATAATGGGGTGTGCCATTCGTTGGATTGTTCGATGATTATCCTTAGAGTGGCAATATGGCCTTTTTAGCACTGGAAAAAAGAAAAACGGAAGGGTTTTTCAATATATGCTTGCACACGAAAGAGGTCATTCGAGGTCATGTTCACTGAACCGAAACACGCATGACCATGTGATCGAGACTGGAATAGACAGAAAAAACAGTTTCCTTGAAAATGAGACAACTTTTGTCCAAATCAAAGGAAAAAGTTTTTTTTGAAAAATGCCCGGTCATTACAAAAAAATCTTACCCGCTCAGCAGCCAATCAGAGCGCGCGTACTTTTCTAGCCATATAATAATGTATGATAATGTGTTTAAAACACAGGAAATAAAATGTAAACCAAGGATAAAATTGAACCACAATAGAGATATCCTACGATATTTTTCACTGCGAGTTTATTTACAAGGTGTTTTTCTGAAAGCTTCCAACCTCTGTCTTGTAACAACTCAAATGGCCTTAATGAGGTCTTGAAATAGCTCCTTAGTGAGAACTGATTAACTAATCACTACTGTAAATAAGTGCTGTAGTTTGTTCGAAGAATGTCGTTTTTTTTTTGTGACGTATAACTTTCATTAACAGTTGCCACATCGTCTATATTCATCCAGTCTCCTTTGCCGCTCCGCTCGCAGTCTCCTGATCAAAGCAAAAGCCCTCGGCCTCTTCCAGGGACAAGGTAACATTTTACTTCCTTGTAAAGCTCCCAATGTCACCGTAACAACTGCAGTCACGTGAATATAACAAATAAGATGTGTGCAATTTCGCTTACCTCCTCACCCCTCTTGACATCCACAGATCCAACTCTTCTGGGAAGCCAAGACCAAAGATTCCCAGCCTACCCGACTGGGGCAAGGATTTACCACAGGACGTAAGTAGAGATTAATGTATGACTGATAAAATGATTAATAGAATGGTGCATTTATTCTACTTATTTCCTTCTCAGATTTTTAATGAATGAATTAATTAATTAGTGATATATTGTTATGATACTTAATACTGTTGAGCTATATTAAGGCAGTTTATTTTTATAAGGAATCTCCGTATTCTGTAT
This sequence comes from Ricordea florida, assembly GCA_949710005.1. Classification (NCBI taxonomy): domain Eukaryota; kingdom Metazoa; phylum Cnidaria; class Anthozoa; order Corallimorpharia; family Ricordeidae; genus Ricordea; species Ricordea florida. The sequence continues at coordinate 3,861,982 of OX453279.1, read as the reverse complement.
AAACTGACCTAGTTATTCAGATCTTGTATTTTTATATTTATTGTAATTGTTAATTTATCTTAAATTTGTATTGTATGTTAAGATCTGTATTATGAAAGTTGAGTTAATAAATAAATAAATAAATTGCGTGCCCTTTTCTTTTCTAGTTTCTCGTTTGTCTTCATCTGTTTGCTGAGAACAGCACAAAATATCGCCAGGAACTGAGTAAGAAAACATGGAGTGCGGTACGTTCAGTTAGAGTTCATTTAAAAGGTCTCACCTTTTGTTGTGATTTTGCCTCTTAGTAACACTTCAATCGGTTTTGTTGCACAGATTCAGGAGAAGTATGAACTTCAAATGGCTGTTCAAAATAGATTGGCAGAACCGGAAGAAGAAAGAACGGAGGAAACAGGTCAGTCGATGCGCATTCTAACCTTATTCAGTTCTCAATGGTCAATTTGCTGAGGTTTGGAAGCCGTCATTACCCTTTCAATGATGGCCGGGGTGTTTGGGCAATGCTTGCAAGACACCACTGCGGTGCTTTAATAAAATCACGTTTTCATAAAATCTGTTGTGAATACGTCGCAATTTCTGTGTCCTAAACGTTGTTTTTCAGAAAAAGTAACTTGAACTTAGCATTTCCCTGACTGATCACTCAAAAAGTACTACCACCAATGTCTAACCGGCTGGGCTCAGCCTGCCGTCGCGGTAGATTCGTTTGTCAATGCGTTATTACACAAAGTGTTTTTGTACTTCGCAGATATTTGTCTTCCGGCGGTATTTATGCCAACACGCTCTGGTCACGTGTTCTCGCCCAAGGCCCACTCATATTTCACCCGCCAGGTACGTTAGTAAAGTTTAACTAATTGAACTTTACAGTTAATATTCATTAGTAACAATGGCTTATAATTTCTCGTAGCCCCTATAGGAGTTGCACCACTTGCAAGAATACTTTCACTGTCTGTAAAACTGAGGGACAATTTTTATAGTTGTGAAATAATGGTCATGGTATAATTTGAGCCTGGGGTATTTGTGAGAGATGTGTTTTTTTTTTTAGCACTATCACCCATAAACTCAGAATAAGCATATCCACGTTCTCCTAACAGGAGTCGAATGTGCGACTTTCTGATTACTAGTTTGGACGCTCCTACCACTGAGTTATGGGAGACTCGTGAGAGCAAAACCATTAAACTTACCCCCCACCCCCTCTGTAGTTGTTTTGCTGTTCTCTCTCATAGCTCTAGCACTTGTCACGGTTTTGTCAGGTGCCACAGAAGGCCGACTTACTCAGGCTCCGTCTATTTTTAAGCTACCAGCAGTAACAACAGAAAGTGTATCCTTTTTAAACTTAAGCCTTGTTTGTGTAAAGTTCTGTCACAACTCTGGTGTTAAAACTGAAACCAAACTTTTACTGTTCAATCTCACGGTTGAGCAAAGTAACTATTTTGGCTTGTTGATAATACAAACACACTATAGCATGGAAGAGTGTAGCGTCTGTTGTTTTAGGGTGACTGTTGTTTGTATGTGTAATCAAATGGTGACGAGTGAAATTAGGGAATGATTTCACGCGCGTTTTGTCCAAATCCTAATAATTTCCCGAGCCTTTTTATTGCCTAATTTCATGAGTTCACCATTTGATTACCTATTAATATCATGGATGACGAATTACGTTAACAATCGTGGATTTTTGACATGTTTATCCTGGATGGTATCGATCGAGAACTCTACTCTCTCAAATGTTTAGACCTTAAATTTGGCTTATAAAGTTCAGAATTTTTCAGACTTTTTCGGCAAAATACCCGTTAGAATCCTTCTTGATGTTCTCTTGTGTGTTCAAGTTTTCTAAAACGTCTTTTTGTGCCCTGACATCTACATTCACGGCATTTTAAAACTTCGTCGCCATCTTGACACTGAGAGGTACGGATGGGTTGCTATAGCAATTTTGTAGTTTCACATGTGAAATTACAAATTAACGCTGAAATTTCGCGCCAAAATTAAGGAGTAATTTGTCACCTATGATATTAGCTATAAGATAAGCACGCAACCCACGTATGCTAAACACGTGATCAGCATGGGACTACCTACGGGACCTGCTCTGTGGGTGTCGGCCCAGACACGCCATTATGCACATTAATCAGAGGGCAGCAGGAGAGAAGTCGCACCCTATAATAAGTCAAAGTTAAAAGAGTCTGATTGAAAGACTCCAAAGGATCATAAGGGAGCTATGACAGTAAAGCAATTATTGACAAAGAGAGCTTTAATTCGCTTCTACCTACAATGCTCACGAATATACAAAGACATATATTTCCCCACGAGTTTCTCGATCCTTTTACTTTACGCAAGTTCTTTACATTTTGTTTGTTAGGAGATACGGACTCTCAGCATTCCACCAGAAATAAAATACTATGTATCAAAAGGAATTTTCTATCAAAATGGTTTCTAAGAGACTTCGTAAAACGCGAAATTAGCGCAAGTACAATACGAATTTCCGTTACGTTTAAGGCGAATACAGCAGAGAATAAATTGTATCAGCGCCTATGAGTGAAGAAATCATGGTTTTCTGGAAAACCTTTTGCTTGTGCCCTTGTAATGGGGTCGCCTTATTTCTCCTTTTTCGCCACTCACTATTTAAGCCTAAAATGTTCAGTAGAAGACAACACAATCTATGAGCACTGCTTCTCAAACCTGTGCGATATTTCTGTACAATTCTCCTGTTTATATGTTCTTAAAATGTGGTCCATGTTACATCGGTAGTCACTCGCTCAAGATTACACGCGTTTTAATAGAACCCTTGTCAAATCTTACATAGAACTACAATAAGTGCCGATAACTTGTGTTCAGAAATCTTCAAGAAGGAACAGCACCATGCACATATACATAGCAAGCGTAGCTTGGCGTTCTAGTCAGTCACGGAGAGCGAGAAATCGCGCGCGCGGAGAGCGAGAAATCGCGCGCGCGAGCAAAGCGATGGCGGGCAGAAAGAACGCCAGCCGCCAGACGCCTCTTAAACGGGAGAAATCTTTTCACGTAATTATGTAAATAATACGCATAATTTGTATTTGATACGCATAATTTGTGAAGACCGGACATAAAAAGGTGACGTGTTCTGTCAAACTCACGTGTAGTACAGGATGTACAAAACAAATAAATCCCGGCAAAATTATCAGGGCTCATATTCGTTTTTGCAAAATGGCTGCGAATTCGGGAGGTCCAAAGAAAAATTCATCTGCGAGTCGAAGCGGGGGGAGAAAACCTGTTAAAGCTTCAAATGATCACTGCCGAATTTTTAATTCTTCTTTTTCCTTAATGGGGGCCAAATGTTCAAATGAGAACCTGTTTTTGCCTTCGGGAAGAAAAGAAGGCGCTGGTTGTGTGTTGGCGGACACTTTGTTCATTGTTGGTGTGAAGCTGGTCCAAGATCCAGGAAAATCAGATAAAGTTTGACGCCCCTGCGCAAGGAAAATCAGAAATGCAGCCGACTGCATCACGTTTATCACCGAGAAATTGACAGAGAATGACGCCGAGCCCAAGGAACAACAAACGACCGGTTTAGAATAAAATTCATCTACCCCGTCAAAATCGCTCGCGGCTAGTCCAAGTTCAAAGCGACAGAAAAGATTGTTGCCGACAACAGTAACACCAGTACGAGCAGCACCTAAAAGAACCGTTGGTCTTGCGGATGAACTTAAGGAATACAACGCAGCAGCACGAAAACCTCTCGAGGGCAAGTCGGCCAACTGGTCTTTAATAATACTTGTTAATGGGCAATGACAATCAATGTTGCTCCGGTATTTTCACAGCTTTTCAGTAAAGAAAACGCTTGATAAATGCGGCTCTTGCCGAATCCAGTAGGCAGAACGGCAAGGGCGTCTTTTCCCAGATACAGGTTTCTCACCGCTTGCTCTTGTTCGTTTTTTAAATGTAAATCCCGAAGGTTGCGTGCAATAGCATCCATGTGTAATTCACACTGCTTTGCTTCACTCGTCACTTGTCAAATGCTAATTGAGAGGCCTGAATGTTGCGTGCATGCGAATGAGCCATTTGCAATAAATTAAAGCCAACGAACCAATTACAGGACAGATAACCGCTTTTAGCCAATGGGAATTAGCGGCCTCTGGAGGCCGCTAATTCAAAAGATTTCTCCCGTTTAAGAGGCGTCTGGCGGCTGGCGTTCTTTCTCTCCTTTGCTCGCGCGCGCGATTTCTCGCTCTTCCTGACTGACTAGAACGCCAAGCTACGCTGGCTAACATATACAAAATAAAGTAGAGCTCAAAAGATTTTTGACTAATGGCAATACTGTTTGGTGAAACAGTTAAGATTTACAAATACGCTGTAAAATAAACCGACTGGTACCATCACTTGAAGATTTCGGAAACCGACAAAAAACCTTAACAGTGTGTGGGTTTAAACGTGAAGGAACTCAGAGGGACTTTTGGTCGGAGTGATGCAAAGGTTTAAAACGTTGAGGGTACTCTTTCTTTCTTCGTATCTTATTACTGTAAGTTATACGTTGATGTCTCCACTGAATTCTTTACTTGGCAGGAGAACTTGATCTTCAGCGCCACTTTCAGATTCTTCGCTCCGTGCTCGATCTTTTCTTCCTGCTCGATTGTTTCCATTCTCCTTTGACGTATTTTCCTGCCGCTGTACACTTTCAGCGTTGTCGTTACTTTCCTTATTAGGTGATTGTTCACGTTGTGTCGGAGCCTCCTGTAGTTCGTCCCTAATCTCCCCTTCTTCACTTATTGCACGCTTCAATTCGACCGGGTCGTAACCATTTTTCTGTGGATAATCCTTTGTTTCCATGGAAAGTAACTCAAGATAGCCCTAAATGAAAATTTACATTTACCATAATTCAATAAGCTACTAAGAGCATCATGGTAAGGGAAAGATTTGGAGGGAATTTATACAATGAAGTACTGATTGTTATGTTGTCACCCGTGATCAGAATAAGCATTCTTCTGTCGATGGAGTTGAACTCAGACATCCGCCACTAGGACAACCAAAGACGCGACACACGCTCAGACGTATCAACTCGTTGACCGTAATAAAGAGGAAGGACTAATCTATGACTGGTCTCTTTTATGACATGCCTTTAAAACGAATGCCACAGTGGTTCTTCTGTAAACTAGCGCTAAACAAATTTGTTTAACAAGCTCACATAGGAACAAATTGTTAAACGGTGTATAACTTGTTACTCGCGCCACTACTGCTTTCTTCAAGAAAATATGAGGATGCTTCGTCACTTTTTTCAGCACACAGATGGGTTTTACGATACTTACCGATGCACTGAACAAAAGTTCTTCAAGTCGCTGCACCAATTGTTGAAATGATGGTCTTTCCATGGGATCGTGTTCCCAGCAGTCCGTCATTATGTTATGCCTGAGGGAAATCAACATGTAATTACTAAAGAACTCGAGCAGTATCATGAGTTAATTAAACGCTTGGGTTGAACACTGTTTTTTTTGTAATATTAACAATCATGCGAAATTAAAAAACCTTTTACTTCAACAAAGTGTATTACTCAATCAGTTACAAGCCGAGAGTCAAATTGCGGCTACTAATGTATTTGAGATCTGATGCGTCAAGTGTTGTCACCGAACGCATTGGTGCCTTTCAAGAGGATCTGAATCGGGTTTAATGTTTGATGTAATTTTCCCATAATTTTTAGTGTTTGCTGTTAAATTGGCCAGATTTTTAATGTTTACTGTTTCCGAATAAAATACTGTTAATTGTTCGGGGGATTGTTTGGATATCTTCGGCAATGGTCAGACCTCTTCGTCAGTCTTCGAAAATCTTCGACAGTCTTCGGGAATGTTCGGCAGCCTTCGGAAATGTTCTGAAATAATCCGGAATTGACGTAAAATGGCCAAAAACTCCTTGATATAGTAAAGAAAATGATATTGGCCTTTTTGGAGCCGTTTTTGCTTCTTTCTGAAAAAAAATTACTGTTTCATAGAATTTTTTAATGTTAGTGTTAAAATTCCTAAAATTAGCTGTTTTATGTTACAAAGCCAAAAAGCCAAAGTGTTAAGTGTTATCGAGGTACCCCCATTCACACTCTCTTTCAAGAGAGGGGTATGGTTATGACTATTCCAGAGTTAACCTGGTACGTTGAAACGACGAGCCGGTCTGGAAAGGTTCTGCGCACAAATTCCCGCACTGTTTCTTACAAGCAACGAAGTTCCTAAGCAAGACGTGTTAAGAAAATGAACACTTTCTGGCGTGAAGCTGTGTTCAAACAATGCACGGTTTGGGACCTTGTTATTGTTGAACTGCGCATTATAACTCAGTGTTGCACTGCTACAGATACCATGCACTCACATGACTTGACTGCAACCTTCAGGTTTGTATAACCTGTAACCACGGCGAATCCTCTCAACAATCTCAGTTCCAGACATTCCAGCATACGGCATCCGGCCTGTCAACATATGAAATATGGGAAAATATCACTCAAGTTTGGCAAAGGATAGGTATTTCCTGTGAAAAGAGTTCATATGCAAAAATAGTTTCGCTACACGAAAGCACTGTTCAGTGCATAGTTTTGTCAAAAGATAACGAAAGTAACTTTTGGGACGGACCATTATTTTTCTGGAGGGGGGTATGGAAAATATTGAAAAAAATTGCTTCCAAACACGATATGTGTAAATAAATATACTTTGCATAGAGGTCAGAGAAACTTGTAAGTTATTAATTTATGAAAAAAGAAACTTTCAAGACGGCAGCAAAAAGGAAATCTTTTTTGTGTCAGAACGTGGAAAAAATGTTTGCAGGAAGGTGTTATTCAAAAAAAAAAATGTTTTCAGAGGTGCATAAAAAAAAGTTTGCAGAGGAAAATTTTTCAATCCCCCCCCCCCTCCCCACCCTCCAGGAAAATAATGGTCCGTCCGTTATTCCGGTTACATTCCCTGCAGTGATAAACGTACATATTCTACATACAATACCAATGCGCTGTTAACAAACGGTTGATGAGAATTTAGTACCTAATCCACACAGTACCTACTCATGAATATTGAATAGGTATTAAACATCAAATTCTCTCAAATCCAAGATGAAGAGGCGTATGCCAATCAGTAAGGAGAGAAGGTAGACTCAGTTATATAAAAGGGCGTGATAATGTGATTTCAGATTCTATTAGCTTAGCTGAGGAGTCAACTTTACAAAAATTTAGCTTATTGTATAGTTACTCGCAATGAACAATAATTAATAAACAGTTCATACCAGCAGTTTCAATTTCCCACAGAACCACTCCAAATGACCAGCTGTTGAGTGAAAATCAAATAAATAAACTGATCGATAAAATTAATAACATTCACTGATTAGCATTTACAGAGAAAACAATTGAATAGAAAGTTTACAAAGGAGCCAACGAAACGTGTGACTAAACTCACACATCACTCTGCGTGGTGTAGGTGTATTCCTCCAGTGACTCGGGAGCCATCCATCGTACTGGCAGCATTCCCTAGTAATAAAGATTGATTCATTGATATAGTCAAAGCGCAGCTTACAATCCCGATTCATAGATCACAAGTCTTTTAAATATTATTTTAAGGCAAAAACCATCGCCATGTTGTCAACACTGAGAAGAATAATGGCAGTCTTTAAGATAGAAAATATGAGAATTTCATTTATAATTTTTTTTTCCTCCAGCAACACTACTGGCTTCTTGTCAATATTCGCAAATATGATTATTTAATCTGTTTTAATTTTCCTTCTCTCCTTGCGATATTTACCCCTGAAGTGTTCTCGTAAGCTCCACTCTCGTACACATCACGTGACAGTCCGAAATCGGAAACCATCGCAGTGTTGTCAGAATCGAGAAGAACATTCCTCGCCGCCAGATCACGATGAACGCACTGAAAAAGGGAAACGCAAAAGTGCAGTTACGAATCTTTGAAATTTTGGTACAACCACTGCGTACAACCACGAGTTGCTTCAAACTTGATAGAAAAATACTATGAATTACTCCAACAAACCTACCTTTTTCTTTGCCAAGTGCGCCATGCCTCTTGCAATGTCAAAAGCAATTTTCATTTTCTCTTTCTCTGATAGAACTTCTTTCGGTGCCTGATCACTAATATTCTCATAACCTGGTTGCCTGTATTTCCCCAAAAAGTCCAATAAACTTCCATGTGCAGCAAACCTGACTACCACCCACAGAGGCCCTTAAAAAAAAGTGAGACAAGTAACTTATTTCAGCCGGGGTTATGTAACTAACTTATTTCAGCCATGGTAGATCTTAAGACAACGTGACTGGTGTTCATAGGGAAAATATAAGGAAACCTAAATAAAAACGTGCAAGATAAAAATCTTAAAAACCTACAAGTGTGTATTGACCAGTTGTGTGCCAAGACTGTAAGAAGTGAAATCATAAACTAAAAAGATCGATTACCACACACGCAAAGATGGGGCTTTTGATAGCCAGTCGTTAAATGCGAAGAGCATATTCGTCAAAGTTGTTCTTCTGACAAAGTTTGATAGCAGATACGTCTTTTGGTTTCCACGTTGAAGCGCGAATAACTGCGACCGAAATGCACGCAGAGTCAGGAAATTGTCCTACCTTCTACTGAGCAGGCGCCAATAAGACCCACAATATTCTGGTGTTCACCGACAGTTGCTAACAGGTTTAACTCGTTACACAAGTCGCGGATCTCTTTCTCTGTCGCTTGCTCTGCAGTTTGAAAGGCAAAACACTTAGAAAATAAAACAAGAACATACGTATCAGAAATGAGTAACTCAAGATTTGTAATCCTCGAAACATACGTTTAATCATCTTCACTGCACACTCTGTTCCTTTGGATGATTTCCCAGAATACAACAGTCCTTTTTTTACTTCACCGAATGCTCCAGACCCAAGTAGGTCACCAATCTCCAGGCAATTTCTCTGTATTTCCCACCATTGTCTGCTTGCACGAATGTTCAACAGGGAAAATATGTCACCAACTGAGCCGTAAACGTTTTGCGAATTTCCCTCGAGGTAAGCAGCCAACTGGAAGTATAAAAAATAATAATAACACACTGGTATACACTGAACAACAAAGAGAACCCATTAGACATTTGTTAATAGATGTTTACGATCTATATTCAGAATCAGGCGGTTAGACAAAATCTCCAACGAAGAACTGTGGAGGAGAGCTGTACAAGAGCCGATGGCAAAACAAACAATGAGACGGAAATGGTCATGAATAGGTTATTCAATGCGGAAGAATAAGAACAGCGTAACAAGACAAGCGCTATCATGGAACCCACAGGGTAAGAAAAAAAGGGGTCGGCCCAGAAACAGTTGGCGAAGAGATTTAGACTCAGAGTTATAACAAGCCGGAATTTCATTGGAGGAGGTCAACAAGATGGAAAAGATCTCATGTATATACCCACCACGAGTCCCCAACTACGTAACACACGTTAAATTATTCAATGCTGCATTCAATTACGTCAACGTACCATTTAATTACGTACAGGGGACTCGTGGTGAGTATATACATGAGATCTCTGCCAACAAGATGGCCCAAACTCAAGTGCGCTGGAGAACTGTGATTGATGGCCTATGCTCCGCATGGAGCTAAGGCCCTAAATAAGTAGTGTATTCACTGAGTATAGCGGAATTAATCAATTCATGTACGCCTTAAAGTATTTAGCACTGTTGTGTGAATGAGGGCACTGAAAAACAGAAAGTCAAACATTGTAAACGAAAACATGAGCTTGTCGTTCAAATCCAAGCTGTCGAACGCTGACCAGATGTTTATTTACAAACTGTTAAGGTCTGGAGGAAAACACATTTTACATTTTTTATTATGACTTTGTAATTTCACCGTTTCGTACGAAATTCTCTGTGTGGTTCATTTCAGTCAAACCGTTGAGCCCCTAAATGGTAAGTAATTTGCGATAGCTTTGGTTTCACGTTCTTACGAGAGGCTATTGGCTCAAGGTTTTCCCGCTATTTTCTTGACCAATCAAAAGCAGCTCTAAAAATCAGCCACGACGCGTATTTGCTTTTTGATTGATTGATTGGAAATAATTAAATAAACCTTACCTTCTCCATTGCTATTTCTCTCTTTGCAATGTCTTCTTTCAACCGTTTATTCCTGATTCTCAGGTAAACAATCAACACGGTGGCAAGGACAACAAACAGCAGGGGAAGAAGAATTGAAACGACGAGAACAGGCGTCGAAAGTTTTGAAGCTAAGAAAAGTAGCAAATATGTTTCAATAATTTGATCACTTGTTACTTATTGTTCTGGCTTGCGACGTTGCTCTCCTAGTTAAGTGAATCATATTGTACAGCCTAAACTTGGCTAAAAAGAGGTAAAACACTTAGAGTAACATTGTGTCCTGCAAGGTTTTGCCGTAAGGGTGAGAGGTGTGGAAGAACTACACTGGTTAACCTAGCCACACAATAGCCTCCCTGCAAACAACAGGCTCCTTATTGTTTGTAGAGAGACTTTGTAACGGTTTGGCTTACCATGGAGTAATTGCAGAACAAACGTATTAGAGACATACATACATACATACACACATACATACACACATACATACATACATAAACTTTACTTAAGCTCGAATTTCAGAGTAGCTTGACAAGCTAATATTTCCGAGACATTTCTAAAACTGCGTGTAGTTTGATATGAGTGCCGGGGTGGGGCGAGGTGGCGAGAAGAAGGAGGAAGAGGGTGAAGTGAGAGGGCGATGTACATTCTGGTCTTTTGTTAATTTGGGATTCACATGTATTATACCTTCAGGGCGTAGTGTAGTAGCGCCCAGTTCTTCGCTTTCTCCTGATCCATGATCATTATTTGCCAACACACGGAAAACATAGTCCGTCCCAGGCTCTAAGTCTCTCACGTAACCCTCGTTGGTTCCAGGCCGAACAACGGCTCCTTCTGAATACGGAGAAGAGGAAGACCTTCGGAACTGCACAGTGAAGTTTGTAACATCATAATAATCTTTATGCTCAGGCTCAGACCATGCGAGTAGCACGTGATTTTGAGAGATATCCTTGGACTGAAGGTTGGCGGGAGCAGGCGGCGCGTCTGTAAGGTACAGAAACGGCACTTAAGGACATAGGCCCACAATGTGTGCATGAGAATATCGAACCATTTACTCTCAACTCCGCGTTTTTATGGCGCCATACAATCAGTAAGGCACTTTACGTCTTCGGTTTACGTATCCATTGTAAAGAAATATTATACCATTGATCTTTTATTGAGGAGGGCCTGGCTCAGACGGCGTACTTCAACCATTCCGAATCGAACTCAATTTATCGTTCATAATAGGGCGATACGTTATGACCAAACTGTGCATTTGGCGTGTAACACTCTAAATTCATAACTTATTATTACTTGAGAAGACTTGCCGAACCAAATTGCAAATTCAGCTTTCCCCAGTTTTAGAAGACTAACTGAATAAATTCAACATCTAAAACCAAGTTATGGTCGTGCCAGCGCTAAGTTACAAGAATAAAGGTGTGATGTTCTTACCCTTTACACTGAGTGACTTCAATGTTAATGCGCCAATTTTCCCAGTCATGGCGCTCTCAAGCAGTTTTCCTTTTACTTCATCTGTGACGTCTGCCTTTGTCTGATTCCCGCTGAACTCTGCCGTAATGCGAATATCTGCTTTGACACTTCCATTCCTAAAATATTAAAGAACAAATTTAGACTATCATTACATTGTAAAGTACAGTTTAAGTATATCAGGATTTGATTGTGGAACAGGATTGAAACAAAATCTCGATAGTATCACTTTGAAGAGTTTTGAACGGAACTGCAAAGTTAAACGTTAACTAGAGCTCACATTATTTCTGAGAGATGCTTACATGACATGGTGTTAATTAAAATTTGTGCTTACCGTGTGTGTGTATTATTCTATCCTAATGCATTTCTCTACTTTTGGATCTTACTTTTGTTTTTACGCTATTTTTATCTACAGCTACAAAATTAACTAAATTACTTGAAAAAGCTAAAAGAAAGACATGTCTTTGGATGATATTACAGCATTGTTCTTTCTGATTAACGGTAATACATTCATGTTCTATATTTTGGAGCCGTTCTTCCAGACCTGTTTGAGTTTTCAATCGTTAATTACAAGAAAACGTTTGCAGCAAAAAATCTTATACTTCTACACGTTGTTTCTACTTGATGCAAGATATCTCGAAAAGCAGAAGAGTTACAATGCTTTAAATGTTTGGTGTATATAGGACATGAATGTATTACCTGATTAACGGATATTACCTGAACCTGTCGATCGCAATCTTGTATATCTTAAAATTGTTTGACTCAGGATATAGTGTCATCAACTACAGAAATATAGAAAACAGTTCAGTATAACAGTATTCTTGCGCTTCAAATCAAAGCAGTGACGAACAGAGGACGAATTTATCGTATTCATTCCTACTGGGAAGTTGCCGCATGTCAAAGACAGCAAGAATTGCTAGCGGGTCAAAAGAATCTGTGCTACTTTCTCGCTATGGGATAACGAGGGAAGATGGGCGAGAAGATACCAAAGTGTCAGAGATCATAGCATGTTTTTTTCCCACTTGATTGCTATCCAGAGTGTTTAATCATTATTGCTGGTATTTTTATGAGATGAATGATGAGCAGTTGAAGGTTGTCTTTTGTGCGTGGATCAGGGACGAATGTCGAAAAGTCGCGTTTCGTTAGGTGCGAGTGAATCCGATGGACTTACATAACAGCGATAAATAAATACGCATAGACAAAGCAACTGTGGTAGTATTTGAAGTATTAATAAAATGAATAGGAAAAATACTTACAGCAGTTTCTATCTTGATGAAGAGAGTCATGAATCTCAGTGAAGAGCGGTTGGTAAGATCAGGGTGAAATAGTTCGTCTCCTATTGTAAGCTCGATTTTTACATCTGCAATACCTACAAAATAAAGGAATGTAGGTATATTTATTGTCTAGAGGTTTCATCACATTTTACAAAGTTGGTGATGGGAATAATGGTGGCCATTATGACGATGCACACGATAGATGAGAAAACTGATGCTGATGATGATGATAATGATGAAGATAATGAAGATGATGATTACGTTGGTTATGAGAAGGATGATGATGATTATGAGGAGGATGAGAATAATGACGATAATAATTATGAGGAGGATGATGATAATGATGATGATTATGGTGATAATGATGTTGGTGATGACGATGATGATGATGATGATGATAATGATAATGATTGTTGATGTAATCAAACAGTTATCTTAAGAATGTAAAATATTTTGTTGAAGCGAGAAACAACTAGAAAACTGCAGAAAAGCGTTTTGTTGCTGACAGTAAGTTAAGTAATGACATTGATTGATCATCGCAGTTATGTACACAACTTAAGCAGCTGTGAAATTAAAGGCCTGAAAAAAACTCAGGCCTGAACGGGATTCGAACCCATGACCTCTGCGATACCGGTGCAGTGCTCTACCAACTGAGCTATCAAGTAAGTTTAGTGCTAGTCAGTATAGTGTTACGGGCAACAAGAACACACGGATTATCACTGAGTTACAATTATAGAACAGCCATCCAGATAAAGGATACCAAAGCTAAAAGAAATCTCGTCACAGAAGTAAGTCGTTTCATCTTGTAATCAATTCGTCAATGTTCTTGTTTCTATTAGTCAATGGACGCTTAGAATTCGAGTTTAAACGTGATAGCGCTTTGCATAGTTTGTTCAAATGAAGTTGTAATGCGGAATTCCTCTTCAATTTCTGCTTCGCTTACCTTTGCAAATAATGTTCTGGGAAATAAGAATTTCTTTATCATTTAATTTCAGATCGAATAAAAAGTTTATTTTATGCGATTGCGAGACTTCTTCAGTTCATTGTTGAGTCTTCAATTTCTGTTGGAACAATGATAATGGTGATAATGATTATGAGGATGATGATGATGATTATGATGATGAAGAGGATGATTATGATAATGTGATAGCAGTGTCGATAATGGTTATGTTGGTAACAATGCAGAGTTTGACACAAGTGTAAAAGAACAAAAGCTTTCTATTATCGCTGGTGTTTAAGCAAATACAAAACGACGTAAGATCAGACTGTACATACCAAACTACTCTTACTATCTTAAAGCACCCCAAGCAATGCAAGAATCTTCTTCTGAAGATGTATAAGAAGGATTTCTAACTCTGGTGAAGATGAACAGTGAGCAAGCAAAATTCATCTAAGAAAAAAAAAGATGGAGTGAAACCATAAAGAAACGAAGAAATCTTTTAATGCCTTGACACTTACTTTCTGGTGCCGTCTTAACGTGAACCAGCTGGCTACGCGGTCCGTCTCCATATTCATTCACCGCCAGGACTTGAATGGAATAATTTGTGGAGAACACTAGAGAGGAAATGACTGCTTTGGTGACACTGGGCTGAATTAGAATGCTTTGTTCAACCGGCATTCCGCTTTTCTTGTACAGTATCAGATGTCCCTTTAAAGTTCCATGTATGAACTCCTGTGGAACACGGCTCCACTGAACTATAATGGCGGTCGCGTTGTGGGCGGTGGCCTTCACATTGGTGGGGGAGCGGGAAGGAGCTATGGAAATTGGTTAAAATGTTTACGTTAATACACATTGCATACTTCCTTGCAAGTCTTCAGAACCAGGAATGGTTATAGAGAGAAATGTCAAACTTACGACGCTCTAAAGTGGATGCGCACATCGTCTTTTGATCGCCGGCCACGCTTCCTTGTTTATCTTGCACTTTCATACAATAGTGCACGTTTACATCAAACACTAAAAACTATGACAACAGAAAATGTTATACCTGGATCAGGACATTTTGGAACGTTACAGTATTCCCATCTAACATTTGGGTCAGTTGTGTAGCACCATGGACCATACGGGGCTTGACCTCCTGCGTTACGACACCAGTTGAAGGCATTCGCCAACTCAGGGGAGTTTCCAGGGTTTCGTATATGACGATGAGGACACTGAGAGGACCAGGATTGGCAGATGTTTCCTGAACGCGTAATATTCACATCTCCACGGTAACCGATACCGTTACCATAGTAACATTCTAGGTTAGAAAAAGAAAAAAAAAAGAAAGAAAGAAAGTTAAAGAAAAAGCATAACCACAACAATCACCTATCTTTACGATTTGTTTTATTCGAGATAGTGAGAGGAGTGTAAATGAATGTTTCGAGGAAAACTTACCTTTGCTTTGAAGCTTGTCCGTTTCAGCTGTGAAAGACAGAAGAAAAAACTTTACTGAGCAATGTATATGTTATCTATGTTACAGGTTAAATTTGATTTATGGTTAAATTTGTCTGGTATTCATTATCATAAATACAGACAAAGAAATTGCAAACGAACCTAAGTTAAATCATTGTGAATCATTGTGAATAGGTTAGAAAATAGCTTATGAAGCTAAAAAGAAGGTTAACTCTAACTCTAATCCCGTTGAGGCCTGAGCTTTTTTTTTAGTCAGGCTTTAAGTTCACAGCTGCTTAAATTGTGTACATAACTGCGATGATCAATTAATGTCATTACATATTACTCTGCAGTTCAAATATATGGTCTTTTATATACTCATCTGCATCATTCGTCTCCATCTACGGGTATGTTACGAACTCACAATATGACCAGCTCCCAGTTGGCTTGATAGCTCAGATCGTAGAGCACTGCTCCGGTATCGCAGAGGTCATGGGTTCGAATCCCGTTCAGGCCTGAGTTTTTTCAGGCTTTAATTTCACAGCTACTTAAGTTGTGTACATAACTGCGATGATCAATTAATGTCATTACATATTACTCCGCAGTTCAAATGTATGGTCTTTCATATATTCATTTGCATCTGTACGTACTGTTGATTTTCTGTTGGAAGTAACACTCAGGTGTGGTCCCGCCATCGCTGGGATCCATTGTGGTACAGTTCATTATCTTCCAATAGTAGGGGTACCCTCCTCCTGCATGTTGTTCGTTAAATCTTATAGCAAGCTCCAGTTCCTTGTCACACATTTTCAGATATAACTCACACGATTCCCGGCACAGTGGCTGCTTCCGAACAAATGATGTAGTGACGTCACAGTGGGGAAAGTTCCAATGGCAATAGACATCCGTAAACATGTCAAGACAAGTCTGTCTCAGCTGGAGACCATAAACAAGCCCGATCTTTCTGGTCTCCTCAAATCGCTGGAGTTTAATTTCATTGGTTCTTACATCCCTAGGAGATCCATAAACCAACTTCCCTCCAAGAATCTGAGAGCAGTAACCTCCAGTGACTTGATAAGCTCTACATTGGTATGAACTAGGCACAGTTGTAGGATGAGCGGCTGTACAGCTGTAGGTAAGCCACAAAAGGTTAAAAACTGCATACAAGTCAAAATAAAAGATAATGATATTTCAGAAAAAACGCCTTCATTCATTTTTGGCCCTTTTTTTCTAGCCTGGTGTGATGTCAAAAAAAAAACAATGAAATATGTGATTCTTTTAAGCCTTTTTTAATATTTAGAGGTAAATAGTTTATTTCACGATAACGGTAAACTACATAGTTTGATCAAAAGAAGAAAACGTCGTTGAAATCACGCTATGTTTAGTACAACAAACAAAAGCACAGTACAGTGCTTTTCAGTAGCTTTCCAAAGAATGGTCACACTGCATGGTTTGATCCACAGATGAAAAAGTTAGAACCACACTGCACAGTAAAACAAACAGTAGCACAGTACAGTACTGTTCAGTAGCTTTCCATAGAATGGTCACACTGCATGGTTTGATCCACAAAGGAAAAAGTTAGAGCTACATTGTATAGTGAAACAAACAGTATCATAGTACAATACAGTACTGTTCAGTAGCTTTCCACTGATGAAAAAGTTAGAACGACAATGAATAGAAAACGAACAGTACCAAAGCCCAAATTTTCCATGCGCTGCAGAGGTACAGAAAATCCTAATCTCACACAGGAAATAAAAAGGCTTAGCGTACTCACTTTGTGGTGGCGTTACTTTGAAGACTGTTTGATTCACCTGTACACGAAAAATAGCAAACCCTTTTATTAAGCACGTGTGTGGTAAAACTTTTCCATCTGTAAAGGGCGTGGCCTATACATAGCGCGTTTCCTTTGAGTTAAACAGTCGACTCATGAATAAATATCTCGAACTTATTGTTTGTTGAAAATAGCCAGTCACATTCAAGTGTGTATAAATCGACTTATAACTTACGCCACAGAGGAAACTCCATGATCAGTCAGTAAGTGCTTCAAGACTTTCATGTGTGAATGGCAAATGCATGTTAATGCGGAGGATTGTGGCTTTGTGGTGAACCCCTTGTACTACAAACGGTTTCAGCTGTAGTTTACTTACTTTCACACTGTAAATCTTTACGCCCGGCCCAAGAGTGACTTTATAGATTTTACTCTGGCTAACGCCAGACGATTTTTTTCGTCACAGGGAGACCCCTTAGGGGTTCAAGGGTTAAAAAACTATCTCTTTAACCCTTTAAGCCCGGCCCAGGAACGACTTTATAGATTTTACTCTGGCTAACGCCAGACAATTTTACTCGTCACTGGGAGACCCCTTAGGGGTTCAAGGGTTAAAAAGCTTCTATAAAGCCCGTACCATCGTCGGTGAAACGCACTTTAGACCAGATAAATTCATGTTAGCATAGTTTAGGCGAGAAATTGTAGTGCTCCGGGATTTAAGGAAGCGATGAATATTAGGGCAAGTTCATACACAAAAAACTAGTTCAAATTTTACGTAGAAACTTTTCCTTTTCGTTTCCAACTAGGCTTGTGTCAGCTGTGCCATTCAGGATTACTTATTTTTAACTTTATCTTACTAAGATAGCATTTCGGAAAGCTTCCTTTTCACTGGTTTCAATAAGGATTCGTTTGTTCCACTATGCTGCTCCACATCTTTCATGTAATGTTGTAACAGATATGGATTTTTCTTCTAAGCTTGTTTTGCCCGACAATACCGAGCACAACATTTTAAGTGTGCAGTGTGCTCCCCCTTCAAATCCTGTTTCTCTCTCCACACACAAACAGACACACACACACACACACACACACACACACACACAAGCACGCGCAATAACGAAACACAAAAAACTTCCTCGAGTAATGACACCTTACAAGACAACAACGCCCGGCACAAAGCAAACGACGCTTTTGGCAATGAACGCACGCTTTTATCCGGTAGAAGTAACCATGGCTGGAAAAAGTGACTCTAGACCAAATCTTACATCCTGTTTTCGAGAAACATGGAGCAGAAAGTATGAGACAAAACCAAATATGGCGTGGAATTCAGTTCCGGCCGAACTATTTCCGTGTCCCCACATTGTCTCAATCACTCTATACATTAAACGTTAAAGTAATTCCTTTGGTGTGAAACAACAGTATTGCATCTTATTGACTAGGGGAAACCTGAGATTCTAAACACTGATTTAGAAACGCTGGGAACAGTCTTTAAAGTAAAATATCACAGTGGCATGGCGAATAAGCTTCTAGCTGCGATCACGTGACGCAGCGTGTATCAGTGGCAGCATACCATTGTTTTACATGCAAGGAAACATTTGTTACATTTCGTCCATTTAACCTGTCGCATGTTAGAGTTTTAAGTACTTGGCAGCTAAAGCTACTTCTAAGGGCAGAGAAACTGACGAATGAAGGAAGGCAAAGCTCAAACGATGAACACATGTCTGGCAGTTCAATATCCTGTACTGCCTCGGTCGTAGGACAAACGTTTTCACAACACGCTTTGACGTGTTGGCCAAGATGAAACGTACGAAACAAGATCGAGCTAAAAACCATCTCACCTTGCAAAACTCTACCAAACAAACAACAGATTGAAATGATCAAACACTTCCACTCCCCGTCAAACGTCTTCGCCATCATCGGCAGATGGAACTTTTAACTCGTCTTTTCTGAAGCGATCTACAAGAAAACGAAATAAGAGCTGGTCATCGACGAAACAGAAATACTGACCATTTTCATAAAAAATTCAACGAGACTTCCTTACACAACAACCAGACTATGCACAGTGCACAGAAACAGATTTTCGAAAACCGGATATGTAATCTAAATAAGGCGGCCACGTTTCATGATTCAATAAGTGACGTAAGGTGCTGAGACACAGAAGTACAATGTCATCTAGTTTCACTTCGCTCGTCCTGGCATTCCTCTTAGCGTCAGCATACTGCTTGCTCTTGAATTTCATAGCTGTCTCTTGTTTCTTCGTCACCAAGCACTGGTTGTGATAATTGGAGTAGCTTAGTTCATAGGTGACGGCCCATTAAGAGAAATGCCGGTCTCTTTCCTGTTGTATGGTGAGGGGTTGTTCGGTATACTCCCATGTACTTGACAACTTCTCTTTTCTAATCCATACCTTCAGCGTGTGCCAACCTCAATCGTTTCAGTACTGAGCTGTTTTGTCTTTCGACCATTTGCTTGGGCCCACTTTGCTGTTACGCGTCGGTGTTTGATTCCACTCTCTTTCAAGTGAGCTTTGAATTCTTCTGATACAAAGTTTGGTCCGTTATCACTGGTTAGCACTTCCGGCAGTCCGTGTCTGGCGAATATTGCTTCTAAGCTCTTAATAGTTTGCTGTGATGTCGTTGTCCATCAGTTTCATAGTATCGGCTGTAGTAATCCACCACGACCAGTATGTGCTCATCTGAGGGAACAGGTCCCAAATAGTCTACTGCAACAGCTCGCCAAGGTCCTTCGGGTAACTCTGTACTTGTCAGGGTTCTGGGGGCCAGGTCTACTTACTAACTGACATCCATCACAGGTTCTAAAAAACTTCTCTACATCCTTCTCTAACTTTGGCGTCTACAGACGGTAAATTTCTTTTCTCTGCAAGACTTTTTCTCTGAATATACCAGTGTGTTTTAGTTTTTTACCTAAATTTGCCTTGTGGATGTAGTTGTTCAATTTTATTCCTGGTTTAAATTTGATTTTACTGTATTTTTGGGTATAGTAGTAAAAACTACTTATTAACCTCGTGTGTTCGGTCATTACAGGGAAATCTCGGACCGAGACCTTGATGTATTGACCGAGCGATAGCGATGCCAATACAGTCAAGGCCGAGGTCTGAGATTTCCTTGTAATGACCGAACAGACGAGGTTAATAAGTTATTTATCATATGGCCTTTTTAGCACTGGAAAAAAGAAAAACGGAATGATTTTTCAATTTATGCTTGCACACGCAAGAGGTCATTCGAGGTCATGTTCACTGAACCGAAACACGCATGACCATGCGATCGAGACCAAAATTGACAGAAAAAACGGTTTCCTTGAAAATGAGACAACTTTTGTCCAAATCAAAGGAAAAATTTTTCATGGAGTTGAGTGGTAAGTGTCCATTGGATTCCTGTCTCACCCTGATCTTCCACCTCTCTCATAATCCAATCGACAACCATGATGAAGATCATCGGGGACAGCAAACAGCCTTGACGAACTCCTGTGCTCATTTCGAAAGATTCTGATAGTTTCCCATTGTGAATGACTTGACAAGATGGCGACTCGTATAGGTCCTGTATCAGCTTGATGAACTTTGATGGAATTCCATAGTGGTGCATGAGTTGCCAGATGATGTTCCTATCAACACTGTCAAAAGCCTTTTCGAAGTCGATGAAGTTCATGTATAATGGGGTGTGCCATTCGTTGGATTGTTCGATGATTATCCTTAGAGTGGCAATATGGCCTTTTTAGCACTGGAAAAAAGAAAAACGGAAGGGTTTTTCAATATATGCTTGCACACGAAAGAGGTCATTCGAGGTCATGTTCACTGAACCGAAACACGCATGACCATGTGATCGAGACTGGAATAGACAGAAAAAACAGTTTCCTTGAAAATGAGACAACTTTTGTCCAAATCAAAGGAAAAAGTTTTTTTTGAAAAATGCCCGGTCATTACAAAAAAATCTTACCCGCTCAGCAGCCAATCAGAGCGCGCGTACTTTTCTAGCCATATAATAATGTATGATAATGTGTTTAAAACACAGGAAATAAAATGTAAACCAAGGATAAAATTGAACCACAATAGAGATATCCTACGATATTTTTCACTGCGAGTTTATTTACAAGGTGTTTTTCTGAAAGCTTCCAACCTCTGTCTTGTAACAACTCAAATGGCCTTAATGAGGTCTTGAAATAGCTCCTTAGTGAGAACTGATTAACTAATCACTACTGTAAATAAGTGCTGTAGTTTGTTCGAAGAATGTCGTTTTTTTTTTGTGACGTATAACTTTCATTAACAGTTGCCACATCGTCTATATTCATCCAGTCTCCTTTGCCGCTCCGCTCGCAGTCTCCTGATCAAAGCAAAAGCCCTCGGCCTCTTCCAGGGACAAGGTAACATTTTACTTCCTTGTAAAGCTCCCAATGTCACCGTAACAACTGCAGTCACGTGAATATAACAAATAAGATGTGTGCAATTTCGCTTACCTCCTCACCCCTCTTGACATCCACAGATCCAACTCTTCTGGGAAGCCAAGACCAAAGATTCCCAGCCTACCCGACTGGGGCAAGGATTTACCACAGGACGTAAGTAGAGATTAATGTATGACTGATAAAATGATTAATAGAATGGTGCATTTATTCTACTTATTTCCTTCTCAGATTTTTAATGAATGAATTAATTAATTAGTGATATATTGTTATGATACTTAATACTGTTGAGCTATATTAAGGCAGTTTATTTTTATAAGGAATCTCCGTATTCTGTATAAACTGACCTAGTTATTCAGATCTTGTATTTTTATATTTATTGTAATTGTTAATTTATCTTAAATTTGTATTGTATGTTAAGATCTGTATTATGAAAGTTGAGTTAATAAATAAATAAATAAATTGCGTGCCCTTTTCTTTTCTAGTTTCTCGTTTGTCTTCATCTGTTTGCTGAGAACAGCACAAAATATCGCCAGGAACTGAGTAAGAAAACATGGAGTGCGGTACGTTCAGTTAGAGTTCATTTAAAAGGTCTCACCTTTTGTTGTGATTTTGCCTCTTAGTAACACTTCAATCGGTTTTGTTGCACAGATTCAGGAGAAGTATGAACTTCAAATGGCTGTTCAAAATAGATTGGCAGAACCGGAAGAAGAAAGAACGGAGGAAACAGGTCAGTCGATGCGCATTCTAACCTTATTCAGTTCTCAATGGTCAATTTGCTGAGGTTTGGAAGCCGTCATTACCCTTTCAATGATGGCCGGGGTGTTTGGGCAATGCTTGCAAGACACCACTGCGGTGCTTTAATAAAATCACGTTTTCATAAAATCTGTTGTGAATACGTCGCAATTTCTGTGTCCTAAACGTTGTTTTTCAGAAAAAGTAACTTGAACTTAGCATTTCCCTGACTGATCACTCAAAAAGTACTACCACCAATGTCTAACCGGCTGGGCTCAGCCTGCCGTCGCGGTAGATTCGTTTGTCAATGCGTTATTACACAAAGTGTTTTTGTACTTCGCAGATATTTGTCTTCCGGCGGTATTTATGCCAACACGCTCTGGTCACGTGTTCTCGCCCAAGGCCCACTCATATTTCACCCGCCAGGTACGTTAGTAAAGTTTAACTAATTGAACTTTACAGTTAATATTCATTAGTAACAATGGCTTATAATTTCTCGTAGCCCCTATAGGAGTTGCACCACTTGCAAGAATACTTTCACTGTCTGTAAAACTGAGGGACAATTTTTATAGTTGTGAAATAATGGTCATGGTATAATTTGAGCCTGGGGTATTTGTGAGAGATGTGTTTTTTTTTTTAGCACTATCACCCATAAACTCAGAATAAGCATATCCACGTTCTCCTAACAGGAGTCGAATGTGCGACTTTCTGATTACTAGTTTGGACGCTCCTACCACTGAGTTATGGGAGACTCGTGAGAGCAAAACCATTAAACTTACCCCCCACCCCCTCTGTAGTTGTTTTGCTGTTCTCTCTCATAGCTCTAGCACTTGTCACGGTTTTGTCAGGTGCCACAGAAGGCCGACTTACTCAGGCTCCGTCTATTTTTAAGCTACCAGCAGTAACAACAGAAAGTGTATCCTTTTTAAACTTAAGCCTTGTTTGTGTAAAGTTCTGTCACAACTCTGGTGTTAAAACTGAAACCAAACTTTTACTGTTCAATCTCACGGTTGAGCAAAGTAACTATTTTGGCTTGTTGATAATACAAACACACTATAGCATGGAAGAGTGTAGCGTCTGTTGTTTTAGGGTGACTGTTGTTTGTATGTGTAATCAAATGGTGACGAGTGAAATTAGGGAATGATTTCACGCGCGTTTTGTCCAAATCCTAATAATTTCCCGAGCCTTTTTATTGCCTAATTTCATGAGTTCACCATTTGATTACCTATTAATATCATGGATGACGAATTACGTTAACAATCGTGGATTTTTGACATGTTTATCCTGGATGGTATCGATCGAGAACTCTACTCTCTCAAATGTTTAGACCTTAAATTTGGCTTATAAAGTTCAGAATTTTTCAGACTTTTTCGGCAAAATACCCGTTAGAATCCTTCTTGATGTTCTCTTGTGTGTTCAAGTTTTCTAAAACGTCTTTTTGTGCCCTGACATCTACATTCACGGCATTTTAAAACTTCGTCGCCATCTTGACACTGAGAGGTACGGATGGGTTGCTATAGCAATTTTGTAGTTTCACATGTGAAATTACAAATTAACGCTGAAATTTCGCGCCAAAATTAAGGAGTAATTTGTCACCTATGATATTAGCTATAAGATAAGCACGCAACCCACGTATGCTAAACACGTGATCAGCATGGGACTACCTACGGGACCTGCTCTGTGGGTGTCGGCCCAGACACGCCATTATGCACATTAATCAGAGGGCAGCAGGAGAGAAGTCGCACCCTATAATAAGTCAAAGTTAAAAGAGTCTGATTGAAAGACTCCAAAGGATCATAAGGGAGCTATGACAGTA
>OX453279.1:3810675-3837926 GCA_949710005.1 Ricordea florida | reverse complement strand
ATCATGCTTCAAACGCCAAGAATTTTAACTAAAAAGACATTGGGTGACCGTGCTTTTTTAGCTGCGGCACCTAAACTGTGGAATGGGCTACCATCACAAATACGAAATGAGCCCAATTTTCATAGGTTTAAAGGTTTACTTAAGACCCATTTTTTTAGATTAGCTTTTTATTAGATTATTTAGATTAGCTTTTTATTAGATTTTTATTAGATTAGCTTTTTATTATATTACATTAGTTTTAGTATAATTTTTTTAGTTATTTTCGATAACTTAGTAATGACGATAATTTACTTGTAATGCGCATTTGATCATATTCACATGTATTTTGCGCAATATAAATGTTAAATTATTATTAAATTATTATAACAAGTGCACATAGAGCTGTACGTTTTTCCCATGAAGGTATCGATCACAAGAAATAGACTTTTCTCATACCGTGACATTACCATTGACCATTTCAGGGTTTCGTTGTGTGACATGTGTCTTAGCAGGTCCTGTTTTGGTTGTTACACCTCCAGTCTCCTTGCGGCTGATTTTTCTGCCGCTTTGCTTTCCCCAAATCTCTATAACAAGGGGCTCGTTTACCAAGTAGTTAACAAACTGCAAGTTAAACAAAGCATATCGATATCTCTACTCATATTGTCAATTTTCATATGGCAACTCAACACAATCAGTAGCTCTGATGGGCTTCTGACACAATAATTATAATTAGAACACGAATGCACAAACCTGCTGAGTGACTGGATTAAATGAAAACCGTTTTGTGAAATTGTAGGAAGGATTAATAGTGCCTTGCACAGAATTGCTAACTGAATACTCTTTATCAAGGTAAAACTTGAACTTGCACAATGTTTCACCCTGCAAAAGAAAAGAACAAAACAGGGATTTGGTTATTATCTGGAGACGCATTTAGCAAGATACGACAAAATTTGCCGTTAATTGATTCTTACCCTTCCAAACCGTTCCGGCAGACCCCGAGCACAGTGAATCTTCAGCTCAAAATTTAGCCGTTTACCAACCTGACAATAAAAGACTGGCAATTAAACTTCGAAAAGCAAAACCCTCTTAAAGAGCAGAAACAGAGCGAAACTCGCGAGCTACATGTAGCCAATC
This sequence comes from Ricordea florida, assembly GCA_949710005.1. Classification (NCBI taxonomy): domain Eukaryota; kingdom Metazoa; phylum Cnidaria; class Anthozoa; order Corallimorpharia; family Ricordeidae; genus Ricordea; species Ricordea florida. The sequence continues at coordinate 3,836,813 of OX453279.1, read as the reverse complement.
ATAGGGGAGTTGACGAATTCCAGATATTTGAACCTTGGTAGCAAATTGTAAATAACATGAAATTTTTGCTCCACCTAGCAAAACGCAACATCGTGTTCTTCATCACCTTGTTAAACAGACAGGACTCACCAAATCCTTTGGGTCTTCCACAAACTCATCTAGATCAGGCTTGAAGTTTTCATCGCAAGGGACAGCTTCAACCTTGGATAAAATAAATCAGTTAATAGATGACAAATATGTAGGCAAACCGGTCCAAGACAAGCAGGAAACAAGCTATATATGAAAATATTAAGTTGCTTTAACTTAAGTGAAGGCGATGGGAGTTCCGTAATGAACAGTGCATTGAGATGCGGGTTCCAGTGGGGCAGTTAAAGCAAGTTGGAGAGTAGGCCAGATTCAACAAAACCAAAAGGATAATAACCTTGAGTAAACGAACTTTTTGTCGAATGCAATTACACCTTTGAATAGATCATACCATTAACACCATAATTATCACCATTATCAACATCATCATCATCCTCATCACTACTTACTTGCAGATGACCCCTCTCATTTCCTTTCTCGTCAGTGATTGCAAGGCTTTCATCCACTTCAATCTGAGATTAAAACGTGAAATTGTTAATCTTTCTCTTTCTTAGCTAGACAAGCAGGTTTCATTAAATAAAAGAGTCCAGAAAAAGAATTCGTCAAGAGGTCACATACTGACGGATACCACGACGTTATAACAATCATAAAAGCCGGGAAATTGATTGAATCACAACGAAATAAAGTGGATAACAAACTGTGAGGTTGAATTCGGTGTTCTCCCAGAAGAAAGGAAGGTTAAGGTAAATTAAGAGAGCTGAGTGCGGTCATCAGAAAGATCAAGAAAACTCGACAGAAAAAGCAGACCTCGACACCCACTTGAACGACAAAGAAAGCACCGGAAATCGCCTTAACTTTCTGCGCGCTTTCGCATTCCCTTTTAACCTTGCATTGCCCTTGCTAAAAATCTGCTTAATCCTTGACCACCCAGATGCCTTACAGGAGGTTTATCAGTGTGACCACTGTAATTATCCCCTGAGTTCTTACCTGATATGCCAAACTTTGCAAATACACATGTACCGCCCCAATGTGTACCTCGGCATCATCAGGTTCCCAAAACGGATCTCTCTCCTGCGGGGAAAAGAAAAAACGCAAACATAAGGGTACGGGATTCAGATTAATGTTAACGGCAACATTGAGTTTCTAAAGGAACGCGAAAAAGCAGGGGAGGGGTGCCTGGTGGAGGAGGGAGGAGGGGGGAGGGGGGTGGAGAATAAAAAAATAAGGATACAGGGGTAAGATAAATACTCGCGTGTCTGCAACCGACGCGTTAGAAAGACTCTTTTGGAAAACTCTGCTCCGTAGAAGAGCAGAACACCGAGCGATATTTGTATACAAATCCTTTAACAATCTATTTTTGCAGGCTTTCCAGTGCAGTTTAAACGGTGACTTTCATAATTATAACACGAGATCTAAACAAATTATTCGTAAATCAAGTGCCAAGAGAAGTTGCGGCCACATGACAACTATAAATTCTGCAGCAGCAGTATGGAACAAGTTGGACTTGTCACTACGAGAATAAAAAACTCTGTCTGTTTTTAAAACTGGTCTTTCGAAAGCAAAATTTTAGTTCTCTTCTGACTATTTACCTTTTATTTATTGTTTGTAATTACTAGTTTTTAGAAATCTTTGTATTTTTAGTTTTTATCGTATTTTTTAATAGACATACATATATTGCAGTTGTAGTTAGTAGGTTTTACATGTATTTTTAGGAGGTCCATGCTGAAAAGCACTTTATTGTGATGTCGGTCACCTCAATAAAGAATTCTTTTATAATTCATGGCGACACTGAGTGTCCAGAGCAATTCCAAACACCAGGGTAAGGGTGGTTGGTGGGTAGGGGGGGATAAAAAAGCAACTAACAGTACTTGGGTTGAGATCAATGTTAGTGACGACGTTGAGTGTCTAAAGAGACTCGCAACAGCAGGGGTGGGGTAGGTGAGGGGGTTGGATAAAATACTAATTAGAACAGTCCCAAACCTGTGGCAAATCCCAGTCTTCTCCTTCGACAAAGTTCTGGTACATTTCCTGCATCAGGAATTTCCTGTTTAGAAATTTGTTTCGGTTCCAAAACCACTCGTTGTCACTTTCCAGGCTTTTCATTCTTACACCAACCTAAAGACACACAAGGTCATCGAAGTTATATACATTAGAGTAACGAATCTGAGGTCAGAGTGGGACTCGTAACCAGCAGCGGATTGGTCTGCTACAAGGCTATCAATCTTGCCCTTGAGGGCCCCCTCAACAATCAGCTGTTGTTAAGGGGAACGTGGAATTAACGATGGTACTTGTCTGAATATTTGTTACCGTTGATTGACAAGTACAACGGGAAAGCGAGCTTTTATCTTTGATGAACTTGTTAGACGCGTAATAATTCTACTTTCACTTTGACTGCTGCTTCTTTTCATTTCTTTATCATTGTACATGCCTCAGTTCTGCCTTCTTTCAACCCACGGGCTTGAGGTGATATCAAGGAAATCTCCAACTTGATCTGCAAATGACAAAAGCAGGCATCCGTTAACAAAGCAAACACATCACACATTCATGAACTGATGAAACTACGAGGAATGTCATAACGTAATGACTTTACAGAGCCGGAGTCAAACAAACCATTTTATATCAAGATATCTCTTAAACCTATTCAGCTGGTATTGCTAATTTAGTAACTGACATAATGAATCACCTTTTTCCCCAGCTCCTCCGCCATAGCATTGACTTCATTTACCATAGGAACCATTTGTACCAGATCTTCTTGCAAAAGAAGCTCATCTAAGAAAAAAAAAACGGCCATGAAACTCTATCAAACAGATTCATAACTGAACTATAACAGTGTTCATTTACAGATGAAAAGATGATGTTTTACAATCGATTATTTTTTGCTCTCGATTGCACTTACTTTTGGTTTTACCGCCCCCTTTGTCCATGTTAAATCCAGAACTCTGTGCAATCTCTTCCTGCGCCATATCATAAGTGATTTCTTCGAATTTCACACCAGCCTTTTGTTTCTCTTCAAACTCTTTAGGATGGTGAAGAACGAACATGCTACTTGATCCAAACATCACCCTGACCATGAATCATAACAAAAAAAAATAAACTGCTGGTGATGATGATGATGATGACAATGACGATGACACACCCTACTTCTTGTTTTAAAATCCGCTGAGGTTAAAAAGGGTTATACAACTCGGTCAAAACGTTCGTCTCAAACATCAGTCCAACACATAAAAACTGGTTTGTTCTCAGGGTGCGAAGTCGCTTAACACTTTTTGGCAACCTTCGTGCTACACACCGTATTGTGTCAAACAGTGCATGAGCTTATACATCATGTACGTATTCTGCAGTGCTCTATATTCTGTTCATGTTGTGCTGACATATTAATGTTAAGAAGTGCTTTATATCGTGTGTTACGATGAAGTGTACACCTCAAAAGTGGTGCAAAACCAAGAGCTTATCCCCTTCCACTGTGCGCGACAGTTCCCACCTTACCTATCATTGTGATGCAGCTCCGTGGCCTCCGTGGCTGGCTTGCCATTCACTGTCACTTTAGCGTCAGGTTGAGCAAGAATGGTGATAGCGTCACCATGATGTGTCAACGTAGCGTGTTCCTTGTGAATGCTAAGTGTGATAAAATGGTTTTGTTAAGAGTTGTACCCGACACTGGCTTTGCCAACAAGCAGTACCATCACTTACCTTAAGCCATTCAAAATGATATCAGGAAGTGGGTCAGCCTTTTTGTTGCCAATTCTTTGCTCTCCTAAGAGGAAGATGAAAACGAAATAATGAATATTATTTAATGAAATTTGTGGAGAGCAGGGTTGGCGCAGTGGTGAGAGCAGTGGTGAGAGCGCTCGCCTTCCACCAATAGCATGGCTTCAAACTTCTCTATATAAATTGTACGTAACCCACAATCCTCTCATTCGCTCCGACGAAGGGCTAACGCTCGAAACGTCAGCACCTCCCTTTTACCTTACGGTGGTATAACTTACTTAATCAACTCGTTTGATTTACCCAATTTCTTGTGTTTCAATTTCCCACCGACGCAGCACCAGTTTCTTTAGAAACTATCCCCACAATACTTGTTCCACCAATGTGGCCCGGGTTCGATTCCCGGCCCCGGCGTCATAAGTTTGTTGGTTCTCTACTCTGCTCCGAGAGGTTTTTCTCCGGGTATTTGATTTAATTCATTTAGTTTAATATGATTTGATTTGATTACATTTGTGCTTTACAGTGTCCCAAAATTAGTACGTCAGTGCTAGCTACAGTTGACACTCAATAAAGTTCATTATTATTATTATTATTATTATTATTGTTATCATTATATATAAATCACTTAAAAGAGTTAAGTGATATATCACTGCAAAACCCGTATGTTAACATAAACTATGTGCTCTGTAAAATGAGAAACAAGGTTACTTTCAACACAAGTACCAAAACACATATCACAACAGTCCTATTTGTTATGATATCCTTTATCTTACCAACGTTCGCCTCCCACGAGCTTGAGAATGTAACTTTTCCTAATAATGTCAATACATTGTTTGGGGAGTATTTTCTATAAATGACCTCTTTTCAAAACGTTATATGTGATTAAACACTGCTTATCTTAGTATTACATTACAGCACTATATGTTTAATTTGGACACAACTACAGTGTCTGCCTAACACGATGATGTTTTTTATTGTGGGGTAGTTTCTAAAAAAACTGGTGCTGCGTCGGTGGGGAATTGAAACACAAGAAATTGGGTAAATCAAACAAGTAGATTAAGTAAGTTATACCACCATAAGGTAAAAGGGAGGTGCTGACGTTTCGAGCGTTAGCCCTTCGTCGGTGCAACACGATGTTTTTTAGTTTGATCATTTGGGAACTCACCTGGCCTTATCAAATGGATAACCTTCCGTGAGAGTTGGGGATCTTCATTAAGATTCCAAAAATGCGGAGTAGTCTTGCGCAATTCTTTGTCCTTTCTCTCCTGTTCCTCTTTAGCCTGTCATTGGATTCAGTGCAACAGAAAGCATGATCATGAGAATGAATATCACAAGAAATTAACACAGTACTACAATTAGGCACTGAACTTTGAAGGGTTGGTGACAATAACTCACCCAACCACCCATCCCCCCGCCCTCCCTCCTCAGTCTACTAATCAAATGAAGGAAAAAATCACAAAGGGAGCTCCGTGCATTTCTTTTATCGAACCGGTTGGCACTCTCCCAAAAACGCCCTGTCATATCTAGAGTCATAGCATATGTTTCAGCCATGTTTACTTATGGCACATAACTATCTTCCATTTATCCTATCAAAATAACTCCTACACGTTTCTAATCCTCACTTTATTTGAGGCTTCTTGTTCCGCTAATCTTTCCTGCCATGACTTCTTCATCTCTTCCATCTCACGCTGATTCTGCATCAGCTATTTGAAGGCAAAAGTTAAAGAATGGAAAATTACAAAAGAGCTTTCAGTGTATTAAGCCCAGCTCATGTGTGTACCAAGAGAGAGCTTCATATAGCCACAACCAAACTACTGAGGTGAATTTTTGGCGCACGGCGAAATTCACGATTTTCTATCAGTATGCAGACCCATTCTAACTCATCTGTGAATCAAACCATGCAGTGTGACCATTCTTTGGAAAGCTACTGAACAGTGCTGTACTTAGTATGGTACTGTTTGTTTCACTAAAAAGTATAGTTTTAAATTTCCCCTTCTGAGAATTACACCGTGTAGTGTGCAAAGAAAACCTACTGAACAACAATGTACTATGGTGCTCTTTGGTTTACTATAATCTAAACTTTTAATCTTGTGAACATTATGAAGTATGATGTAGCCTACATGCGCTCATTTACAAATGTAACAATCAAGTGTACCTGTTCCTCCATCTCTTTCCTCATCTCGTTAACCTCTGCAAAAAAGGAAAAATGAACGAAAAAAAAAATATAGCTTGAAGTTTGAGCTTTGTTCAAGAGGATCTGTCAGGGGTAGTCTTAGTTCCAGTAAAATACAAGAGCTATCTTTTGATATCAATCAAGATTGGAAATACGTTTTAACAAAAGGATGATTTGACAGCTGGTGGAATTCAGTCAAATCCTTTAAAATCTGACTGATTTTCTGACATCCTCCAAGAAAATTTCACTGAACCCGCCATGGCTTTTTCCTTGTGTTGGTCAGGCTAAAATTTATCAAAACCTAGCGGCATGTTTCTTTTTTCAAACTGTGGCACACAATAACTTCTAGCAGACCTTCTTTTTCATAGTGTCTTTACATGCTATAGCTGTTTGGTGGCAAGCGCTGGGGCCATTGATGTGTTACTTGTTTATGTCCATTATGTTGTTTTCTGGTTAGTGATATTGCACCTTCCGAGAGCTGCGTGCAGGCTCATATAATTTACTGCGTAACAGATTAGAGCCTAACCTTCCTCCGACATTCCGACAACCTGTGGCTCTCCAGGCACCCCTTGCATGATGATTGGCTGTCCCTCCTGCCCGGACATTTTCAACTGTTCTAGAAGCCGCTGGTTCTCCTCCCTGAGCTCTCGGATTAGCTTCTCTGTCGGGCTCTCGTTAACAACTGCTTTGGTTTTGATTGATTTGGCTCGGTCAGCTGAGAGTAGACAGTAGAATCCAAGAGTTACATGGAGAGAAAAGAGGCGGCCAGGGGATGAGGACTGTAGGACTGGTCTCAGGGGAGGTGACAAGACACACACTAATGGGGGGAGGGATGGTCAAAAACACGGGAACTGTTACTCAGGGGGGAGAGGCTGGTTAAAACTAAGAGGAAATATTCCAAAGGGGTCGGGGTGAAAAAGTAATGAATGTAAGGGCTGGTGGTATAGTCCGTTTACAGGGGTATACAAGGGTTTACAAGGATATACCTTTGTAAGCCCTTGCATACCCCTGTAAACACTATATTTGGTGACTATATGGTGGCCTACCATGAATTATATGACTGGGGGATGGGCAGAAGATAAGGGCAGTGCAGCGTACGGTACAGCATGATCATGCTACCGGAAAGCCAAGAAAAACCCAAGTTCCACAAAAAATTCTTACCAAATCGAAGAGTCGATAACGTTTCATCATAGTTAATGTCAGCTGGACTCAAAGCCGCAATCTGCAGTATGAGGTAAAATAAAGTTATGACGAGTTCTACGTTAAAATAAATAAAGTAAATTAACGGCCAAACTGAGGAAAAATATCAACTCAAACCTCAGCGAACAGAGAAATGGGGAAAAGCTCTACAGACACTCTACAGACAGTTTTAGAAATCAGTACCGAAAAACATCTAAATCAAACAGTTCAAAGGGCCGATGGTGTATTAACAATAATCTGAAAACTACTCAATTCACTTTGCTTTGATGGGAGGTCAATTCCAGCCTGTAGAAAAGAAAGTTTGACACTGTTTCAATTTCTATAAAAGAATGATCAGGTGAACAGGACATTTTTACTGCGCGACTCAGACGTGAACCACCTACTTACCATAATAGTTTTACTGTTTCCTCCCAAGGCATTTTTTAGAAGCTTCGTAAGCACAGAATCTCGGAAAGGCACTACAAAATCAAAATGACGCAACCAATATTTTTAGATATTTTTAGTTTCTTCAAAGAGAAAAACGGAGTCAGACTAAAGAACAGCACATAACGTTGGGAAGAGAATTAACTGCGCCCTAGAAAAAGGCTTCTTCCACTGCTAGTTATACAAGCTTTGAGTAGTTTATAAAGAGTCGAAAGCTGAACGCGCTGTATAACCTTATCTGACTATCACTTACCTAAGACACCTTTCTTGCCAGTTGCCAGATCAGCCAGTGCTGTAAATGGAAATATACATAACATCCTTGAGACAAACTACACAGAAATGATTGTCATCACACTAATGAAATATGCATAAAAATATAAGAAGTCATGTCTTCTGAAAGAAAACATTCAGTACACGGCTAGAAGGTCTAATCTAAGGTGTGTTTTTACAATCCTAATTCTTTTGACTTCTGAAATAGCTGGCTCCACGGTTTCTGTGCTGCGGCGGCAGACGATATCACTGTTCCCGAATATTAAACTAGCGTTTTATAACAGGAGGTCGGTGAAAGAAGTAATTCATCATTTGAACTCAGGTGACAATTTAATTTGGACTTGATATACATGATCACAGATGCGCCTTGGAGGAAGTCTGTGGGTGGGGTACAGTGTGAATTGCTCACCTTTTATACAGTTTCCCAAAGTAGAAAGAGATTGGTTTATAGCTGATCCCTCCTTCAACCTGTCGCCAGTAGCTCCAGTTGACTCTGCTCTCTCACTGGACAAAGACAACGACGTCTGTTAACAATTATTGCATGACGCTAAGTATGATACAAGATTTATTTAGATCGACGAGGGCGTTATTCCCCTAATTGCAAGCGCCCTCTCTTTTTCCCCATTTTTCAGGCGCAAAGATTCGTATCTTTTCCAAGTAAAGTTACACAATTCCTACATTGCAGCTGGCGCTCGATGTCTGTCCGCGGCTGCTCGCAGTGTTATCCGAAGGCTGATGCAGGTAACATATTAATATATTCGCATAACCTGCCATGCAGAATAAGCTGAATATACGTTGTACATAGCTCTAGATTATTCCTACAGTAAGGTGTATAGCCATTCAAAATAGGTATGTCAAGTCAGTTTTAGGAGATCTTCTGTCAGTTACTGTAAATGTGGAAAGCTCTTTACCTCCCAGCCAGATCAACCAAGTTTACAATTGAAGTCTTTGTCATCATTTGTCCAGCTTCGTTCTTTCCTTTCTGGCTGAAGTTGATGGCGACAATTGTGTGCGCGCGGCTGCAAAGGACACGCAAAACCATTAACAAGAGATTACACTTGTTTGCACACCTCTGAGCTCATTAATCTTTAGCATGATGACCTGAACTGTGTCTAATTAACAACTAGACCCGTGGCCCTTGAGGGCGAAGGGTCTTATTGTTTTAGTATCACCCAACTAGGTGGACAGAAAAGGCAATAATATAGTTAGGAAATGCCAGTTGAAAAATAAATGCAGTTTGGGAATAAAACGATAGAAAGCGTCAAGAATTTCGCTACTCGAGGACTATTACTAATAGTCCTCTAGTAGCGTAGCCAATCAGATTGCCGCAATTGCATTAATTCCACTAGTTGGGTGATACTAATATCAGATACCCACAGTAACTGCCTTTGAACGTCTTCAACCACAGCTTGTCCACATTCAATCTTCCAAATACCATATTTGGAAATCAAGAGAAACCAAATGAACCAATCAGTGCCAACAAGCTCAAAGACTGGGGCTAGCAGTTTCCAAACACGGTACTTGGAAAATATTGAATTAATGGACAAGCTGTCAACGTGAGTTACACGTTTCAAGTCGTATAAGTTTCTGATAACATTATTGTTTTACCTGCTTGTAGCGTTCATGTTGGTAGCTCCTATTGTTCGGTTCCTTGTTCCTTCTTCAATGCGGTTATCGATATCAGCATAGTCCTTGACAGGAACTGTTACTAGACTCTCGACTAATTAAAAAACACAGGCGATTAAGTGAACTCGTTATAAATGCAAGATTTGTAACCTCTGTCAGTATCGTTTTTGTTGTTGTTGTTGTTGTTGTTGTTGTTGTTGTTGTTGTTAAGAAGGTGCTTAAGGTAACACACTGAACACGCCGACGAAGACACCAGTGAGAATAATCTATTTCCTTTCGGTATTTTGAAACTGAAGAGAGGTTACCAAAATATTTAGACAAATACTGTATTACACTGATTACTAAACAGTTACTGTACTTATTCATGCATACCATAAAATCCTTTTGAAGGGTGCTGTCTGACTTTTAACCCCCCTTTCTTATTACTGGCAGGATTGAGAAGATCACGGACCTGAAAACACAGTCAAGAGAGCTACAGTACGCTGTAAAGGTCCACACTCCATCCCTACCCTACCTCCCTACTCTACCTCTCCATATTTCTGTTGCTGGATGAGAAACCAGGGCCATTGTTCATTGTCAGCATTTGCTATGAAGTTGACATACCTCACATGCTAAGCTGGGTATCATTCTTTGAAAAGTAGACTTATCTAGCAAGTATTATTGCCAATAATGACTCCTTTCACCCCATTCAGAATCCACTGAGGTGTTGGATGCTGCATTCCAGTGTTCTGGATTCCATATTACAGGCTTATAGTTCTCCATTTATAGAGCACTCACCGTCCATGTTTTCTGAATATTTCAAAGTTTTCTCGACCTCTTCCTACTGAAATATTTTGTTTGTTTCTTTATTTATTACTTATTTTTTTATTGATTTTCACTCTGTTCTAGACGTAGATTTCCGATATCAAACCAATCAAGAGGATACAGGATTCCAAATCCAAAGCAGATTCCAGATCCCAAGAGCAACATTATCTGCATTCCAGATTCCTGGATCCTCTTATATGGGGCAACCCCTTCAACACACACACAGACAAAGTAACATACATGTACAGTATGTGTGTCCCATTTGGCAAGTTAACAAATAAAAGCATCTGCAAGGTATATCACTCAACCAATCAACAGGGGACATCAGTAGTTATCATGCACATATAAAATGACTGTAAGTCAATACCATATTTGTTAACCAACAACTTACTTGTTCATTGTAGATCTCCAGCATACTAAAAGTAACCTAAAAAAACAAAAATTACAGAGGAACAGTTTAATTTATTTAACATTTCTAGCATATTGATTTTGTATTCACTGCACCTGATGGCATCTCTACCTCTGATTCAATAGTCAATTGATATTATTTACATCCTAACCTTGAGAATGGGAAGTTAACTAACCTGGTACTCTGATTCTGAACCCTCATTCCTTTTGTTCTCTATTCCACTGAAGAGCTCCTCACAGAATATAGGCACAATACCTTAAAAAATAGTATACATGTAGATTAAGCAGTGTCTAATCTACAGCTCACCATTGCAGGACTGTTGCAGCTCAATGGAAGATGTCCCCCAAATATTTGTATCCTGAGTTATTTTGGCACACCAAACATCTCCAGTTAATGACTTGTAATTTCATCCAGCATTTCCCAAGACTTATGAAAACGTTGTGTTATCTTAAGTTTAGTCAAGTTTACAATATAAAACAGCATTTGTTCTTACGAATGTTCATGACAGGGAGAAATGACAATGGCTGCTAAAGGCAAGATTCCTGGAAACAAGTAGAATACTTCTTTAAAGGGGGTCAATTTATAAAATGCACTTGCTAATTGCAAACCCCTTGAATGAAACATGACACGAGTGCTTAATTGATTATAAAAATAATAAATAAAATTGTGTTTACCCAGTTTTTTTGTCTTTAAAACAAAAATGTTGTACTCATAACTCAGTTACATTGACTTGACTTTTTCTATCCACTATCAGAGAAAAATAGTGTTCCCCCAAAAAACTGGAATTGTCCTTCAGACAATTACTGACTGGGATTGATTGTCCCCCTAAAGTGAAGTTCTAGATCAGACACTGGAGTAAGTTGATTGTTGAGTTTGAATGTCCAGTTGTTTGATTGGTTTAAATTTTATTTTTCTTTGTTTTTTGGTATGGTAATATATGGTAATGGTTTGAAAGAAAGAAAAATAAAATTTAAACCAAAAATAAAATTGAACCACAACATATGTTGCAATATGCTAATAGCCAACGTTATTTCCTACCTGGTAGACATGTATATTAATTTAAAATAATAATCATAAAAAAGTGCAACTCAGTCACTTTCTAGACCGGGTAATGATATGGGTGTAATTTACCCATTAAAATTAGGTATGTAGGCTAAACAGGGGTGTAGAAGTATAAGCACAAGCACCAAATGCAGAAAAAGATCACCTTTGTTCTGGCCATAACCAACCATGGAATAGGATTTTCCAGAACCAGTTTGTCCATAAGCAAATAAGGAGCAGTTGTAGCCTTTCCATGCATTTTCAAGCACCCCTCTACCTAAGTCATCAAAAACTTTTTTCTGCAACATGCAAAAAAAAAATAATCTAAAATAAATTTAAGAATACAATATGGAATATAATGGTAAAAATGTTAAAATACCTATTATAGATTATGATGGGAAGTTATGCTCTGCATTGATTATCTCTAGGTCTAGTACCTGGACAAAAAAATTATAGTAGTATGAAAAAATGACTTCACAGAAACCATGTAGAAGCTAAATGTTTAGCTTGGACAAAACGTTAATCAGATTACTAGGTAGGGATTGATTGCCCTGATTGCCTTGTTTTCTAAGGCTACTTTCCTCTTCTTTGCAATATGCTAATAACCAAGGTTATTTTCTACCTGGTCGGCATACTTGGGTTCAACTGGTGATAGGTAACCATCTTTGTCTTCTTTGAAGCCATCATGTGACCAGTAGCTAAAATCAAATGTGAACTTTCTGGGTTCGGCCTCTGGCATTGAAGGGTCTTTTATTGTTGTAGTGTCACCATTCATTTGTATTATTAACACAGCATTGCGAGCTTTCTCACGTGAATTGTGGTCAAAGTCAAGGGTGTTAACAGTTTTGTAAGAAAGGAAACCAGCTTATTCTTTGCTGAGGATTCTGATAAAATAAAATTTATTACCAGCAAAAAAAATAATAAAATAATATAAATGTAAGGTTGTCATGGTCTTCATGTGTTACACGAGTAGCAGGTTCTATAAGAGTGTGGTTTAAATTGCACACATCTGACGTACATCTGAGGCATAGAATTAAAAAGCAGTTTGCACATGAAAGATGGCGTGAGATAAAGTGCAACATGAAAGTGTGTGTTGACAGCATTACAAATCTGGAGAATTAGCTTAATTCGTAAATCTTACGGCTAGAACAAAGGCACAGAAAGGATATGAATGGACGAACGCGCACTGCCACACGAACATTTTCCGCCATGTTGAATGCCGAAAACCTTGAATCTCCTTGGCTACGATGATGTTCTGAAAATTATCGGATTTCACCGTTCTTTGCAAACCATCACACTCGATGATTGCCAAAAATGAGATCCATCGCAGTTCTTCGGGAAACCTCAGAAACGTTTTAGGTCTCTCACGCGGAGATTTGTCAAATAAAATCACCGATCTCAATGTTTGTCCGATGAACACAAATCTAGACATCACAGGGTCAAAACGCTACGTCACGGCATTGTGTTTACTTGCGTTACCAAAACACCAGGGAAAAATAATAGAGTTAATCATATCTTCAACATTCAGATGGGTGTGTTGCAATTAACGATAAAATTTACTACAAACATGTTTATTTGGGGCATGTCATGTTTTTATTGCTACATGTTTGGAATTTTAATTGCCGTCCCAACTCAGCAGCCTCAGATAAAGTAAATATACTCTTCTCACCCCTCACCCCTAGGGAAGAAAAGTTTTTCCCACTATCCATTTCAATTCAAGATGGCGGATGTATTGGTCCGTTTCAGTGGAGTAAGAACATTACAGTTTTCATCTTTTAGAATGATATCTGCAGCTCGCCACTTACAAACTACTGCAGGAAAACATACAGGTATAGATCTCTTTTTGGTGCTAAAAAAGTGATGCTTTTACACACGTGACTAAGTTGAACCCGCTCTCTAATACTCTTCAAATTTAAAATCTGGTTCTGTCTCCGTGTACCGGTACACAAGAGCCGATTCAGAAGACAAAACAATACGCCACACATAACCAATGAATCCTAAACAAAGAAAATACAATGGCTATTCCCTTGTGCACCGGTACACGAGGACAGAACCATTAATTTGTTTATGAGTTTTAGACGAGAAGACGTAATTATTTGGCCATACATTGAATTGTAGCTTTTTGAGTTTATCGGCTCTTACTCCGTGTACCGACACAGATGACGTAAAACAAAGACAGACAATAAAAAAGTTGTCACTGAATAATTTGCACACAATGGTGAAACAATGCATATGTCACCTGTTCCGGTACACGGAGTAGGAGCCAGTTTATCCCATGTATTTTGCTTGGAAAACTTTTAAAATGAAAAATGTCTGGTGTAAGGCATGGAAGGTGAGAATACTAATTACAGAATTTTACATATATTCAGGGCAAATCATCACATATTTGAGATCCAAGGGATTGCCCTTATTTCTGCCAAAGAAGTGTCCATCATGTGCAAGGTTACTAAGAAATATATCAAGCCAGTCAGAACTCATTATATCAAATCAACTTACAACTATAGACAGGTATGTATACAGTATCAGCATAGGAAATCATTGATACCCTTTCGTAACCATATTGGAGGAAGTTGTTTGACCCTTTAAGTCCCAATAATGGTGCATAAATCACGTTGCTATCCAGTTGAAAATAGATCAAGTTTCACCTTTAACTTTGTACAGAGAAAAAGAATTGGAGAAGCCATCAAAGTATCAACCTTTGCATGTAAGTATTATTTTCTTAATGCTAAAAAAGTGCCCATCTTCGCTTTACAGTGTATGTGTTTTAGTTCAATTTTTTCTTTGGTTCAAATTTGATTTTCCTTTGTTTTCTGGTATGGTAATGTATGATAATGAGTGTGAAACAAAGGAAAATAAAATTTGAACCAAGGATAAAATTGAGCTACAACATAGACTAAGAGAAAGCAAATGTATCACTTGTTTTTAATGATTATGCAAGTGTATACTGTTTGATCTTTAGGTGATGCCATTTTCTCTCATACAAGGAGGCAAAAGTGTTGCACTCGTTTTAATGAAACACAAACCACAAAAAGCGATAGTTTTTGTCAGAGCAAAAGGTAAGTTCAAAGAATGTTTTATTGCATGTTGAAAATGGCACAGTAAGCAGGTATAGGATCTTATGGACTAAGATAAATTTCTGGTAAAGTATATCCCGGTAACTGGGTCTTTGTAAAACAGTTCTGCCTCTCTTCCTGCATTTTTCTCCTGGCCTTCTGTGCTTTAATTGTAGACATTACAGTGTATATCCAATTGCAGTAAATAAATGCAAAGAGAAATTTCTGGTATACTGGGTTATCAAATACACTTTAAAGAAAAAAAAAACATATCAGAAGACTTATCTTACTGTTCCATAAATTATCTACAGTGTAATTGTTGTTTTTGTTCTCTGAAAGTTCTGGCTGTGGAGCTCATAAAGGAACTTGAAGAATATGGATTTAAATGTTTGTCAGCTAAGGTAAGTGTTATTTAGGTTATATTTTGTCATCTTTAAGTTACGTTGCTCTATACCAGGAGGAGGAGCAAGCCATATATTAATCAAAAAGTTCAAATTTGAAATACATCTTTGCTCCTTAAACTTGGTTTGTGTTTCTCTTTAGTTAATTGAAGGATACCAAAAGAGTGTGAGACTACTCCAGGTCAGAGGTTGGGAGTAGGTCTGTCCTGATTGCGCTGAAAAAATCTCCAAAAAGTGCTCAAAACATAAAAAAAGTGCTCAAATATGCTTGATTTCTATAAAAAGTGCTTGAAATTTAGAAATAGTGCTCAAAGGTTGCTCACACTACGGCAAAGTGTTGACCTGGGTAATCATTCAGATGCTCCCGTGCAATCACATTAGTGGTTTTAGTGCTTACTCTCTGCTTTCAAGTTATTTGTTGGTAGGTAATTTTCGATTCTGTGCTATTGATGCCCCTTAACGATGCTCCAGAATTTACTGCTACTGTAATTGGGTCAATAATGTTTTCGTCTGCAGACTCACTGAGCTGGTTTGTTGTTACTATGTTTACACTATTTGACTGGGTTTATTTAGAAACAGTGCTTTACAGCGCAAACAATGCTTTGGTTAGCAGCTGCACTGAACAGAAAAGAGCGCTTAAAGTTCTGAGAAACACGAAGTCACAAACCAATCAAAATTGACTGTTCTGTTAAAAGGACCATAGCTCATGCATTTTCATGACAAAAGTCAGTGAGTCAGGCGACAAGGTGGAATTATTCTTAATTGATGATAACATAATTATTTGGCTTTCCTGATAACATTTCAAACACAAAATATTGCATTTAACATATGGAAAATTGTGAGAAATGTGCTGAAATGTTTTCCAAAAAGTGGAAAAATGCTCAAATTCTGCTCAAAAGGCAATTATGTGCTCAAGAGTGCTGGAAATGTAAAATAGTGCTCCAAATTCGAAAAAGTGCCCAGCACAATCAAGACAGGTCTAGAGGGGAGGAGAGGGAAGGGAATTGTCATTGTAGAGGGTCTCTAATTTCACAACTGCTAAGCACCCTCTAAGCCCATGCTATGTTTGTTTCAAGCATAAGCATGGAGTTGGTTAAGAGGTAAGCATATATTACGAACCAGTTAATTTAGAGAGATTCTGTTTAGAATTCACCTTCAGATTCACCTGGTTTATTGCTCCTGCCCAATCTTTCATTGTACAAGGATGGAAAGTAACTGAGTGTGTACAATGATCAGACGAAAATTCTTAAAATTAGGTTTGACATTTAGAGCTATTCAGCCCCTTTGTCGTCTTTTAAATACTAGAAGGGTGCGAAATTTTGTGGTAGCCTTTTATGAATCCCAGTGATCCCTTTGTAAACATTAAAATGAATAAACCTGGCAAACAATTCAGCGGTTGTAAACCTGGACGTATATCATTCCTGTATCATTCCGGTATTATTGCGGCACCATTTCGGTTCATTCCGTGTCATTACGCCTCATTCCATTCCGTCCTGGCGTTTTAAGTAACGCCCAGGTAAAAGGGAGGTGCTGACGTTTCGAGCGTTAGCCCTTCGTCAGAGCGAATGAGAGGAGTATGGGTCACATGCAATTTTTCTACAGATGTTTGGAGCTGTGCTATTGGTGGAGCCATAGCAGCGTGTGATCAGAAGTGAATAATTAAATGAATGAAAAACGTTTGTTGATACCGTGGGGATTACGATAAACCTTTGTTCTAGGTTTTTACGGCTATCCGTGTTGTCTTGATGCAGGGAAAGGCAGCATATTGCTTTGTTTTGAGTGGAATGGTTAGGCAGGTTAAAGTGTCGCGCTACTTCCTTAGATGCATCTTTGTCGTTTCTTTCAACGTCACGCAGATGTTTGCAGAAACGGTCACCTAATCTTCTTCCGGTCTCGTATATCTTCTTGTATAAGGTGCATTTTATTGAAAAGATAACATTGACGGAAGTGCATGTGAAGCAGTCAGCGATTTTAATTGATTGCTTAGGTCTTGTTACTTTGTCTGTGTTGTGAATGAAAGGCAAGAGTTGCATCTTTTGCGTGTGCAATTGAAGGTACCAGGTGATTCGTTGGATTTCAGTCTACTTCTAACCAAAAAGTCACTCACGTTTTTGTTACCTTTAAAAGAGACGAGTGGTAGTAGTGTGAAGATTCTACCTGTTTCTCATTTCTCATTGCGGATTTGGTAACTTGTGCTGTACATGGGAACATGGTGTTCATTTTGGTCTTTATTTTATTTTTACTGCAAACAAAAGAGAACCACAACGGAGGGGTAGTTTTCCTAGCTTAAAGTTGTAACTTTATACTTGTATGCTTTTTAAAGTGTTTTATCTTCTTCAGGATGCAGATTATTCAAGTAACGAAACACACAATAGTGAAGCAAGAATAACTGTGGTAAGATGATACAAATTTACATTAAAAAACATCAAATGAATTTTTTTTTGACATCAGTACTGTTGTATTATGTAATAAATAGCAGTTATGTTACTAAAAGTAATTTCAGTGTTTTCTTCACAAAACAGATGACAGAGGGTGAAGTAGAGATAATGGAATCATTAATGCCAGTAGATCTCATATTGTTAGGTAAATTGAAAATACCACTTCTTGTGATTACACTGTATTTGAGAAATAGAAAACAACAGTGACATCCTGATGCAAACACAGTTAGAGGAAGTTTGAGAGAATTTCATAATTTACACAAATATGTTCTTACTTTATTTAATTCTCTTCGACACTCTTAAGTGTTTGCATCAACTTAATACACGACACCAAGTCCCCATTTCTTACATCTTCTATAAAATCCAGGCAAGAAGCTTAGATAGTTTGATGTAAGTACAGGTTTGGGGGAAATCAGTGTGATCATAATCACCAGTTTGATTTTATCGATGTCAGGAGAAACTGAGGAAAGAGAACATAACCCCGTCTGATATGATAAGGAGACAAAATCTATTTTAGCGCGGAATCTACTTATATCTCGTTCCATAGCTGCGCGGTTTCCCCATGGCGCAGTGACATTTCAACCACGTGATGAGAAGGACATCAACCATTGGTCAGTTAAAATAGTTTCCAGATCTAATAATAGATTCTGTCCCCTTATCATAGTATGGAAGATACGTTTTCTTACCTCATTTTCTCTTGTCGATGTGCAATAAAGTACTGTGCAGCTGATTTATGGTACTGTATTCTGTACTTGATGTAGTACGTGTAGAGACATGTCTTACTTTTTAGTAGATCATTAACTTGAGGCTTAAGTCTGGCGGTAATCACCATAAAACAGTTTCGTTTTCATTATCTTGTTGACGGAATACTTATGTATTTTACTTTCACAGTCCAGCAGCCTGTAACTGGTAAGAGCTTTGCTCTTTACTGCCTCAAGAAGTCACATGCCAAACACAAGTCACTTGATGTCGTACTTCTCTATTCACAAAACGATTTACCGTTCTTAAGTCAGGTAATCAAACAAAACGCGTCATTCTCGTAACAAAACGTGTCTTTCTCGTAACAAAACGTGTCATTCTCGTAACAAAACGTGTCATTCTCGTAACAAAACGTGTCATTCTCGTAACAAAAAGTGTCATTCTCGTAACAAAACGCGTCATTCTCGTAACAAAACGTGGCATTCTCGTAACAAAACGTGTCATTCTCGTAACAAAACGCGTCATTCTCGTAACAAAACGTGTCATTCTCGTAACAAAACGTGTCATTCTCGAGCCTTATTCGCGTTCTGTTGGCTTTTTAATATTGTAGACTACGTTATGTTAACGTTCACTTGGCTGGCTAACAATAACGTTCTTTCATTTCCCTTGGTGTTTAGAAAACGTTCTCTTAGCGTTCACTTTGCGTCTCAATAACGTCCCTCCAGTATTATTTATCGTATCATTTACGTTCTCTCAGCGTTCACTTGGCGCCTTTATCTTGCTATCTTGGCGTTTTTATGGCATTCCATGTGCGTTTCACTACCATTGTCTTTGCTTTTCGTTTGTATTTAACGGATGTGTTCCCTCTAAGGTATTTCCTCAGTATTTGTGACTGATACTGTATTATAAACTGCACCTTTCTTATAATTATTACTTTGTTTCCTTTAAACTTAGATGCATTCACATGTGAACATCACAAAGCTACCACCACCATCATTTTACAATGTACCAGCGGTGTATCAAACGGAAGGACTGCCATCACTTCCTGAAGAGTCTGCGGTAATGTCCCAAGTGCAGTGGTTGACACCAGTTGGAATTTGCCAAACATCTGTGTTCTGGGCATTATTTTATAGAATCTATTCTTAGCTTCTCTGTTGTTATTTCAGGAAAACGCCTAAGACTGCTGTGTGCTTTCTCTGTTTATTTAGGTGATCCCTGGGAAACATCTCATAGAACCACCTCCGGCTGAGATCACTGCACCCATTGAACCCAAGAGGCCTCCGTTTAAGAAATTTCACCCTCCAGTACCAGTGAGAACTAAGGTAAGAATTTGAGGTAAAACGCCACAAAAAAAAACTGAAGGAAATAGACAAAATGGGTGCGTGTGATTTTTATCCTCACGTTGGGTAGTATCAGTAGATGAACGAGTAAGCGTAGCGCACAACTGAGTTTCCTGATACGCGAACAACGAACATGGGCAATGGTTAACAGTGGTCACTTTTTCTTTAACTATGGGCCATGGTTTTTAATTTTTTTTCCCAGCAATCCGAACGTTATAGGCTAAGCGACCGTGCCTACATATATGTCCGGGCAGGATCTGGAGGCCAGGGATCTTCCCTTTCAGGAGGAGTGGGAGGGGATGGTGGGGATGTCATTGTCGAGTGCGTTGAAAACGCAACTTTGGCTCATTTCACTCGCAAGGAAAATCGACGGATTTGTGCAGAGCACGGAACGTATTTTTCGTAAGTAAAGAACTGTCATTTAATGTCACAGCAATGAAGACTTCTCAAATCGTTTCTTTTCGCTTCTCTCTTAATTGATTTGTGTACCCCGTGTTTTCGTTTTTGTAAACAGCCGAAAAAGAGGAAAACGCCAGAACACAGTTTGCGGTCGAGATGTTATCTTACCGGTTCCCATGGGAACCACTGTGTCTACCGAGGAGGGACTGATTCTAGGTGAACTTGAAGAACCGGGATCCAGGATTTTGGTGGCGCAAGGTGGCCGTGGTGGTTCCCCGGCAACGGAGGGCTGGTGTGGAGAGAAAGGGGAGAGAAGGATGATTCGATTGGACCTGAGATTAGTGGCAGATGTTGCTCTTGTTGGGTAAGAACCAATGTGCTTAGATCGTGCTGCTGTCTGTAGTACTGTATTGTACTTTACACTTGTCGGTGTTATACCGTGATGTGTTGCTGTTGTAGTTCTTGTAGTTGTTGTTCTTGTTTATGTGTGTGAATTCCTCTTTTTCCTGTAATGGTATTATGTGAAATGCTTAATTTGGTCTTTGCCTCGTGTGATACTGTACGATACTGCTCTATTGTACTTTGTTTTTCTCATTTTGTTTTTGTTGCGCTCCTCTGTTATTTTTTGTTGTTGTATATATAGAAATATTTATGCTTGCTGCGGCACATTGTGCTGTATTTTATGGTTTGTTGAGTAGATATACATAGAGAATATTACACGGTGGCGCGAAGATATGAATTTTATTTTCAAGTGGTTGTTTTTAACACGAGAAAATAAAATTCATATCTTCAAGCCACCGCGTAACATTCTTTTTAATATATGGACAAGAAACTTGCGGGAAAATTTTGTTGGGACGCGCGCTTACATCCGGGACATTTGGTAGATAAGTTTTTCATATCTTCACTGAGTGAAAATATGGAAAATACGAGTGTTTCAGTTTCCGGTTTATGTTTTGCTGTTACGCTTTGATTGTGCCGCGTGATACTTTGTCTCATTGTGTTATTGTTTTGTCGTTTTATTTAGCATGATTACTCTGCCTTCTTTTCCTTGCAGGTTTCCAAATGCTGGTAAGTCTTCTCTTCTCCGCACCATCAGCAGGGCCACACCCAAAACAGCAGATTACGCCTGTAAGTTCTGACAATTTCTTCAGTGTACTGGGGTAATATTTTCAGCCCTTCTGTGTTTAAGGCCCCATCCGCACTAATGCGTTAACAACAGTCTCCATTTCCACGGTGTCCGACTAACCATGCGCAGAAATACGACAGGCTCGGGTAAATTAACTCGTTATATGTTTCTAGTGGCGGATGCCCTAATGGAAGTCAAGGGGGAGTCATTGTTGTCAATCAAATATTGACTATTCTGGGTTTATTTACTGATAATCTGTTGGTATTCTGCTTGCAATTTGTTGAAAATTTGCTAAGAAATGCTAAGAAATGCTAGGTTATGCTAATAAATGTTACGTGGTGCTTGGTGGTGGAAAGCGATCTCTACGAATGATCATGCCATGTGGCAGCAGTTTAAACGGGCTTGGAACCAGGTGAATACTGCAATTAAACTTCCTAAAAAACTATATTTTTCTGAAAACTTGGAAACTAGCAAAGGCAATCCACGTAAAGCTTGGGATCTTATTAACGAACTTAGCTCACGAAATAATGTAAGTCGCCCAATATTTTGGAAACCCAAGCTAATAATAGAACTATAAATAACTCCGATGATATGGCGGAGGCTTCCAATGTTCACTTCACCAACATTGCGAACATTCTAGCTCGAGATATTCCGGTTGGAGAAGTTGACGCTGAATCATTCTTGTCTCCCTCTAATAATTCGTTTTCTTTAAAACTCCGAGTCGCGACATCGTTCTCGACCTGTTGAAAAAAATCGATGAAAAGAAAGCCACTGGCCTTGACAACATCCCTAGTAAGTTATTAAAAATGGCAGCTAGTAGCGTTGACCCTCATTAACAGACATATTTACGAAATCAATCCTCACGGGAATCTACTCAACTGAATGGAAATTGGCTAGGGTGACACCGATCTTTAACAGAGCTTCAAAATCAGACATAAATAATTATCGCCCCATCTCCCTTATCCCAGTAGTCTCAAAAGTGCTTGAAAAATTTGTCTATGACCAACTCTATCATTACCTTTATGATAATAAACTGCTATCAAGTTGCCAGTCAGGGTTCCGTTGTTTACACAGTACCCTTACAACTTTGCTTGAGGCGACAAATGGCTGGTCTGATACATCGACAATGGCTTCCTGAATGGTGTCGTTTTCATTGACCTTAAAAAGGCATTCGACACTATCGACCATGAAATCATTTTACGCAAGATGTCATACTTTGGGGCTGACCAGGCAACTATCACTTGGTCTCAATCGTACCTAAGCAATCGGACCCAAAGATGTAATGTAAATGAAGACCGTCAACTCCTCGCACTATTACTTGTGGGGTTCCTCAAGGCAGCATTTAGGTCCCTTGCTATTTTGATTTTTATCAGATTTTGATTTTGATCGGACCAATTTGTGATGCATTTTGATGGATTTTTGTTGATCTTAGTTGATTTGATTTAATTTTTTGCATAGTTGATGCGGGTTCTATGAATGCAGGAAAAAGTTGACTGGACTTCAATTTTTTTCTTGCTGTCTTAGGACCCGCATGATCATACTACTTGGCTACACACTTCGTGTAAGCCACATAAAAACAACTTGAGCCCGGGACTGCGCATGTGTTAAAGTTAAGTGCCCGCGGCGCCATCATGGAAATGATTGCATTTGACGATTTTGGCTTCTCCGTTTTCAAAAGTCTCCGTTTTCACCTGTCCACACTGGAAACGGAGCGTTTTCAAAACAATGCGTGCTCAAATGCCTTCGCTTTTGAAACCGTTTTCGAAAGTCTCCGTTTTCGGACGTTTAGTGTGGTTGATAGGCGAAAACGTATCAAAGAGTATGCGTTTTCAACCGAAAACACCTTAGTGTCGATGGGACCTATGGCAGTTAACAGATAACATTTTTTTTTCTTATGGGTAGTTACAACCATGAGGCCTAACATTGGAATGGTGGAATATGAAGATCATTCCCAGGTTGGACATATTGCCAAGTTTAGTTATCGCTTTCTGAAAAAAATTGACCGCACGAATGTATCAATACATGGAAAAATAAGAACCATACTGTATAGTATAACAAGCATCACCATAGTACAGCACCGTTCAGTAGCTTTCCAAAGAATGGTCACAGTGCATGGTTTGATCCACAGAGGAAAATGTTAGAACCACACGGTATAGTAAAACAAACAGTACCACAGGACAGTACTGTCCAGTAGCTTTACAAAGAATGGTCGCACTGCATGGTTTGATCCACGGATGATAAAGGTAGAATCACACTATAGTAAAACAAACAGCATCGTGGTACGGTACTATTTAGTAGCTTTCTAATTAACAGATGCGGCAATCTTTCTTGTTTTTGTAGGTTAGCGTGGCAGACCTTCCTGGTTTAATCGAGGGTGCGTCTGAGAATCGTGGACTGGGGCACACATTCCTCAAACATACGGAGAAAGCCAGAGCCCTGGCACTAGTGGTACGTATGGCTAATGTTTTAATGCGCATGTCTGGTTGTGTTCATAACTCATTCATCACTGAAAAAAACTTTTTTTTCGAGTGTAGACGTCGCACCACCATTGTGCATGTTCAGTTTTTTTAAGTGTGAGAATCTTTTTACTTTCGCTATCAAGTCAGAAATTGTATTGCTACCCTTTGAGCTCCTTTGTACGTGCTGTAAATTTCCAAAGGTTATGTTAATGCTGTTTTCATTTTTCTCCTAAGTAGCTAAATTGGTGACTTTTTAACGAGGCAAATTTATATATATATATATATATATATATATATATATATAGGCAATTGTGGAAAACGAGGACGGACAACTTCGAGCGAAAAAAATATATATATATACAGTAAAAAATCTAAAAAAAGTTTAAAAATTTAATAAAAATAGACGTTTCGGTCAATGACCTTCATCAGTTGCAGTGCAAGTGAATAAGCTTATTCACTTGCACTGCAACTGATGAAGGTCATTGACCGAAACGTCTATTTTTATTAAATTTTTAAACTTTTTTTAGATTTTTTACTGTATATATATATTTTTTTTTCGCTCGAAGTTGTCCGTCCTCGTTTTCCACAATTGCCTACAAATTTCATTACTCGAGGTTTGGACTACGAATCCTTTTGGATCCTTCTGGCGCGTGGCATCCTTGTTGGCTCGAAGCATCATAACTTTTTATATATATATATATATATATATATATAAATACGTTTCGGTCCATATATATATATAAATATATATATATTTAAGAAATAGAAAACATGTACCGTGATTCTATCGAGTTATAGAAACACGAGTGGAAGTTTGAGAGAACGAGAAATGCTGTGGGAACACGAGCCACAGCTTTTTCGAGTTCTCCCAAATTTTCACGAGTGTTTCTATAACTCGATAGAAACACGAAGAACATGTTTTCTATTTCTTTTAGAAAACATCGCGACGAAAAAAAGAAAAACAACTTGTTAACTTTGATTATCAAAATGTAAATTCTCTTTGCTCGCGTCATAATTACGTCAACAGCTCGTGCTAGTTCTGTTTTTCTATCGAGTTAAAGAAATACGAATTCTAACCAATCAGCGCGCGTATTTTCTTAGGACTGTTTTCTAAATATATATATATATATATGTATATATGTAGACCAGTAGGTGAACTACTCAAATCCTGAGTGCATGGGTGTTTAATACAAGCCTGTTTCGTAGGCCACCGAAAAGGTGACCCACTCTTCAGTTAAACTCCATTATAACCTACTGCTCTATTCCGCGCCTTCACTGAAAGTAGAGCACTGTCTTGGCTTCGCCGGTGAACATCTAACTGAATATATATATATATAGACGGTTAAAAATGCTTCCCGAGCCAACAAAGATGTAAACCAAAAGGATCACGAGGATTCACAGTCCCGATTCGGTGAATAATATTATAAACTGGTTAAAAATTGACCGAAAATGGACAACTTTTGGTTTAAAAAAGATAAAAACTAGATAAAACTTTATAAAACGTTTCGGTCTCTCGACCTTCGTCCGTTACAAACAGTGTATAGACAATTCACAACTTAAATACGATTTACACAACAATGAATGATAGAAAGGTTACATACCAAATGGAAAAAAAAAAACACAATAGGTGCGCAAAAAACGTAAAACAGCTACAGCAAGTTAGATAAGAAACATTTAAACTAGTAACAAAAGTTATGTAATTGCCACAGCGCAACAGGTTCCCCAACAGGGGCCTCTGCAACATCTTACATTCCGGTATCATAACAAAATCCCCAAGGAGAGCCGTTAAACAATAAGTAATAATGTCCCAACCAGGAGGCTTTGAATGACCCAGCTAGCCCAAAATAATAACAGAATTCCCAAAGGGGGGCCCCTGAGCGCTGGAACGACTACAAGTAACGACCATAATTATTTATTTAGTGCACACACAGCGATTGATTAAAAATTTCAGCGATAAAAATATAACTCAAGAAGATCACAAACCATTGCCTTAAGTCCGCTAGAATTAAGTATAGTGGATGCGATTTGTAGAATGAAATTCATGTCTTTTGTTTACCCAAAAGGTGAAAGAGAGAATAGCTGCGCACTCCAGTATGCTTCTTTCGTAATTAATAAATTTTCAGTATTTTTGGACAAACCAGCACGTCCAAAAATACTGAAAAGACCGAAACGTTTTATAAAGTTTTATCTAGTTCAGTTTTTATCTTTTTTAAACCAAAAGTTGTCCATTTTCGGTCGTTTTTTAACCAGTTTATATATATATATATATAAATATATATATAAAAAACGGTTATAAAATGCCTCAAGCCAACAAAGAATGCCACTGCGTCAGGAGGATCAATGAAGATTCACAGTCCAAGCCTCACCACAAAAATGAATTTAAAAACGTTAGATAAAGCAAGGACGGACAACTTCTGACGATAAAAAAGTTAAAAAGTTAAAAATTTAATAGAAAAAACGTTTCGGTCTTAGACCTTCGTCAGTTCTT
>OX453279.1:3667500-3810475 GCA_949710005.1 Ricordea florida | reverse complement strand
TTTTTATATATATATATATATATATATATATATATATATAAATATATATATATTTAAGAAATAGAAAACATGTACCGTGATTCTATCGAGTTATAGAAACACGAGTGGAAGTTTGAGAGAACGAGAAATGCTGTGGGAACACGAGCCACAGCTTTTTCGAGTTCTCCCAAATTTTCACGAGTGTTTCTATAACTCGATAGAAACACGAAGAACATGTTTTCTATTTCTTTTAGAAAACATCGCGACGAAAAAAAGAAAAACAACTTGTTAACTTTGATTATCAAAATGTAAATTCTCTTTGCTCGCGTCATCATTACGTCAACAGCTCGTGCTAGTTCTGTTTTTCTATCGAGTTAAAGAAATACGAATTCTAACCAATCAGCGCGCCTATTTTCTTAGGACTGTTTTCTAAATATATATATATATATATGTATATATGTAGACCAGTAGGTGAACTACTCAAATCCTGAGTGCATGGGTGTTTAATACAAGCCTGTTTCGTAGGCCACCGAAAAGGTGACCCACTCTTCAGTTAAACTCCATTATAACCTACTGCTCTATTCCGCGCCTTCACTGAAAGTAGAGCACTGTCTTGGCTTCGCCGGTGAACATCTAACTGAATATATATATATATATATAGACGGTTAAAAATGCTTCCCGAGCCAACAAAGATGTAAACCAAAAGGATCACGAGGATTCACAGTCCCGATTCGGTGAATAATATTATAAACTGGTTAAAAATTGACCGAAAATGGACAACTTTTGGTTTAAAAAAGATAAAAACTAGATAAAACTTTATAAAACGTTTCGGTCTCTCGACCTTCGTCCGTTACAAACAGTGTATAGACAATTCACAACTTAAATACGATTTACACAACAATGAATGATAGAAAGGTTACATACCAAATGGAAAAAAAAACACAATAGGTGCGCAAAAAACGTAAAACAGCTACAGCAAGTTAGATAAGAAACATTTAAACTAGTAACAAAAGTTATGTAATTGCCACAGCGCAACAGGTTCCCCAACAGGGGCCTCTGCAACATCTTACATTCCGGTATCATAACAAAATCCCCAAGGAGAGCCGTTAAACAATAAGTAATAATGTCCCAACCAGGAGGCTTTGAATGACCCAGCTAGCCCAAAATAATAACAGAATTCCCAAAGGGGGGCCCCTGAGCGCTGGAACGACTACAAGTAACGACCATAATTATTTATTTAGTGCACACACAGCGATTGATTAAAAATTTCAGCGATAAAAATATAACTCAAGAAGATCACAAACCATTGCCTTAAGTCCGCTAGAATTAAGTATAGTGGATGCGATTTGTAGAATGAAATTCATGTCTTTTGTTTACCCAAAAGGTGAAAGAGAGAATAGCTGCGCACTCCAGTATGCTTCTTTCGTAATTAATAAATTTTCAGTATTTTTGGACAAACCAGCACGTCCAAAAATACTGAAAAGACCGAAACGTTTTATAAAGTTTTATCTAGTTCAGTTTTTATCTTTTTTAAACCAAAAGTTGTCCATTTTTGGTCGTTTTTTAACCAGTTTATATATATATACATATATATATATGTTTTTTTACCGAAGCAGTGAAAGTTTAGTTTGGAAAATGTATAACGATGACGAACTGACTATAGTTGAACTCAAACTTCATTACAACAGGTTGATATCGATGGATTTCAGTTATCAGCAAAGTACCCCCAGCGGACAGCCCTAGAAAATGTTTGTATTTTACTCAAGGTGAGCCGTTGTCCCCACATCATTTTATGTATAGTTCATGTTTCGCCCCTCCCCACCCCCATTGATCAGTGTTTTGTTTCGTTTTCTTTCCCCTCTGTACAGAATATTGCATGTTGTGGCAAAGATTTACGTGGTTGTTTTTAACATGTTGTTATCGCCATCGTTTGTTCGCGCTGGCTTAGAGTACAGCTTGCAATTCCCAATTTACGATGCTTACTTTCACAGTCTAATAATGCAGTATTACGTATTTGCAGGAATTTAAATGGTCTGAAATTTCCCTAATCGAATTAACAGCAAGAAAATGCACTGTCTGCCACTTCTAATCTCATATTTCTGGGTATTTTTCTTGCTCTGTTACATGTCGTGAAGACGTTGCGTTCTGAAATTTAGTCATAGTGATAATGATAATGATAAACGGGGTGACAACAAATTGAAGCTCTAAGAAGTAAAACGTTTGAGACAGTGGGCAGAAAATCCTTCCTTCTTGTGACTTGTTAATTTTCTTGTCACAACTAGGAGTTAGTGTTATACGATAAACAGCTGGTTAACCGTCCAAAGATGCTTATTGTGACAAAGCTGGATCGAAAGGGGGCAACCAGCAGATTCCACGCCCTACTGCAGAATTTACACTTGCTTGAAAACCCGGGTAAGAAAGCTGTCCATCTTTAATCGTTTCACTCTCAAGGTCCAAATGGCAGTTCTCCTTACTGAGGTCTGTACAATCCATTACATGTTACTTTTAAGAAGTTGGTGTTTGATCGATTTAAAATACTTGAGTTGATAGTTTTGTTAATTCTCACTATTTTTTGTTCTCTTGAACATCCTTTTTTGAAAACGCAGATACCGTGCTTCAAGTTTTGCATCAAATAAGCTCAAGTGAACCATTGATGTTCGACAGCACTGGATTGTATGACATGGCTGATGAACTGACGGGCACACAGTTTCAATCTATTGCACCGTTTTCTGCTGTCACTGCTTTCGGTTTAGAAGATGTAAGAGAAAAGATCAAAGAACTTATCCTGACCGCCGATTGATATCTGGGGATCTTCAAAGAAACAAAAGTATGTTAAAGCTTAGAATCAAACGCAATCAAGGTATTGCGACTTGTTTCTTTATTTGTTTCTTATAAATAATAAATAATGGAATGCCGGCACTCTGTCCGTATCCTTGTTTTGTAGCTTGCCCTCGCAGGCCTCCTAACAGTAGATTAACATTCCGCAGCATATGAAACTGGAATTTTATTAACCTTTAAGCCCCAATAGTGTCTTTATAGATTTTACTCTGGCTAGCGCCAGACGATTTTACTCTGGCTAGCGCCAGACGATTTTACTCTGGCTAACGCCAGACGATTTTACTCTGGCTAACGCCAGACGATTTTACTCTGGCTAACGCCAGACGATTTTACTCTGGCTAACGCCAGACGATTTTACTCTGTCTAACGCCAGACGATTTTACTCTGGCTAACGCCAGACGATTTTACTCTGGCTAGCGCCAGACGATTTTACTCTGGCTAGCGCCAGACGATTTTACTCTGTCTAACGCCAGACGATTTTACTCTGGCTAGCGCCAGACGATTTTACTCTGGCTAACGCCAGACGATTTTACTCTGGCTAACGCCAGACGATTTTACTCTGGCTAGCGCCAGACGATTTTACTCTGGCTAACGCCAGACGATTTTACTCTGGCTAGCGCCAGACGATTTTACTCTGGCTAACGCCAGACGATTTTACTCTGGCTAACGCCAGACGATTTTACTCGTCACGGGGAGACCCCTCGGGGCTTAAAGGGTTAATAGTGATTTTAACTTGTAGATGGAATAAATTCGGGAAATTTAAGTTGTAGATGGAAGAAATTCGGGAAATTTAACTTGTAGATGGAAGAAATTCGGGAAATTTAACTTGTAGATGGAAGAAATTCGGGAAATTTAACTTGTAGATGGAAGAAATTCAGGGCTACGAGTAAACACTGACACACTTAGGTTACTGTTAAGTTACGAAATGCAGAATATGAAGAGGAACGAAAGCGACTTAGCAATGGCAAGACAGATCGGGCTTTTAACTTTTATGGAATTTTTTTTCATCAAATACTGAGTCTACTTCATTCCGCAAAAGCGGATGATATAAATGGAGCCGCTTTTCAGTTTTAGCGAGTTTTAGCAGCGTATTATTCGTATGTGTGCAAATCCCTTAACTTGTCTTGTCTTCATTTATTATTGAAAACACTTTCAAATGCGTGAAGTATTTGAAACATAAATTATTCAACATAGTGAAGAGAAAAGTCTAGTAATGTAGGTGAAAACCGTTTCCTGATCGACTCCTAGATCGCTTGGTTGCTTAACAAAATGCAACGACTTAAATGTGGAAACGTTTGAACGCTGTGTGACGATGCGAGAATGAAGTTCATATCCATTGAAACAATAGCAATGAACTTGGCATCTTAAAGCATGAAATTGATGTTTAGCGTGAGGACAGATATGACATATGTTTAGGGAATGTTTACATAGTGTTAAGGTTAATTAAGAATTGACTGCAAACCGAGGAGTTTAAAGCAGCCATAATATTAAAATGATGTCGAATCCAGCTAGAAAATAGAAGTCATGTATACTAACTTAATCCCTTTCTGCATAAGTTGTAGTGTGGACATTTTAGAAAGCTATGGAGTTCTAAATTATGCGTCTTGTTAACCATGTTTGTAGTAGTGTGGGAAGATACGACAACTGTGAGATAGAAATAACAAAGATATCGGTAGCTCGGGTTTAAGTATCCTTAGAAAAGCTACTTAATTATTAACAAGTTAACAAACGTTACTGTCTTTGAAAGTTCACAAGTTAGAACAGGTTTATGCCGAAAAGAGAAAGCGTGTTTGGATTGACACGAGAATCGTTTCGATAACAGAAATAAATTCCTAAAAAGGGTTTCAGTTCCAAAATTTCCCATATTATTGTTTTCTTGAGAGGGTTTCTTCTCTTTGTATATAGTAACTTTAACAATGCCTCCCAGCATGCTTCGGTGCACGCCTACCAATTTGATTGGTTTAAATAAGCAACGGTATTCAATAATATTGACAACACACTATTAGAGCAGAAAAACGGTGACGATTACCATTCTCTTTAAAGATCTGTTAAAATGGAGACGAATTTCTCCTACGGGCGCTTAGCGGAAACGCGTGGTGATCAGATGTCGCCCTTGCAGATATACTCCTTGAGGAGTAAGACCCAAGAAGGCGAAGAAGTACTCAGACAACATGGGGATGACGTCAACATTTCCAGTGCAAGTCTGGTCGGTGGAACGTTGCGTGAAAGTCCAAACTTCTCAGACTCTCGGACGGAAGGCAAATGGGCCTTTCAACCTGGAGAGACAATTGAAGACTTGCCGTCGCTTGACGTTCGTCACGAAGCGATAAAACGTGTTTTTCACTCAATCAATCGCAACGACGGTCGAAGCAGCCGCTCCGATACCGAGCTTAGTGGCCATGGCAACGAAGCCCCGATTGGTGGGTTGGACAAGGAAACGTTTGCGCAAGAAGTTTATAGTAACGTTCAAGAGGCAGTGGAAAGAAGAGTGTCTGACAACTTGGCAAGGTTGTCAACACCGGATCCTTCTCCGCTGGACATCTTCAAAATGTCAGCTGTAGACAAGCCTCAGACGGCACCTTGTGGAGATAGACTGGACAAGGGTAAGCAGTACTACTTCCCTGAACTGCGTGGCTTGATCGAAGACAGAGTCAAGGAAACCACGGTGGATGTTCTGACCAATCGATTGGAGCGCGAGCTTGTCCGGAGGCAAAACGTTTGCAACGAACAGGCCTTGATGTTGCAGATATTGTTAAACCGAGTGCACGATCTGGAAAAACGGCCACAGAAACGAGGATCTGGCGCCGCGGATGGTTGGGCTCGGCGTGCTCGCTCAGGCCCAGGATTGTATTGCTACACCAGTGACTACGTGGTGGAAAAAGCTACACAGACACCAAGCGATCTGCACGATGCTGAAGGTGTGTATGTCATGGTGGCACGGAACTCAGGGGCCAAGGCCAAAAAGGTACAGAAACGGTTCATGTACGGCTACCCTGAACAGGTCACGGAGGAGAAACAAGTGTCTTCAATCTTAGACAGGAAAATTGTGACGCGTCATATCGAATTCCTGCCCCCGATTCCTGACCCGTTCGCCAAGAAGCGACCGAGAGATGCCAAACGAGCTGGCTGGCACACCATGTGATCCACATGCACCGGCTTGAAAATTAAGAATCAGACACTGGTGTTTTTCTCCCTTGTAAATTTTTTCTGTTTTTTTGCCGAAGGGTCACGGGACACCTTAAATCTTTCGGATGAATAACTTATTTTAGCAACTCAATTGGTAACTTCTTTTTATTTCTGTTTCAATTTCTTACCGACGCAGCACCAGTTTCTTTAGAAATTAAACTCCTTTAAATTTGTCTTGGGACGTAGTTTGTCTAAAGGCAGAACATTTATGTACATTTTGACTTAGAGGTAATGATAGCAATGGTGACGTAATAATAATAATAATAATAATAATAATAATGATGATGATTTATTACAGCGTTTCCAACGTACAGGAGGCTCTTCATCTGTAATAAATTAGCTACACTAAAAAAAAAAAATAATGAAAAGAATATGTGGATTTATTATATCTCTCAGTTAGTACGCGCGCTGTGATTGGTCAATTTAGCGGGCCGTACTTCACTGTACGGCCCGCTAAAGTTTGTTTTGGTCGCCAAAATGACTCCAGAGATATAATAAATATCTTATTAACCTCGTTTTCTCGGTCCGTACTGTAAAATACGGATCCTCGTTTTTTTCCCGTCGATTTATGGCCCGCGCGCTTCGCGCTTGGGCCATAAATCGACGGGAAAAAACTCGGTCCGTATTTTACAGTACGGACCTCGAACTCGATTAATAAAAGGTATATATACTACTTCTATGTACAATTAAAAGCTCCTAGGGTTTGATGATAAGTATCTCTTCACACTACAACAGAAAGAACTGTAATCACTATTATTTCGGATAGCTGCAGGGAGCTTATTAAAAATAGTTGCTGCAGAATGTTGAAATGTAGCTGTTTCTCTTGGGATCGAAAGGAAAGGCGCAATCGAAGATCTTAAATTGTAGGCACTGACCTGATGTAAATTTAATTTTAGATATTCGGGAAACGCTTCATCATATAACGACTTATGAGCTAACTTAAGTATTTCTAGTTCAACGTTCTCTTTCACTGGAAACCAGTTCAACTTTGCAACGTCCTCAAATCCTGCGAACCTTCTTATGACAAATCCAGCGCATGCGTAATGTTCGTAATAGGAATGTGGCTGTAACATGTTGTTCCTCGGTTGTGTCAATGGCGACCATGTAATGGACGGCAAGCAAACGCTATTGAGGACACAATGAACGTATCTCTACTGTTGACCACCATATGTATATACTTCCTTGTTCCTCGTAAAGTGCTCATAGGAGGATTTCCACTTCTGACAATGATAATGCTGTCTGCGCCAAATAGTGTTTTTTTTTCTCTCTCTGATTTCGTTTTTAGCTCGTGTAGTTTTAGCTCAAGAGCTGTTGTGATGGATGGGGTAATTGGTACGTCAGGCGTAAACAATAGAATTTTCGGAACCCAATCGTCCCAAGGTCGTTAAAAGGTTCTTTTTTCGGCGGTCAATCAAAATTTAGAACATGCCACGTGATCTTTGCATGTTCGACTCAAGCTCGGAAACGTGTAGCGGGACATGACACGTGACCCTTTTTGCTCCACGAGCTCACCATAGGATGCCTTTGATTATCCCTATCAGTTTAATTCCCGGCTAGACTACAGAGTACTCCCTCACCTCATTTATATACTGATGAATAACAATACAGTCCATTGTAATAGGCCTCGTTCTTTAACCTTTTAAATAATATAATTGTCACTAGCAAGGTAATCCGGCAAGCCTCCGTGACTTCGAAAGAAATGAAAAAGATGCATCTAAACCTGTAGCGCGACACTTGAGTCGGGCGAACCATTTCACTCAAAACATGACGATCTGCGGCCTTTCGTTACATCAAGGCAACACGCAAAGTCGTAAAAACCTAGAACAAAGATTTATCTTCCAGCTCGGTTCTCTTAATCCCCACTTTATCAAGGAACGTTTTTCATTCATTTAATTAATTTACTCTCCTTCACACGTTGCTATGGCTCCACCAATAGCACAGCTCCAAACCTCTCTATATAAATTGCGCATAATCCATAATCCTCTCATTCTCTCTGACGAAGGGCTAACGCTCGAAACGTCAGCACCCCTTCTTTTACCTTACGGTGGTACAAATTTCTTTATCAATTCGTTTGATTATCCTTATTTCTTGTGTTCCAATTACCCACCGACGCAGCACCAGTTTCTTTGGAAACTACCCCCTCAATTATTCACTTGTTGTTATACTGTAGGTTCCGACATTACAGCTGAACTGGTTCATAGAGATCCTTGTTTGAGTGCGGCATCATGGGAACATTTCTGGGAAAGCCTTTATTACTGCAGTTTTGGGCGCTTCATTAATCAAATGTATGGTCATCAATCATTGTCAGACAACTTCATCATCATCATCATCATCATCATCATCATCATCAATCTTTATTTAAAAAATTTAAAAAGAATAAACTAACAGGAATACATTAATTACGTTAACTAACAAACTATAGTAAAAAAACTTATACAATAAAACGTTCTTTAATCTATTGTGTACAGTACTAAAAATAATCTTTCCCATTCAGTGAGGTCTAGAAATTGAATTCACAAAGAAAAGCAGTATCATCTGTGGCGTTGTCTACAGGCAACATAATTCTGCTGAGCGCTTTTTGGAATATTTTGAAGAAACTATTGATCGCTATAGCGCCACCGGTAAATCGATATATATTTTAGGTGATGTCAACATAAATATTCTTCGGTCCGTAACTTGCAACTATGCCCACCAATTTACAAAGCTGCGCCCTCTTACCAACTTACTATAGATAAACCTACAAGAGTTTATAATGATTCTGCTAAGCTTATCGATAATATTTTCATAAATAAATTCGGAGATTATTCTGTCAGTGGGAACATTGTTTCAGATGTTACTGATCACTTTTCCCAGTTTTATATTCTTAAAACCACTGTTGAAATTCGCTCCGACGAAGGGCTAACGCTCGAAACGTCAGCACCTCCCTTTTACCTTACGTTGGTATAACTTACTTAATCAACTCTTTTGATTTACCCAATTTCTTGTGTTTCAATTTACCACCGACGCAGCACCAGTTTCTTTAGAAACTATCCCCACAACACTGTTGAAATTGCGGAGCCTAAGAAAATAAAAATTCGTGATTATTCCAAATTTTCTCAGCGCACATTTTTGCAGGAACTATCGGAACTTACTTGGGATTCACCTGCAAAGGACCCATCTAAGTCATTTTCTGTCTTCTACAACAAATTGAATTAACTTCTTAATAAACATGCGCCATTTCGAACTTTATCAAAGCGTAAGAGTAAACAGCTTGCAAAGCCCTGGGTCACAAAAGGTCTTCGAAAAGCTATAAAAATTAAAAATGAGCTTTTTTACTCTGGCGATAGGGAAAGATACAAACTTTATAGAAATAAAGTGCTGCTACTTTCTCGTGTTAGTAAAAGAAACTGTTATCATACCTACTTTGAATCTAATATTAATAATATAAAAAAGACTTGGGAAGGTATAAATATACTTATTCGAATTAAAGAAATGGGAAAAGATTATTATGGATTTGTACCTTATCATAGCCCGTTGCTTATGTCTTATGTTTTCCAATCTTTCGCTGGTAAGTTCATTCAACAAAACACTTGAAATGGTGAAAATTCTAACAATTACTACTACTACTACTGCTGCTGCTGCTGCTGCTGCTACTGCTACTGCTACTACTACTACTACTGCGACTACTTCTATCACTAGTTTAACGAGGGTAACGATTAATGAAAATATTAAGAGCAAAAGAAGTCTCAAATCATTCCGTTCCACCTGGGAGCTGAACGGACAGCGGATGACGGCATATTGGACATGTGCGGCTGTTGAAGAACATGAAAAAGATCGATATTAACTCAATGAAATAATTCACAATTAACATTCTATTGACCGCACCCATCAAAGAACGAAACAACGTCATCGTATTTGAATTAAGATGACATAACATGTGTACTTACATGCCGTTTCGTACCATCGCAATAGCGCAGTCTTTGTGAACTTTATGTGAGCATGGAAGAATTTGACATCCACCGAACGCGTCCTTGGGTCATAAAGAAAATTAATGTTAGTCATTTAAGAGTGGTTTTGCCTTGATTTCATTTCCGAAGAAAGCGTTCTATGTCGATCTTCCAATGAATAGTCCATGACTATACATGTACTGAAGAACGTATCTTACAATAGTGATAGCAGCAAACTGCAATTCAAAATTTGATGGATTTTAAATTGAAGCACCCTTCATGAAATGGGTTTCAACGTTAATAAAAATTAGTTCCGTGACGGTTGATGATATCCCTTCCAGCTGTGTATGCGGCGATATTTTCACAGTAGATCACGCAATGATGCAAGCGAGATGGATTTGTTACCCAACGTCCCAATGAGATGAGAGAAGCCGAACTCCTAAGTATGATTTGTGGCAATGTTGACATTAAGCCTGTCCTTCAAGATTCCTATAGAGCGTTTTCACATGACGTCACAGCAGCCATATTGGTGTTCCAAAACAATGAAACGGCGGCCATGTTGGTGTTCCAAACTAATCCTCTGGGAGTTGAACTCTTTTCTTATGTGGCTGCTGGCCACGTGAGTGAAAACGCGCTATTGGGACCTAGAGCTCCGACAGATATACCACAATCCCGAGAATGAGAAGAAGCGGCTACACTCGAGGAGGGTCTTGGACATACAGTACAATCTCGATTTCTCGAACCCTCGGTTTCTCGAACCTCCCGATCACTCGAAGCAATTTCCGCTTCCTTTCGGGTCATTTTCTATGTAATTTATGTAAGGTTCGAGAAATCGGGATTCTACTGTAGTACGAGGAACTTTCACACCCCTTATTTTCACGTCAACGAGCGGTATGGGAAAGGAGTGCTTGCAATACCATAGGAGACTGGCGCGACTGATCTCCATCAAGAAAGGAGAAGATTGGTAAGTACGTGGTGTAAGCATCGTGTATGGCTATGGAGAGCAATGTATCAGGGATGGTTTGCTCAGGAAAGCCCGTCGTACTAATCAAGAAAACGATTGGTCTTCTTACAAACGGCAACGCAACAGAGTTTCTGGCCTTGTTAAAAAAAGCAAAAGCAGATATCATCGCGATCTCCTTAAAGATTGTGCTGACTCTCCGGATAAATTTTGGGCAGCCATCAAGAAACTCTATCCTACCAAGTCGCCTTCTGATCAAGGTTCGGCGTTTGTGATAAATGGATCGAAGTCAACTGACAAAAGCTTCATTGCAAATAGCTTCTGCGAATATTTCAGTTCCATTGCCAGATGTCTGAAAGGGAAATCAATCTTACTCCGTGACTTTGTCTGGAGCAAACCTGCTGAAGAAAATCTTCCCAAGCAATTCACAGGAAGTCAGTTTACTTTAAAAGCTGTGAAAGAATCAGACATTCTTAAGGAGCTAAAAAATCTTAAGCGGAAAAAAGCGTCTGGACTGGATAATTTCCCCCCGGGACTGCTCAAAGACGCTGCCTATGTTTTAACCACGCCTTTGACATTTATCATCAATTTATCTCTAAAAACTGGAGTTGTGCCTAGTGAGTGGAAAGTGGCAAAGGTGATCCCTCTATACAAATCAGGGTCTCTGGCTGAGGTTGACAATTACAGGCCTATCTCAATTCTCCCTACTTTGTCAAAGATCTTGGAAAGGATAGTCTATAAGCAGCTGATGGCTCATTTAGAGCGTCATAATCTACTTTTTGAGTACCAATTTGGTTTCCGTCCGAACCGCTCAACGGAACTAGCTGTTACTTACTTCACTGATCTCATCAGAAAGGAGGCCGATAGTGGAAAGGCGACGGGAACAGTTTTTATTGACTTATCAAAGGCATTCGATACCATTAGTCATTGCATTTTATTGAGTAAACTGTCCCGTTTTGGTGTATATGATATGGAACTTCAGTGGTTTACTGATTATTTATTCCATCGTAAGCAGATCGTTCAATTTCACGGTGTGCTTTCTGAACCAAATCCAATTAACACTGGAGTTCCTCAAGGGAGTATTCTTGGGCCCCTCCTTTTTCTCATCTTCTTTAATGATGTGCATAGTCCGCTTCGTCATTGTAAGATTATCACTTACGCTGACGATACGGTGATTTTTACATCCTCAAGTGATATTGATGCGATACAAAGCAGTCTTTCACAGGACTTAGATAATCTATCTAACTGGTTTCGTGATAATGAACTTATTTTTAATCTAAAGAAAGGAAAATCTGAGGTGATGCTGTTTGGTACCGGTAAGCGGTTGAACCTGTTTCAAGGCTGTCAAGTCAAGCTCTCAGTCAACGGTTTTCCCATCAACATCACTACGTGTTATAAGTACCTCGGCGTGCATCTGGACCCGACACTTAATTTTGAAACTCATTTTCAAAAAATTTACAAGAAGGCAGCAGGAAGAGTGAACCTCTTACGGCGCATCCGTTCCAGTATTGATACTTTCACTGCCCAACGAATTTACCAATCGATGATTATGCCAATATTTACGTATTGCGGCTATACTAGTCTTGGATGGTCAGAGTCCCGCAAACGCATGATCCGCTCCATTGAGACCCGAAGCCTTGAAATTATTTCTCCAAAATGCAGTTCGCAGAACTGTGATCTTCGAATTCTAACTGTTGATAACTTTTTACAAAAGAGAGCGTGCTGCTTTGTATTTGACTGCCTTAATGGAACTGCATGCTTTCCATTTAAAGACCATTTTCACCGATTACGTCATAACGCTTTAAACACCCGCAACAATGGGAAAACTGCAAAACTACCAAAAGTCAGACTGGATTTTGCGCGCCGTAGCTTTTATTTTTTAGGTGCCTCGATTTTTAATTTATTGCCTTTAAGTTTAAGAAACATTAATTCTAGAGTCTTATTTAGGAAAGCCTTAGACGATTATTACTTGTAAATTCTATTCTATTTTCAACGGTTTTTAATATGTATCTTATTTTATATATCTTAATATTTTGAATTCTTAGCAGGACCCCGTTGATAACAGTACTATGTACTGAAGGGTTATCCTGAGAAAATATTCGATTATTATTATTATTATTATTGTATGCCATATATTCACTAACGGGGAACCACTATATGATGCTTACACCACGTACCTACCAGAAGATTATGCCAAAGCAATCTCCTGGATATATAAGAGCAAGGCCATCCTTTGCTTCGCTATGAAGATCCGCACTAATCTGCCTTAGAGGATCGAGAGCTAAAAAAAGCCTTTTGTGACTTGAAGAACATTGATATTGACATTGAAATCCAAGAAGGAGCCATAATGTAATATTTAAGAGTACTTTTATTGCTGTCACCTTGTAAATACAAACATTTTATATAATTGTTTTTGTTGTTGTTAAAAGTATATTTCCCTTTCCCTATCTGATGCTATAAAAATGAAGTTTTTGGTATATTTTTATGTATTTATATGGATTATAATTGTGAATATCAGTTTTAGCATTTTAATAGATCATATATTGTAAAGTAAGGTTCATTTGAGAATTTGTTAATAAAGGATTATGTTTTATTTTTTAATCTATTTATTTTTTATTATTACACGATTATTATTATTATTATTATTTGGTGGAGGCACAGTAGTGTAGTGGTTAGCGTGTCGGACTTCCGAGCAGGAGGTTTGGAGTTCGAGCCCTGGTGTCGACACTGTGTTGTTTCCTTAGACAAGAAACTTTACTCCACACTGGCTTTCTCCACCGTGGTGTATAAATGGGTACCAGCGATATAATGCTGGGGGTGACCCTGCGATGGACTAGCATCCCATCCAGGGGGGAGTAATAATACTCCCAGGTGCTTAATGCTACAGAAACTGGGATAAGCTCCGGCCGCGTGTGTTATTATTATTATTATTATTAAAAATTATTATTATTATTATTGCTTTTACTACATTACCAGCAATCGTAGAGCGAAAGTGTAGTCAACTGGATAGAGAAGTTCTAGCACTGCCAGTGCGGCTAGGTGGCCTTGGCATGAGCAACCCATGCCACGAGGCGGCACGCGAACATGCATCGTCTATTCAAGTGACATCCCCTCTCGTCGAACATATCTTGGCTCAAACTCATCAGCTACCCGATGCGTCCCTCATCAAGTCAGTGCACCAGGCTGTCAAATGCGAAAAAGCTAAGGAACTTACAGAGATTGCTGAAAAGCCGTTAATGCCGTTAAATGCCGTTAAGTTGCGTTATGAATGGCCGTTTGATGATATTCCGTCAGTCTGTGCATGTGGAGACAACTTCACAGTAGATCACGCAATGATTTGCAAACGAGGGAGTTTTGTCATCCAACGTCATAACGAGCTTAGAGATCTTGAGGTAGATCTTTTGAGTATGGTGTGTAGCGATTTCGAGGTCGAACCAGTTCTCCAAGATATCTCTGAAGGGTCCAATAGAGCA
Organism: Ricordea florida; assembly: GCA_949710005.1. Classification (NCBI taxonomy): domain Eukaryota; kingdom Metazoa; phylum Cnidaria; class Anthozoa; order Corallimorpharia; family Ricordeidae; genus Ricordea; species Ricordea florida. The sequence goes on along the minus strand of OX453279.1, from coordinate 3,796,112 downwards.
CAAGACGCAAGATTGGACATTCGGGCGCGTGGCTTCTAGGAACCCGAGAGCTCGGCATTCTTCAATGTGAGGGGGTCTGTGTCACCCTAATGCCGAGTCTTACAGGGACCAGGAGTCACAGCAGATCTACCGCATCCACGAAAACGACAAGAAGCGGTTGTACTCAAGGAGAGTGCTGGATGTTGAGCATGGCTCTTTCACGCCGCTTGTATTTACAACTACTGTACACATACAAATAAATAAATTTGTTTCGTTTTTAAAATTATTGTTAGTATTATTATTATTATTATTATTATTATTATTACAGTTATTATTATTACTATTATTATGTTTATTATTACTATTATTACTATTATTATTATTATTATTATTATTATTATTCTTTCATTGACTTTTGTTAGATTTTAATAGTAATAGATTATATCCTATAGTTAAAGATCATAGGTATAAAATTTATAGAGATTTTACAGCAGTGATTATATTGGCGTGAACACCTAAAATATGTCTGGAATGTTTATTGTGTTGCAACCAATCACAGGTGAGATCTTCACACCACAGAAAGCAAGGCAACGAACAGTTTCCGATCGGTCATGGAACAAATTATTTTCGTTTTGTTTAAGGACACAAACTGCCTTATTAGGAATTTAAAACACCGCTGTTCCCCAAGATCAGTGCCGAGGACCGCATCCATTCATCGTTCGCGTTTTAGAAGCCAACGCGACGCGACGGCGACCTGCTTTCCATGTAACGACATGAAGACAATAAAAAAATGAACAATCGTAGAACAAGGGGATTCGATTTGTGTGGACTAACGATTGAACCTTCGAACTACTGTGCTGGCAGAAGTCCGTTGATCGCAAGGTCGCAAACTGGAAAGACCGCCGGCCGACCAAAGAATGATTGGCAGATCGCGCAAAGTAAACAGTCCAATTTTCGGTATTCCTTCCAAAATATAATTTTGCTTTTTCTCTGAAAGCATTTACGCATTTAAGAAAAGTGTTTACGCTTACTGCATTAGCTGCGAAGCGATGGAAATAAAAAGACTCGGAATGTTTTCCTCACAGGTCCCTACTTCATTATGCATGCTGTAGCCATACAAGAAATGTTTGCACGCGCACTTCCCAAGACAATTCATGCATAATGAAGTAGGGACCTGTGAGGAAATCTTACCAAAAACTCTAGCGACTTACCTTGCAACATTGTAACTTGCGATCAGGCGTAACTACCGATTTCGATCGTTACAAAAAGTTTGAAAACTCGCGCGCCAAACCGTCGCGTGCGTAGGCCCGGCACATCGGCTTTGTAATTTATTTCAAAATCGCTCAAACCTGTATTCTTCGCTATTATAGCAAATACTGTAAACAAATAGGAAGGAAAAGCAATTGTTTACTTGTAAAAAGACTGAATGTTAAAACAAAATGAAAATAATTTGTTCCGTGACAGATAGTACGAAACCGTTCGTTGCCTGTGGTTTCTTTGGTGTGATGATCTCGTCTGTGATTAGTTACATCACAATAAACATTCCAGACATATTTTAGGTGTTCACGCCAATATAATCATTGCTGTAACTAGTGAAGTAAATTAGGGTATCTATTAATTTAGGCTAACATTACGGTTTCATTATTATTGAAGTCGTGTCCGCCGAAGGAGCCATTGACACTTCTCAGATTTTAATAGTTATAGGTTATATCCTTTAGTCATAGATCATAGGTATAGAATTATAGAGATTTTTATTTAGTGAATTAAATTAGGGTATCTATCATTTTAGGCTAATATTAGGGTTTTTCATAATTATGATTGTTAGTATCATTTTTATTTTTTCACGCTGTTATAACATGTTTATGCCAATTTTCAAAATGTAATTAACAGAGTACACATTACCAGTGAATAAAATTGATTTGTTTGTGATATTATTATTATTATTATTATTATTATTATAATTTATTATTACTCGTTTTTTGGATGGGGTTAGGGAATAGGTGCTTATTAGAATAAATACGGTGAGGAAACTAACTTCCAAGCAAATGCAGCACTCATCATGACCAGAATTTGGTCGACACTTGTGATTTCCTTGAAGACGTTTGTCAAGGCACACATCACACACATCACAGTGAAAGGATCTCTCCTTGTGGATGCTGGATATAGGGACATAAAGAAATTAAAACTTTATAATTTAGTCCACTCTTGAGCTTTCCTACCTATCCCAAAATTTTAAAAAAGCTGAAAAACACCACCTTCTTTTGCGAACTTGGAAATTCAAACGACACAACATAAAAGACCGCGCAGGTACCGCGGAGGAGAGAAATGATTACAATGCATGGTGTAGTCAAAACGCCAGTTTGGAACCACATAGAGTGATCCGGTCGTATTCTGGATTGATGACTACAGTGTTAAAAAAGCAAGGATGAATGAGCGTTGCAAAATCATTCACTGGAAAGCATTCATGATGAAAAAATGTGAACAGAAAGAGGCACTACTTACCGGCAAATGCCGCACTTAAAACAATGAAAGGGATTCTTGTCTACGGCAGTAAAATGCTTGCAAATAGCACAGAAATATTCGGCCATTTTGGTGTTACATTTGCGACATCGTTGGCCTCCTTCGTCAATCTAAAAGACAAATTTATTTTCTTTGAATACATGGCTACACTTACGCAATTCTACAAGCTTACAAATCGCTCATGTTAAAGTTTTCGCTGAAGGAGTTAGGCTCCACCGACGTTAAATAATGACCCGGATCAGGAATTGTCATCTCGAGCTCTTGGATCTTAGTATCACCCAACTAGTGGACTAATGCAAATGCCGCAATCTGATTGGCTACGCTACTAGAGGTCTATTAGTGATAGTCCTCGAGTAGCGAAATTCGTGGCGCTTTCTTTTGTTTTATTCCCAAATAAATCTTTCTTCAACTTGCATTTGCTAACTTTATTGTTTTTTCTGTCCGACTAGTTGGGTGATACTAAAACAATTAGACCCTTCGCCCTCAAGGGCTACAGGTCAATAGCCCATTCGGCTTCGCCTCATGGGCTATTGACCCGTAGCCCTTGCGGGCTACGGGTCTAATTGTTAAATAGTGCATCAAAAGAGCAAAACGAGTTCTCCTCAGAGTCGATTCATCAATTGCTTTGCTATTCCAACCCCTGAGTGGCCAAAGATCACAAATCCTGATCCAGATCATCTCAAAGAAAACAGTAATCGTACCTTAAAATATATAAATGGTTTAAACAGATCTAAAAATATAAAAAAAAACACTATAAATGAAAGAACGCCCTTCCCAAGGGTTTACGCATCGCTAGTTGCTCCCCAGAGGGGCAGCGAACAATAACGTTAATGCAACTTGTTAGAATTTTGCGAACCATGCGAAATCCATCATTTCTCTGAAGAAGACCGCAGAAGGCGATCGAAAATTTAGAGTATCCCTTTTTATATTTTTAGATCTGTTTAAACCATTTATATATTTTAAGCTATGATCACAGATCGCTCCAGCAGTTTTAGTAATCGTACCTCTTGCCTGTGATTACAGACAGTGCATTTAAAATGTGTCGCATCTACTCCTTTCAGTTGATCCTCAGTGCAGGCGTTTGATTCGTTGTGACACCGATGACAAGGATAGAATTTATTGCAACATGGAAACTGGACTAGGCAACGACGCTGGTAATGTTCACACACGAAATGTGGGCTTTCTTGCACAGGGGCACGGATTGCTACCGCTTTAGTTGGCCGGCATTGATCCTCTTGGCTCAACTCGCTGCTACCCCTTGCTTCTGCATTACCTCGCCCTTCAGCCTCTCGGTCTCTTACTGCTGCTTCAGCTTTTTCCCTTTCTACTTCTTTTTCCTGTTTTTCTTGGCGTTCTTTTTCCCGTAGCGCAGCCAGATGGATGGTCCTCTCTATCTCTTCTCGCAGAACCGTCAACTGCTCTTGAGTCGCTACTAATTCAGGATCTGAGTTGGATTGACTGTTAGGCGATGAATTGTTAATTAGAAGCTTAGTTGAGAGCTCCTGAAGACTTTCGTTTTGCTCCACTATGGATAAGAAATGATCTCGTAAACGGTGAAGTGAGCAATTCCAAGTAGTAATAGTGGAATCTCTCACAGCGTCTCCGTTGCCATATCCAGACCAATCTATATCATAAGGACGATGGCGTGCCTCCCGAGTTGTTATTTTGGAGCTTTCGTTGCAAAGGTTACCCTCTGGTAACGGTCCATCATTAATTAAAAGACTTGGAAAATGCCAATTCTGGTCTACTTCACTATGCAAGGATTCGTTCCTAGCGGGTAACTTTACACTGTTTTCAAAGGAGGTGATTTCACGGAATCCCTTCGTCAATTCTCCATTACCATCAGTCAAAGTGTTGTGGTCGAAATAGGTGGAACCTTTCCTTTGGTCCTCCCATAGGGTGGGTAGGCCTGCATTGGTATAACTGCTGTCAGACAAAATGCTCTCCTTTGAAATTGCATGACGAGCCAAAAACCCTGGCTGGACGCCTTCAGACGACTTTGAACCAACGGGGACAGGTTTGGTTTTAGTCTTCGGCCTGGCACCTCCTAACACCCATGGATTTGCAAGACGTTTTGTCTTATCTGGAGACATTTCTCGAAGGAAGGACGTATGGTGTTGGAGAGGTTCATCGTTGTAGTTTTTGTTTGTCATCTTCCTGCCACTGAAAGTAGATCTCGAAATAGACCAAATCTGGGAATGCCGATCCCTTATGTTTTTGGAAAATGAATGTCCTTCTTCTATCGTGTAAGCCGAAGCCCTCTGGGTCTTTTTCTTGGTCTTAAAATCCCATGAAGTCTGTACTTTCGTATTGCTCCCTTGGTATACACCGGTCTGGGTGATAGGTCCATCGACAACATCTTGGTTCGCAATCGACATTGAGGCGATGTGCTTGTCGTTGACGTCTCGAGATTCTGCATGGGCAACTGTCTTTCGTTGAATAACAGCTTTGGAATCAATTTCTTTCCAGCTGTTGTCTTCACCAGGTCGGATACGTTCGGAGACCATACCTACCACACAGCTGTCATTGAAATTTTGGCATGTGTTCGCAGTATCACATGTAATCAGGTCTCCAAATCCTTTACCTCCTGTAAAAGATGATCCTCCGTAGGATAACTGCTGTTTGGGTCTCGCAAAATCTTCGCCAAGGATTCCGATGCATGTTTGATTATCTCCTTTGACTCTGCTGCTTCCGTCTTCTGACAGTTTCTCAGCTTCTTCATCAGAATGCCTAACTGTGTTTGGTTTAATTGTTGAACATCTTTCCTCGTTTCTCTCGTGTTTTAGGTTCTTTTGCGTTGCACCTTCTTTGCTCTCTGGTTCATTCTCTTCATGGCCAACAAAAATTTCCCCAAGTATTCTTTGAGAATCAACGGTGGATTCCTCCTGGATACTATCACCAATTTTTCCCTGTCTGTCTATTCCTGGATCAAATTTGAACGCATTTCGCTGCTTCGAAACTTTGACCTCAGTAGTGGCGTGACCTTGCACTTTAGTTAAAGAGGTACTCAGATTTTGCAACTGCTCTTCTTCACAAACAATAATTTCACCGTTAAGAGGATCTTTGCAATCATTGATGCTGTTCTCATCGTCGATGTTTTCGTTTGCTGCATTGATATCTTTAAAACTGCGTTGGGTTTGTTCCGTGGTATTCGAACCAACAGTCAATGCGCCTGCTTCACGTTCGCAGTCGGTAGCCGAATTATGAACAGTCAGCATTTCAATGGAATCAGTATCAACAAGACCGCAATCAGCAAGCCTTTCTTCCTTAATTACAGACCCATCGCTCATAAAGTTGTCATGTGTATTAACAAAAAGCAATTCATTTTGAGTATCAACCACCGCTTCATGTGTTTTCGTTCTTGTTGTTGCACTAGTTTCATCTCCTTCTGAGACCGGGAGTGACTGCCGCGGTGGTCTCTCGTGTCGATTGCTTTCCAGTTGTCGTTTCCATTGCAGTTGTTGTTGGTTGTCGGCGACCAGCCGTTGTCTCTTTTTCTTGTCTTCTTTAAACCTTAGTCTTCCGTACTCAACTGCTAGCTCACACCCACTGTCTTCCTCTTTTTCATCCACACAAGGAAAACATGATTCCTGTTCATTGAGTTCGTGTTGAATATGGACTTCAGAACTGGGATGTTCGGGAGTAAACAGGGAAGTGTATTGACGGACACCACTCGCATAGCATTGCACAGAAAGATTACTTCCTTCATTTGAATCTTCTTCCTCGTGTGAGGAACAGTTACCACTTAACGCGTCTTGTTTCACTTGCGATTCCTCTTCGTCCAAAATGCGATAAATGATGCTGTTAGCTTCTGAGCTGTTGAATAGACTCATTCGTAAGCAATCTCGAAGGCTGCGGATATGCTCCCGATGAAGCTACAAATACAGAAGCAAAAATCATGAAGAGTTGGCATTTTGCAAATTATAGGATTATTCAAGTGACCATGGCAAAAATGTGGAATTTTAAGTTGAACCGCTCTGGTCTAACACTGTTCTGACGTTCTTAGTTAAGGTACGGCAAGCGAAGGATTATCGCACAGCAAAAGAGACGACCAAATAAAACATGCCACCTTAGGTATTATTGGTGGAATTTCGCCGTACTTATTAATTATTTGATTAGTGGAATTGAAATTAAAGATTGGACCATCACAGCATTAGATTGGAGAAAAGGACTGGCCTTCACCCAAGACCACTATGTCACCTGTGCGAAGTTCAATCTTGCCTTGTAAAGTCATTCACGCCGGTGGTACTACTCTGAGATTATGTATACTCTACATTCCTTTGGTAACAATTGAATTATTAGATTTATCTTAAATTAATACATTGATCAAGACAACCATAAAGTGCGTGGATATATTCTGTATACTGGTTACCTCAATTGTGGTGCCCATGGTTTGTTCACCGGAAGACTGAGAAAGCACTCTTCGAGCCTGTTGTTCTTCATTCCAGACCTGAACGGGCTCATCGCCTACCACCGAGGTGTCAGAGATTTCAGGAAAGGAGCTGCATGTCTGTTTAAGTATTGAGAGCGCATAAGACACACCAAAACGGCTGGCGCAGTGCTCTGCAGCCTGACAAAACAAGTTTGAAATACCGAAGCAGCTGCAGTTAGCGGATGTCAATGTTGAATGGCCCTGCACTTGCGTTTTTGTCAAAACCTGAGTGCGTTGCTTGATAACGCTTCCTTCGCAAAAGACCGTTAGAAGAGCTTTAGCAGGAGCAGTTAAAGAAAATATCACGCTGTCATTTCGTATTGATACAGTCTCGATCTCTGCGTCAGGAGAGTTTCGCAGAAGGTGTTGCAGTGCCTTCACAAACACGAAAGAGGCTGCTTGCCCATCTGAAAAGGTCATGCATGTTACCCGTTCACAAGTTCTTTCTGCGAAAATTTCACAAACTGTTCCTCTTCGTTCAGACAAAGTTTGAAAAAGAAAGAGTTGCAGAAGGTCCTTACTCGGGTTAATACCTGATGAAACATTTACCACCGGAGAAGGAAAGTTCACTTCAATAAGGAACTGTGTTGGGTTGCGGTGATTTTCAAAGCATCGGCGCTGAAAGATGTCTTTGACGGACTGTAAAGTCCTATGTTTTAGCTGTTCCAAGTACTCGATGTCTACAAGAGAATTTATTCCAGCAATGACAAGAAAGCTATCCGTTGAAGCGCCTGTTTTGTAAGCCAGAGGTGTAAACATTACTGAAGAACCAGAGCAGGAGCGTTTACTTTCTTTTCCAGTCAGAACCGTTGAGGTTGAAACAAGAAGATCGTAAACAGCTTTTTCGCCATTGCAGGTGATTGTATTTCGTGAGACGTAAACCTGCAATCCATCGTTCACATACAAGAAACTTCCATCGTAAGGTGACAACTTCGAATGAAAATCGTAAGCATCAAATACCACATCGAGAACCTTTGTTTCAGTTAATGCTTTTACAAGCAAAGCGTTTTGGAGTTTCAGAACGAATTCCTGCTCCCATTCCTCAGTATTGTTTTTATTTCTTTGTCCAGCTTCTTCGAGTTCCTTGAAATGTGCGAGTATCATTTCTCCTTTCTCTTTGAAAAATTTCGTACCTTCTGGGCGTGTCACTATCACTATTGGACAGAAGGGAGTGGGCCACAAGTCCGGTCGTTCATCAAAACAGCGGTAGTGTCTAGTTAGAATGCATACCTTTCGAAAAAGGGCTGCGCTTTCCTTGGCCATACCATGGTTGAGAATGCTGTGTCCACTTCGTGAAAGATCATAGACTAACTTCGTGGAAACTAATGAGGAATTTCCAGTTGGAATAGTTGACATTGTGCTGTGGTCTTTGAGAGAAAATGGTGGAAATAACTGTCTAGACTGAATTCCACCTTTCTTTCTATTAAGTGCTAATTTCCTCTTTTCTTCTCTTCCCTTTGAAAAAGTTTTAGCAGAAGTCAACACAGCTAGTGCAAGACCGTACTCTGCAACCAGACCCTGAATTAAGTTGCCGTCTTCTTTGGTCGCATGTTTGGAGCTCATGAGTGGCATTCGTTTTTCCATCCTTGTCATTTCCAAGAATTTTACCGACAGATGATCCAAAAATGACACTTGATAAATGACCTCAATGTTCTCTACTGCTCGTTGGAAGTGTAAATGAGATTCATCTCGCATTCCTCTGCAGGATAACTGATCTCCAAGAAAAAAGCAGCAATCAAGCACATCGGGATGACTGCTGCCAAACATATCGACCAAGATCACCAATGCACCTTTGTAACACTCTATAGAGGCGCAAGGATCCCCCATAAGACGTAACAAGGAACCTCTTTTCCGTAACACTGAAGCTACATGATGATGGTTTGAGCCACAGGTGTCCCTGTAGATCTGCTCACTGTCCTCCAAAACCTTTGATGCTGCTTCACACTTCCCTTTGTGAACAAGCATGTCTGCCAATCCTTCTAGACTGGCAACCGTAAGATTGTCGTGCAGATCACTTACAACCATGCAATCGATCGTTTCCAAACCAAAGGCGTCCTCGGCCTTCTTACCAAGAAGAAGCTTCACGTCGCATAGTTTAACTGAAATGTAATTCGCAAGAGGAGAATTTTCATCTTCTGACTCAGCGCAGAATGATCTCAGCCATTCAAGCTCGGTTTCCACCAGAACGAAATTCATGAGAGCCGCGTGCAGTACGACGTAGTTATGAAGTACGGCCACAAAAATTCCTTTGGGAAGCATGTCTTTCATCTGATCTTTGGAAAGACGGACCAGTTGGGTTTGAATACTAACTGCGGCAGCATAGTTCCTTTGCAACAAACAGAGCTTAGCAATGTTGTTGCGTACAGCAACTAGTTGAACTTCAACGTCTTTAGACTGAGATTCATTTTGAAGTTCTTCAAGAAACATCTGTGACTTTTTCAGATCGTCCTCCGCACTCTTGAATTTTCCCACGATTACTGCGATACAACCCAAGTTGTTGTAAGCGACTCCCAGGTCACGTGAACGACTGGTGTAGTCAGATCTTTCATAAATACTAATAACCTTTCTAAACAGTTCAGAGGCTATGTGAAACTCAGAAGTCTCCAGTGCCAAAGCTCCCATGACGTTAAGAAAACCAGCGTAAAATTGTGTACCGGAGTTACTGGCGTCTAAAAGAATCGTCCCATGTAATATAGAGGAACTATTGACAGTCTTAAACAATGTTTTTTTGGCACGTTCCAACACGCGCCATGCGTGTTTTGTCGGATTAAACCAATGACTTTGAAATTGCTGGACATGGACAAAAATCTGCTTTTGTGTAGCTCGCGCTTCTAAGACATTGTCACTTTCAAACAGATTCATTACCGTTTCAAGCTTGTTAACCAATAATTTCGGGTCAAACGCGCCTCCGTGGTGATTGTAACACGTGTCAGACGTGACGCGGTGCATTCTGGATCCCAAAGGAGGTCCGTGAACATTGAATTTGTACATTCCGCCGGTGTCCCTGGTCCCGTTCTGATTGTTTGGCATTTTACAGGGTCCATCATGCTTTGCTTGATTTAAAAACAGCACGCATTAATAAAGACCTTCCTTTCACTCACCCGTGAAAGATAGTTAAACAGCAAATCCAAAAAACCAAAATGAAATTGCAAGTTTTACTATCATCTTCTTGTTATTGATAATTTTCAACATTGGACTTACCATACTTTGAGAAGTTCCTGGTCCGCGGAAAGGTTCGTTGTACCTTTTCGAACAACCCCGCTAACATGTGAAAACCATGAAATTTCCGTAAAAGACCGATATCATCACGATCCATCATGTACGGTGTTTCTCTGAAAAGGACAGTTTATTGTATAAATCTGTGTCTGTTTTTACTCTCAGTCTTATCGTTAAATAGCGTCTTCCTGGGAACTGGTGTTTACAAGGGAGCTAAGGTTTCAAATGCTGCATTGCAATTAATCGCGTTTTCATTTGTCGAGCCTTCCGTCATGTGTCGTTCTCCTTCAGTTATAAAAAGTGTCTGCCTAAACATCAAGGTAAATAAGAAATAAAAACGCAGTGCTTGCAGAAAATGTCCATGAGGAGTAACCGGAATGATTGAGTTTTGCCACCATAGCATTTATCGAGTGATAATAATCTATGGAAAGCTTTTGATTACAGAACAATACAGACAAACCACAAACCGCAGGTTTTAGTAGGTGCTGAAATATAAATAGCGTTTCATGAATACAACTGAGCTGTACGCTGTTTCACGAATGTCCTACGCCAGAGCTGGGACAAAAAGATATCTCGATTGAGCGTTCGCTTGTTTTATATCCAAACTCAAACGTTACTTACATCACTCAAAAACGTAATTGTCAAAGCACGACTAAATACAGGTTCAGGCCTGACCGGTAAATTTTTAGTTGATGATGATTTTATTATGAAATCGGAAAAAGAAATGACGTACTTGTTCAAAGGGCCTCGTGACGCCGTTGAAGATCACGTAGTGCAAAGTTCTTATATGCTTATGTTGCTTTGTTGATGTGAAGGTTATTTTTTGGCCCGGTAAATGATATTGGACTTTCTTCTATGAACACATAACGTGTTTGCTGAAACAGTTCCAACACCACTACTGATGCCCTGAGCCTTAAAAAATTCATTGATAGAGATATTGCTCAATACAAAGAAAAAAACTATGATTTTGAAGTGCTGTGAAGTGGCCTGGTACTAGCACATAACTACATGCCCTTCGAAATCAAGTGAAATCTTATTCCTATGAGAACAGTCTCCAGTGAAATTCCCGAAAGCACCGCGGGCAATGAGGGCAATGAGTCAGTATCAAGAGTGTATTATTAGAGTAAGACTACCAGTGTGAAACCAATCTGTTTGTCTTTCTGGGGAACTTTGAGATTTATAATCTTAATACAGTATATTTGTTAAGCCCATGGATTATGGGCAGTAACATTTCAACTATCACTGAGAAACATTGAAGAGCTAGATACCAGAAACGCGGGACTAGAAATGGAACTAAAAATAAACTTGGTGTATGGTAAATGTCAGTGAGTAGTCAATACCTGGAACAAGGGCTCCTTCACTTTCGAAAGATTAATTTTAAAAACGAGTCACTATGTTCGGATCACTCACGTCCTTCTGACATCTTATAATTTGGTTCTTTCTAAATGAATCCTTTGAATATTAAATCCTTATCAGAATACATAATTAAAACTCACGATGCCTTGCTTTGCATAATTGCTGCGGAGCGAGCGTAGCGAGCAGTGCAGCAATTCATAATCGAAATTTTAAAAAAGGTAGGTAAAATCGAGATCCCTTGATGTACCGTTCTTAAGCTAAAATTCAAAAGAATATTTTACCTTGAACGAGGCATGAATCATAAATAAAGACAAAACAATATATTGTGGCCAGTTTGGAATAAGGCATATTGGTTAGGATAATGCACTGGCAAACTTCTTTGTTTTTAGAAAACAACAGAATGCAGTCAAAGCATGTATAAAGAAGCATGGGATTATGTGGGAGTCCAATTCTTGGACTGCCTAAAGCTTCTCAAAAAAGCACTGACAAGAATATTCTTGCCTCAAGAAACCTGATAGGAAGTAAGCTCCCTCTCCCACTACTGGATAGAAACGCATAACAAAAGCACAGAGAATTGACGTTTGCGTGGGAGGCTAAAAGAGGTGCCTAGTCAGGATTATAAAAACAATTAGCGATTTGTGATTTGTCAGCACATTTTTATGGAAATAATATCGTAATTGAACACTACCACGCAGTGTCATTTGAGGTCAATTTGTGAAAGCTGGTTGTGATCGGCTAACGTCACCAAAAATACAAATATGATTTAGGATCACTTTAATAAGCTACGACTCGAGGAATTATTTGCATTTCATGTTTCAAATTTCGAATTCATTTTGCGAACGACCTCTTTTGATTGCACGAATATACCCGAAGAAAACTCCCAAACACTTATGTATTGATTTTCCTAATGTATTATCAAAAAATATTCTGCACCATAACCACTTCTGTCAATTTTCAATTTAAATTTCGAAATTTCTACCTCCATCAGCTGTATCTGCATTAATAAGCGTCACTGTGAAAACAACATGAAGAAAGGTTTACTTTCACTTTCGATTTTCACTTTCGAGATCCTTATACTCTAAACTCGTCGAGCCGCAGCTATTTTTAGTTTCTATTGTCTACTAATATTGATTACACTGCAGCTTTCACTTCTGCCTCTCTCAGTCCACCTTTCAGGGTTGCCAGCGATGCAAAATTAAGCTTAAAATTTGAACATACAGGTAGAGAAGGTGATACCACTCCTGTTAGCAGTATATGCACCAATCTTTAACAAGTTGTAGCTATATTCTGTTGCCAGATAACACTATGAAGCAGATTAAGTCATGTACAGCACTCTAGCATTCAGTATTGTCCTTAGCAAGCATCTAGACTTTGGTTCGGTTATTTTGAAGTCGTTACTTGTACGAATCATCTAACCAACCAATACGGAACTACGTCGAGTGAGTTAGAATAGAAAGGAACAACGAAATGGTCACCATACGCAACAGAATTTGACGAAATCAAACGTAAGTAATGGAATAAATTTATGACGTTGTCCGAGACATCGGTGTGATACTGTTCAAAGCATTCAAATTAGTTACCTTCGAGCAAACGTTGTCACAGCGATCGACTCTGGTCCACTAGGTAAAGCAGAGCATCAGTAAGACAAGACAATCTTCACTGTAAACATCACTCCTGAGACCGGCCGGAAGTAGCCTGCACAACAGAGGTCACTTTTTGCGTATTTCAGGGGAACATAGGCAAAAACGAGGCGAGCGCGAAGACGAGTCGCGCGCGTGGGGAGGAGCGCTGGCCTGTCATACGGGCTAGGCCGGAAGATGGGGATTCCCCGCAACTTAAAAACGAAAGCAAGTATATCAGCTATCTTCTTTGTATTTAGCGTATGAAACAAAATGGATGCCGTAAAGAAAATGATTTCTAACTCCAAGTTCAAGACTCCAATATATTAGGTTTTTTTCTACCATGTCATGTAATTTTAGTTCCTCTAGGTCATGAGATGGTTTTGAAAGCTAAAGCGAAACATTTTAACCATCGATATTAATTATTCTGTAATATTGTGAACTGATTGTGAATATATTTCCGTATAGGTGTCTCGAAAACTCAGACCTCGAAAACTCAGACCCTAGAAACTCAGACCCCTTGGTTGTCTCGAAAACTCAAACCCTAAGCTGTCTAAGGATAACTGAAACAAATTTCCACAGCGTGTGCCAGGAATTTCAGGAAAGTCTGGTTTACTTTTCGTCGATACAATGTGGCATCATGAATCTGCAGAGAAAATGAAACGGCCCGCGGTGGAAGTTTGTATACATTTACTCGCTCGATTAAATTTTGGCCTAGAGGTCGAAATCTGCCCAAAAGGAAAAACGAGAAGGTGTATTTTACATGAGGTTGAAATTCGCTGTTCGGGCAAAATGGTATAGTCATATGGAGAATATTACATGGCCAGCTGGTGGAGATTGTAATAACTTCTCTCTAAGTTTTGGGAAATGTTTCATGAATGAACATAGCAATGAGTGAAATGTTTTTTTTAACATGAGGTAACATGAAAAGGTAACAAGTGATATCACTCATACATGATATCACTTACAAGTATCAATGTGTTACCTCTCAGTATTCTTGAAGCTATCGGCTCATGGTTGGCGAGGGAAGGCTGTAAGCTAGCCTGCAAGCAGGCTCTTCTGTTGAAAATTGCGGAAGAGGATATTTCGACCGCGCTCCATTTTCAACGGAAGAGCCTGCTTCCAGGATAGCTGAAAGCAAGAGCAAATAAGGAACAGTCCGTCATTTTCTTTTGCTGTCAGTCAATAGAGATCATTAGCCTGGTCACTCAGCTTAATGAAGGGGTTTCCCCAACGGTTAGCATATCCTATTTTTCTTGGAACGATTGAAAGGCGGCATTTTGCCAAGATCTACTTTGACTGCTATTTACAAACACAGCAGTAACACCCGAGGGCGGTATTCCTCAATGGCCAAAACTGGCGCCTATCCCCTTCGCTGTTCTTGTTAACAATTTTTAAACAAGACAATGGAATTTAAGAGCTAAATGTATAGATGATCTGACAATTGTTGAGGTTATCCCGAGGACATCAATCAGCTTGCTCCCCATTTTGACGAATGAAATCGGTACTTTCGCAGCTGAAGACAGAATGCGGTTAAATGGCGCAAAATGAAAAGACATGCTCAATGATTTCCTCAGAGTAAAACCCTTTTCCTACAACACCGATTCGTATTAGCGGCGCTCCTTTAGAGCAGGTCTCAACGCATAAGGTGCTTGGCGTATTTATCTCGTCTGACCTGTCATAGAATAATCATTACGACTACATAGTCAAGCGCGCGCGCGAACGACTCTATGCCTCGAGAGTCTTAAAAAAATCAGGGCTTAATGCTCGAGATATAGTTCAGGTGTTTTGCAGCCTTGTCAGGTCAATCTTAGAATACGCGTCTCCGCTTTGGGCTGGTTTACCTAACTATCTTTTGGATCTCATAGAGTCAGTTCAATAGGAAGCTCTCCGCATCATTCATCCTTGCCTTTATTATGACCAGGCACTTGTTTTAACGGGTTTGCCTACACTGCTTGCAA
The DNA here is from genome assembly GCA_949710005.1 of Ricordea florida. Taxonomy (NCBI): domain Eukaryota; kingdom Metazoa; phylum Cnidaria; class Anthozoa; order Corallimorpharia; family Ricordeidae; genus Ricordea; species Ricordea florida. The sequence goes on along the minus strand of OX453279.1, from coordinate 3,781,029 downwards.
ATTTTAAAAAAAACGCTTTCTGCAGTCTCTCTCTGGTTCGTCATCACCGTGTATGTCTGGCTTGCTTCCCGTTAGTGCAGGTACCTGTCACAACTATAACTTGCGCACTCTCAGGAACCAACTAGTAAATACAAAATAGTCTCCGCACAGACAACTTCGTTACATTTAAATACGCGTAACACCTGTTTTTGCTTCTTCTTGTTTTGAACTGTCGCGTAATCTGACCTCTTTTGTAATTTAGCATCTGCTACAATATTAGAGAATAAACTTATTATTATTATTATAAACAAATTTTATACTGCGTTGATTATTACTTGGTATTTTAGGAAGCATGCTCAAACCAAGCTGTCTCGTGATAGACACTTTCTGTTTTCATTCTTAGCCTTCACTTTGAAGCAAACAGGAAGTGACTCAAAACGACTTAACTGTTCTAAGAACTAGACCTACAAGCTGTACTTGCGTTACTTCTCAGACATAGGGAGATGGACGCCGCTGGAAATGAATTTATTGCATGCTGCTGGTAGAAACTTTAGAAAACAGTGAAACATTAATCCATCAAATCCCGTCGAGGCTTTAGAAAACATCAGATCTAAAAAACATTCGAATACGACGTGAAATACTGATCCAGTCAGCAGATTGGGTGCAAATTCGCTCTTTTTTGGCAAAACTAGGTTCCATGTTAGACTGTGAGCAGTGTGTCTTTTTGCTTCAGCTCCTGCGCGCGGAAGTAATGGAGATAATTATGTAAATGAGTCAAACTCAACGAGGAGGGAGAGGGGAAGGAGCCTCGTTTCGCGCGCCTCACTCGAATCGTGAACTCGCGCATCGCTCTCTGCGCTCAAAGGAACAAGGAAATAGACAGAAACTGTCTCCTGTCTATGATAAAACAAAACACGAGCCATGATTAATGTTTGCTTTGAAAACGCAATTGCTAGTCAGCGGTCTTGATTTCAAGGAGCCTGCTAGCCCAACTTTATTTCCTGGTAGCAACAGAGTTTCCTTCCATGCCACAGTAACACAGAACAGAGTGTTAGACTAGAGTGGTCACACTGATACTGAATGGTCTTGCTAAGATAGAATTCGTCAACTATTTTCTCTGGAGACTGATGTGAGGGACTTAGCAGGAAGTAAACGCAGGCGCTGGCGTTCAGCGTTTCTCCTACTGTTTCTTTCTTCTTCTTTATTTTTTATCATTTGGCAATCCTTCAGGCCCCGGTTGTTCAAAGGGTGGATAACGCTATCCACCGGATAAATCACTATCCAGTGGATAGCGTAGTTTCTTTTGCCAGCACTTATCCACTGGATAGCGATTTATCCGCTGGATAGCGTTATCCATCCTTTGAACAACCGGGGCCAGAACTACATATCGCTACATTACGCTTTTCATGTGCCCAGTTTATCCGACTACTAATAATATTAGCATAATAAGAGTCTAATAGTTGATCAATTAGAAGCCGCAAATGTGACGTCATATAATCTTGATATGATGTAAAGTAAGTAATTGGTCTTCTCAATAACGTACAGTCGAAGTCAAACTATGATGTAAGTTGTCTGTAACATGTCGCAATGGAGGTTGTGCGCTCCGCCTTCGGAAAAACTCAATCACCCAGTACTCCTCTGGATATTGATCCCATTTCACGTGTTATGTGGGAACTGAGCGATGCTCTTCTATCGAGTCCTCCAGAATCAGTCAGATCTTTCATAAATACTAATAACCTTTCTAAACAGTTCAGAGGCTATGTGAAACTCAGAAGTCTCCAGTGCCAAAGCTCCCATGACGTTAAGAAAACCAGCGTAAAATTGTGTACCGGAGTTACTGGCGTCTAAAAGAATCGTCCCATGTAATATAGAGGAACTATTGACAGTCTTAAACAATGATTTTTTGGCACGTTCCAACACGCGCCATGCGTGTTTTGTCGGATTAAACCAATGACTTTGAAATTGCTGGACATGGACAAAAATCTGCTTTTGTGTAGCTCGCGCTTCTGAGACATTGTCACTTTCAAACAGATTCATTACCGTTTCAAGCTTGTTAACCAATAATTTCGGGTCAAACGCGCCTCCGTGGTGATTGTAACACGTGTCAGACGTGACGCGGTGCATTCTGGATCCCAAAGGAGGTCCGTGAACATTGAATTTGTACATTCCGCCGGTGTCCCTGGTCCCGTTCTGATTGTTTGGCATTTCACAGGGTCCATCATGCTTTGCTTGATTTAAAAACAGCACGCATTAATAAAGACCTTCCTTTCACTTACCCGTGAAAGATAGTTAAACAGCAAATCCAAAAAACCAAAATGAAATTGCAAGTTTTACTATCATCTTCTTGTTATTGATAATTTTCAACAATGGACTTACCATACTTTGAGAAGTTCCTGGTCCGCGGAAAGGTTCGTTGTACCTTTTCGAACAACCCCGCTAACATGTGAAAACCATGAAATTTCCGTAAAAGACCGATATCATCACGATCCATCATGTACGGTGTTTCTCTGAAAAGGACAGTTTATTGTATAAATCTGTGTCTGTTTTTACTCTCAGTCTTATCGTTAAATAGCGTCTTCCTGGGAACTGGTGTTTACAAGGGAGCTAAGGTTTCAAATGCTGCATTGCAATTAATCGCGTTTTCATTTGTCGAGCCTTCCGTCATGTGTCGTTCTCCGTCAGTTATAAAAAGTGTCTGCCTAAACATCAAGGTAAATAAGAAATAAAAACGCAGTGCTTGCAGAAAATGTCCATGAGGAGTAACCGGAATGATTGAGTTTTGCCACCATAGCATTTATCGAGTGATAATAATCTATGGAAAGCTTTTGATTACAGAACAATACAGACAAACCACAAACCGCAGGTTTTAGTAGGTGCTGAAATATAAATAGCGTTTCATGAATACAACTGAGCTGTACGCTGTTTCACGAATGTCCTACGCCAGAGCTGGGACAAAAAGATATCTCGATTGAGCGTTCGCTTGTTTTATATCCAAACTCAAACGTTACTTACATCACTCAAAAACGTAATTGTCAAAGCACGACTAAATACAGGTTCAGGCCTGACCGGTAAATTTTTAGTTGATGATGATTTTATTATGAAATCGGAAAAAGAAATGACGTACTTGTTCAAAGGGCCTCGTGACGCCGTTGAAGATCACGTAGTGCAAAGTTCTTATATGCTTATGTTGCTTTGTTGATGTGAAGGTTATTTTTTGGCCCGGTAAATGATATTGGACTTTCTTCTATGAACACATAACGTGTTTGCTGAAACAGTTCCAACACCACTACTGATGCCCTGAGCCTTAAAAAATTCATTGATAGAGATCTTGCTCAATACAAAGAAAAAAACTATGATTTTGAAGTGCTGTGAAGTGGCCTGGTACTAGCACATAACTACATGCCCTTCGAAATCAAGTGAAATCTTATTCCTATGAGAACAGTCTCCAGTGAAATTCCCGAAAGCACCGCGGGCAATGAGGGCAATGAGTCAGTATCAAGAGTGTATTATTAGAGTAAGACTACCAGTGTGAAACCAATCTGTTTGTCTTTCTGGGGAACTTTGAGATTTATAATCTTAATACAGTATATTTGTTAAGCCCATGGATTATGGGCAGTAACATTTCAACTATCACTGAGAAACATTGAAGAGCTAGATACCAGAAACGCGGGACTAGAAATGGAACTAAAAATAAACTTGGTGTATGGTAAATGTCAGTGAGTAGTCAATACCTGGAACAAGGGCTCCTTCACTTTCGAAAGATTAATTTTAAAAACGAGTCACTATGTTCGGATCACTCACGTCCTTCTGACATCTTATAATTTGGTTCTTTCTAAATGAATCCTTTGAATATTAAATCCTTATCAGAATACATAATTAAAACTCACGATGCCTTGCTTTGCATAATTGCTGCGGAGCGAGCGTAGCGAGCAGTGCAGCAATTCATAATCGAAATTTTAAAAAAGGTAGGTAAAATCGAGATCCCTTGATGTACCGTTCTTAAGCTAAAATTCAAAAGAATATTTTACCTTGAACGAGGCATGAATCATAAATAAAGACAAAACAATATATTGTGGCCAGTTTGGAATAAGGCATATTGGTTAGGATAATGCACTGGCAAACTTCTTTGTTTTTAGAAAACAACAGAATGCAGTCAAAGCATGTATAAAGAAGCATGGGATTATGTGGGAGTCCAATTCTTGGACTGCCTAAAGCTTCTCAAAAAAGCACTGACAAGAATATTCTTGCCTCAAGAAACCTGATAGGAAGTAAGCTCCCTCTCCCACTACTGGATAGAAACGCATAACAAAAGCACAGAGAATTGACGTTTGCGTGGGAGGCTAAAAGAGGTGCCTAGTCAGGATTATAAAAACAATTAGCGATTTGTGATTTGTCAGCACATTTTTATGGAAATAATATCGTAATTGAACACTACCACGCAGTGTCATTTGAGGTCAATTTGTGAAAGCTGGTTGTGATCGGCTAACGTCACCAAAAATACAAATATGATTTAGGATCACTTTAATAAGCTACGACTCGAGGAATTATTTGCATTTCATGTTTCAAATTTCGAATTCATTTTGCGAACGACCTCTTTTGATTGCACGAATATACCCGAAGAAAACTCCCAAACACTTATGTATTGATTTTCCTAATGTATTATCAAAAAATATTCTGCACCATAACCACTTCTGTCAATTTTCAATTTAAATTTCGAAATTTCTACCTCCATCAGCTGTATCTGCATTAATAAGCGTCACTGTGAAAACAACATGAAGAAAGGTTTACTTTCACTTTCGATTTTCACTTTCGAGATCCTTATACTCTAAACTCGTCGAGCCGCAGCTATTTTTAGTTTCTATTGTCTACTAATATTGATTACACTGCAGCTTTCACTTCTGCCTCTCTCAGTCCACCTTTCAGGGTTGCCAGCGATGCAAAATTAAGCTTAAAATTTGAACATACAGGTAGAGAAGGTGATACCACTCCTGTTAGCAGTATATGCACCAATCTTTAACAAGTTGTAGCTATATTCTGTTGCCAGATAACACTATGAAGCAGATTAAGTCATGTACAGCACTCTAGCATTCAGTATTGTCCTTAGCAAGCATCTAGACTTTGGTTCGGTTATTTTGAAGTCGTTACTTGTACGAATCATCTAACCAACCAATACGGAACTACGTCGAGTGAGTTAGAATAGAAAGGAACAACGAAATGGTCACCATACGCAACAGAATTTGACGAAATCAAACGTAAGTAATGGAATAAATTTATGACGTTGTCCGAGACATCGGTGTGATACTGTTCAAAGCATTCAAATTAGTTACCTTCGAGCAAACGTTGTCACAGCGATCGACTCTGGTTCACTAGGTAAAGCAGAGCATCAGTAAGACAAGACAATCTTCACTGTAAACATCACTCCTGAGACAGGCCGGAAGTAGCCTGCATAACAGAGGTCACTTTTTGCGTATTTCAGGGGAACATAGGCTAAAACAAGGCGAGCGCGAAGACGAGTCGCGCGCGTGGGGAGGAGCGCTGGCCTGTCATACAGGCTAGGCCGGAAGATGGGGATTCCCCGCAACTTAAAAACGAAAGCAAGTATATCAGCTATCTCCTTTGTATTTAGCGTATGAAACAAAATGGATGCCGTAAAGAAAATGATTTCTAACTCCAAGTTCAAGACTCCAATATATTAGGTTTTTTTCTACCATGTCATGTAATTTTAGTTCCTCTAGGTCATGAGATGGTTTTGAAAGCTAAAGCGAAACATTTTAACCATCGATATTAATTATTCTGTAATATTGTGAACTGATTGTGAATATATTTCCGTATAGGTGTCTCGAAAACTCAGACCTCGAAAACTCAGACCCTAGAAACTCAGACCCCTTGGTTGTCTCGAAAACTCAAACCCTAAGCTGTCTAAGGATAACTGAAACAAATTTCCACAGCGTGTGCCAGGAATTTCAGGAAAGTCTGGTTTACTTTTCGTCGATACAATGTGGCATCATGAATCTGCAGAGAAAATGAAACGGCCCGCGGTGGAAGTTTGTATACATTTACTCGCTCGATTAAATTTTGGCCTAGAGGTCGAAATCTGCCCAAAAGGAAAAACGAGAAGGTGTATTTTACATGAGGTTGAAATTCGCTGTTCGGGCAAAATGGTATAGTCATATGGAGAATATTACATGGCCAGTTGGTGGAGATTGTAATAACTTCTCTCTAAGTTTTGGGAAATGTTTCATGAATGAACATAGCAATGAGTGAAATGTTTTTTTTAACATGAGGTAACATGAAAAGGTAACAAGTGATATCACTCATACATGATATCACTTACAAGTATCAATGTGTTACCTCTCAGTATTCTTGAAGCTATCGGCTCATGGTTGGCGAGGGAAGGCTGTAAGCTAGCCTGCAAGCAGGCTCTTCTGTTGAAAATTGCGGAAGAGGATATTTCGACCGCGCTCCATTTTCAACGGAAGAGCCTGCTTCCAGGATAGCTGAAAGCAAGAGCAAATAAGGAACAGTCCGTCATTTTCTTTTGCTGTCAGTCAATAGAGATCATTAGCCTGGTCACTCAGCTTAATGAAGGGGTTTCCCCAACGGTTAGCATATCCTATTTTTCTTGGAACGATTGAAAGGCGGCATTTTGCCAAGATCTACTTTGACTGCTATTTACAAACACAGCAGTAACACCCGAGGGCGGTATTCCTCAATGGCCAAAACTGGCGCCTATCCCCTTCGCTGTTCTTGTTAACAATTTTTAAACAAGACAATGGAATTTAAGAGCTAAATGTATAGATGATCTGACAATTGTTGAGGTTATCCCGAGGACATCAATCAGCTTGCTCCCCATTTTGACGAATGAAATCGGTACTTTCGCAGCTGAAGACAGAATGCGGTTAAATGGCGCAAAATGAAAAGACATGCTCAATGATTTCCTCAGAGTAAAACCCTTTTCCTACAACACCGATTCGTATTAGCGGCGCTCCTTTAGAGCAGGTCTCAACGCATAAGGTGCTTGGCGTATTTATCTCGTCTGACCTGTCATAGAATAATCATTACGACTACATAGTCAAGCGCGCGCGCGAACGACTCTATGCCTCGAGAGTCTTAAAAAAATCAGGGCTTAATGCTCGAGATATAGTTCAGGTGTTTTGCAGCCTTGTCAGGTCAATCTTAGAATACGCGTCTCCGCTTTGGGCTGGTTTACCTAACTATCTTTTGGATCTCATAGAGTCAGTTCAATAGGAAGCTCTCCGCATCATTCATCCTTGCCTTTATTATGACCAGGCACTTGTTTTAACGGGTTTGCCTACACTGCTTGCAAATTTTAAAAAAACGCTTTCTGCAGTCTCTCTCTGGTTCGTCATCACCGTGTATGTCTGGCTTGCTTCCCGTTAGTGCAGGTACCTGTCACAACTATAACTTGCGCACTCTCAGGAACCAACTAGTAAATACAAAATAGTCTCCGCACAGACAACTTCGTTACATTTAAATACGCGTAACACCTGTTTTTGCTTCTTCTTGTTTTGAACTGTCGCGTAATCTGACCTCTTTTGTAATTTAGCATCTGCTACAATATTAGAGAATAAACTTATTATTATTATTATAAACAAATTTTATACTGCGTTGATTATTACTTGGTATTTTAGGAAGCATGCTCAAACCAAGCTGTCTCGTGATAGACACTTTCTGTTTTCATTCTTAGCCTTCACTTTGAAGCAAACAGGAAGTGACTCAAAACGACTTAACTGTTCTAAGAACTAGACCTACAAGCTGTACTTGCGTTACTTCTCAGACATAGGGAGATGGACGCCGCTGGAAATGAATTTATTGCATGCTGCTGGTAGAAACTTTAGAAAACAGTGAAACATTAATCCATCAAATCCCGTCGAGGCTTTAGAAAACATCAGATCTAAAAAACATTCGAATACGACGTGAAATACTGATCCAGTCAGCAGATTGGGTGCAAATTCGCTCTTTTTTGGCAAAACTAGGTTCCATGTTAGACTGTGAGCAGTGTGTCTTTTTGCTTCAGCTCCTGCGCGCGGAAGTAATGGAGATAATTATGTAAATGAGTCAAACTCAACGAGGAGGGAGAGGGGAAGGAGCCTCGTTTCCCGCGCCTCACTCGAATCGTGAACTCGCGCATCGCTCTCTGCGCTCAAAGGAACAAGGAAATAGACAGAAACTGTCTCCTGTCTATGATAAAACAAAACACGAGCCATGATTAATGTTTGCTTTGAAAACGCAATTGCTAGTCAGCGGTCTTGATTTCAAGGAGCCTGCTAGCCCAACTTTATTTCCTGGTAGCAACAGAGTTTCCTTCCATGCCACAGTAACACAGAACAGAGTGTTAGACTAGAGTGGTCACACTGATACTGAATGGTCTTGCTAAGATAGAATTCGTCAACTATTTTCTCTGGAGACTGATGTGAGGGACTTAGCAGGAAGTAAACGCAGGCGCTGGCGTTCAGCGTTTCTCCTACTGTTTCTTTCTTCTTCTTTATTTTTTATCATTTGGCAATCCTTCAGGCCCCGGTTGTTCAAAGGGTGGATAACGCTATCCACCGGATAAATCACTATCCAGTGGATAGCGTAGTTTCTTTTGCCAGCACTTATCCACTGGATAGCGATTTATCCGCTGGATAGCGTTATCCATCCTTTGAACAACCGGGGCCAGAACTACATATCGCTACATTACGCTTTTCATGTGCCCAGTTTATCCGACTACTAATAATATTAGCATAATAAGAGTCTAATAGTTGATCAATTAGAAGCCGCAAATGTGACGTCATATAATCTTGATATGATGTAAAGTAAGTAATTGGTCTTCTCAATAACGTACAGTCGAAGTCAAACTATGATGTAAGTTGTCTGTAACATGTCGCAATGGAGGTTGTGCGCTCCGCCTTCGGAAAAACTCAATCACCCAGTACTCCTCTGGATATTGATCCCATTTCACGTGTTATGTGGGAACTGAGCGATGCTCTTCTATCGAGTCCTCCAGAAAGCCGCTTATTGGACAGTATTCGACGAATTCTTCGATGGTTCCGAGGCAGAAGTCCATTATTTCATGACCTAGATGAGGGTTTGTATGAAAATAATAATGGCATTTTGTGTTCTAATTACAAATGGTTATCGAGTTCGAGCACCTCGTTTATGATGACGCTCGACAGTTGTTGTTGTTGTTGTTGTTGTTGATGTTTATATTCTTTCGCGCGCGTTTCTTTCTGTCATGTGTAGTCCTGAAGTTAACTTTGTAAACACTGAGTCATTAAAACGCACGAAAACCGTTCTAAATTAAATGACCTCTGCTATTGTCAAAGTGCATTTGAGCCATTTCTCGTAACTGCCACGCCCCTAGCCTGTAGTACGGAATTTCCCGTTTTTTTTACCGAACTCTACGCCGCCATTCCTCCCTTTCTTGCTGAAACTCAAAATTTCCTCGTTTTTCCTTCTTGATGTATATGTCACATAAGTGAAAGCAGGCGTGCTTTACCTTTATCGCATAAATATCAAATATAGAATAATTATTCCAATTCTTAACTAGTGGTTTCTTTATTCAAGGTAAGGTACCGTTATCATTTCATGGGCATTGGCATGGTTTGTTGCATGGCGCAGTTTGTTCAGTTGAATCTCTGAGGCGTTGATTGTCTTTGAGGCTATCGGTAAAAAAGACAAATTTAATAAAACACGCTTCCTTGGCCCACATTGCGTATTTGCATTAGGCAAGGTAAACACGACCCTGATTTCAAACCATTTTTGTCTTGATTAAACAATTAGAAAATGGCTGCATTGGATCGGATTTAATTATGAACTGATGGAGATACTGAGATGTATTTGAGAAAATTCCAAAACAATTGTATAATCCTTGGCTGCGGCCCCGTACCGGATGAAAACAACTCCTCGAATTTTTATCAGCTTATGTTAATACGCGCGCCATCTTTTACTTCTTAAACGCTAGGCCTTGTCCAGTGGGAAACTCAAAAATCAAGAATCACAACGATTAACCTTTCTTTGTAGACGTTCTTGTGGATATAGCCAGAAATGCCACCTTAAGGAAAGTTAAGAAAGATTATGTGATAGTGTGGCAGGGACAAGAGGCAAAACAGTAAGTCACTACTCAGCCACCCACCCACCCATCCCCTCTGACAAACTGCCGCATGCATCAGTGCAATTCTAACTTAAATATTGTTACACACTACATATTTCATGATTAACAGATATAAAAATAAGAACCTCATTGACTAGAAAAACTTGAATGTGAAAGGGCACTATATTACAGCTCTGTTCACGAGCCTTCTATAGAATGGTCACTGCATGGTTTGATCCACAGTTGAAAAAGTTAGAACCACACTGTATTGTAAACCAAACAGCACCACAGTACAGTACTGCTCAGTAGCTTTCCAAAGAATGATCACACTGCATGGTTTTATTCACAGATGAAAAAATAAGAACCACACTGTATGGTAAAACAAACAGAACCACAGTACACTACTGATCAGTAGCTTTACAAAGAATGGGTACACTGCATGGTTTGATTCACAGATGAAAAAGTAAGAACCACACTGTATAGTAAAACAAACAGTACCACAGTACACTACTGATCAGTAGCTTTCACGTCATCGGTTTGTTAACAGTACAATGTCCGAACCAAATTAGATTGAAACAATATTTCGCTTATTGCCTGATAGTTATATCAACATCTTTTAATTTTAAAGATAATTAAGTTGAGCGTCGTTTTAGCCAGCTGAATTTTTGGTGGGAATTGTTCACCTTCATGCCCTGATTAAAATTAAAGTATTCTTCTTCGTCTTTGCCTTCAACAGTTTTCATGTGATTCTCAGAGGAGTAGCTTCAGTACACTCCAGAAAAGAACAGGCTCGCGTACCACAACAGGATTCACTACCCGTTAAACGCGGCAGAGACCGGTTTTTACTGGTTGGACCGGAATTGAGCCCACTTCGGGCAGGAAGCGGTTTTGGTGAAATAGTCATGTCAACTGAACAGAGACCTTTCAACTCAACGATCATTGCTGATGAACTGAATTACGTTTTGTTGATAGACAAGGAATTGTATAGCAGATCATTTCGGGCTCATCACCGCACTTGGGAACAGAAAGAGGAATTTGTTAAACGGTCACCTTTGTTCAAACATCTATTGCCCGCTTATAAAAATCTCCTGGTGGAATTTTTACGTCCTGTTGAGGTTCAGTTTGGGAACCGATTCGTCAAACAAGGAGGTCCTTGCCGTGGGCTCCTGTTTGTTAATAAAGGATGGGGCAAAATTATCGCCGATGCTCGTCTGAGTATGAAGCAGCACGAAGTCATAAGCGTCAGGTTCAAGGGTAAAGATAGTCATCTTTCAGGGCGAAAGTCAGCTGCTGATGAAAGGGAGCAACTCAAACTGAAAGATCTTATCGATCCCTGTCGGCCTGTTTCTGTCATAGAAAGACGGCGGTATAAACAAGAATACGGCTATGTTGCTATAGAAACATTTCTTCGTCAGCGTGAATTACCGGTGACAACAACCGGACCCAATGACGTCATCGGAGACATTGAGGTTTTACTCAACCTTCCCGTGTACTGCGCAAGCGTGGAGTGTGTAGAAAACGCAGTTGTATACGAGCTCAGCAAATACAACTTTTCACAAATAATCGAGAAAAGATGCTCCAAAACTTACAATCTCGTAAGAGAAGGAGTTTTGTCAAAGCTGCATTATCGCGCTGAACGCCTCAGCAATATTCCACTTTATCACTTGCTTCATGAAATCGCAACAAGCACTGCAGAGAAAACTCTGAAAAACATACACAATTACACAACACAGAAGAAAAATGGTATAGCGCTTTGGAGACCGAAAGTGCTAGCAGTGCAAGGAGTTTACAGGTTCTCAGAACCAACCAGAAAAAAGAAGACTTTGATGGACATAGTTGCTGGTGCAAAAGCCACCAGAGCATCTGTCAGTGGAGAAAGTAAAGGAAAAGAATCAAGCACCAGGTATATTGGCAGGAGGGAGGGGTGGCTGCCTTGAAGAGTGAAAAGAAAGCGCCATGGGGACTGGGATATGCTATTTTAGTTGAGGAAAGCTGAGCTCTCGGTGCATAATGATAGTAATAATGATAATGATAATGATAATGAATACAATAACGATAACGATAATAATATTGATAATGATAATAACAATAGTAGTAGTAGTAGTAGTAGAAGTAGTAGTAGCAGTAGCAATGAAGTCAGCATTGCCTGGAACTGCCAGTTTTTTGCGCAGAGTGTTCTGTATCTGAGGTCTAGATCTCTATCTGATCTATCTGTAAACAATCGAAAAACCTTAGTTTAACAATATATACTGTGCAAAAGACGATAATGATAATGATAGTAATAACAATAGCAATAATAATAATAACTATAGTAATACTATTATTATTATTATTATAAGTAGTAGCAACATATAATAATATATAGTGTTTCTTTAACAAGTGAAAATTTGTGAATGATGTGGAGTTCGAGTTCTAGGTCCGTGCTGTTAGTTACGAACAGGCCATAAATCCCAGCGGAAAAAAACTCGGATCCGTAACTTACAGTACGGACCAAGAAAACGAGGTTTGTAAGACATTTATTATATCTCTGGAGAAATTTTGGTGACCAGAACAAACTTTTGAATTTAGTGTGGCGTACAGTGAAGTATGGGCCGCTACAGTGCGCGTACTAACTGGGAGACATAATAAAATTTTTAATAATATACATGAAAAAATTACTCGATTCTGATTGGCTGAGAGCAGTGCAGTTCAAGTGTAACACCAGTGCAAAAAGTGTAACACCAGTGCAAATTACACATCGATATTCTGGATTATCATTTTCTTTATTTTTAAACGAACCGCTTTGAGTTCGTAGCGTTATCAGCTGATCTTCATCAGCCAATCAGGGAATAAAGTGTCAAATCCGCGTCAAATGCTCACTTCCTGTCCGCAATGAGATCTTCCGGCACTTCCTCTAGGCGAATTTTTTCATGTTTAGTATTAATAAGTAATCATACGGTTTTTTCTCGTTCAATTTGGAATTAATTTGCACTTGTGAGTTTTTCAAAAAGCTCACTCGTGCAAATTAATTCCAAATTGAACTCGAAACCGTATGATTACCTTTACTTATTTCCTTTATATTCCATTTTCCAGCAGCAATGAAACTAAGAAAGAAGAATCAGAGAGGAAGGTGGGATTTTCTTTTTAAGAAAAAAAAAACTAATTTTTAATTTTATGTAATTAAATGCCATTGGTGGTAGGCAAGGACCGATCAATGATTGGCTTGTAATTTGCTCTGAAGAACTGGAGATGCGCACCCTCAGCATGTCAGCGGTTAGCTTCTTGTCTTGCACATGTCCTCACTTCCACTTTTGGTTATTCTGACCAATTACTAATAAATTTAACTAAAGCCAATCAGTGTATCACTGATCAAAACCTACACCAGCATTGCGTGCACTGCAGCTGAGAAAGAATATTTTTTTTTAGTGAAATTGCGAACATAAACTCCCTTTATCACTGAATTTATGAGTAGCTGAGCGCGAATATTAAGCTATTTTCAAATTATGCCAGTTCGCGCTAAACAGTAAGATCCTGCTTATTCAGTGGTGCCAAGAGAACATAAGGGACACAGAGGGACACAGAGGGACACTCGGGGCGTCGGCTGGGATGAAAACTTCAGTAAAGTTATTTATACAAACGGAAGTACGTTTTCCGAGGGGTTTCTGGATTATTCAGGCGTAATTTACAAACAATAGTCCTGCTCGGCACGCCATGAGCATCACAATGAGGCATGCAGAGCTTTGGGAATCAGACTTCCTTGTCCAAAAATATCTTTCTTGAAGTTTTCATATCCCAAGGGCTGGACTGGGAATGTCCCTCTCTGTCCTTTATGCTCTCCTTGGTAATACTGATAATTGTTTATGTTAACAGGTAATCAAGCAATACACTCAAGAAGATTTCCGAAAACTGAAAAAGAGGCTGCGAGCGCAGGGAAGAACTGCAATGCGGTGAACATGCACTGAAGTTGAATAAAAGAACAGGAACTCAGCCGTGCGTACAGTACAACGGCAATAGAAAAAGAGTGCCCCAGTATTGGTGCTTGCATTCTTTATAAAGCTGGTTTAGACGCTAAGGAACCCTACCATTTCCACAATCCTGCAAACACCAATAATGGCTAAAGTGAGCCGGGTTCAGGGACCCCAACAAACAAACTGAAGCCCAGCAACTGAAAACCAACGGTCACGTGTGTTAACAAATGATTTCATCAATCTTTGATCTGTTCACAGAATACGGCAACTGAACACCTGCATTAAAATTCTGGTAAACAGATTTCGTCTTTGTACTCTTGTCTCATTCATGTAATTTTTCGCACAACAGGGAAAGCCCAAAATTACTGTGCAGCATTAAAACACTGGATGCAGCTTCTCCAACGATTTCGCTTTTAGGGAAGTACTGTAGCAGCTCGTCCTAGATCCTCAGTCAATTGGTTTGCAACCCAAACCGCCAAACAATAGATTTCAATCGTCACTATTGTTTTAGCATTGTTTGGCGGTTTGGGTTGCAAACCAATTGGCTTAGGATCTAGGACGAACTGCTACACCACCCTTTTAGGGACGCGAATTGGAAGTTATACCCTGGGACTCTCCAAGTTAATTACTTGCTTAGCGAAGCCGGCATTGTTTCAACTATGAAAGGCTCAAATGTGTAAGTAGACGAGAAGAACCAGCAGATCACCAATCCCCCCTCCCCTCCCCTCCCTCAACAACCCACCAACTCCTTTGATCAGATCTTCAAATACATTATCAATAAAAACATGTTTCAGTTCTGCCATTCAAAAGTCATTTTAGTGATTTTTCACTGACTTCACTGTGAGAAACTGTTTTACATCCAGTATATTTAACTCAACGGCCACAAAAATACTGTGCTTTATGTTCCTTCCACATCCAGTTCTTGATCTTAACGGAATAAAATGAAACGCAAAGAGATAAACATTTTCGAACCAAAATAAAAAGAGAAAGTGCAAGAGTTTTTACTGATGATTTACATTAATTTTTGGTGAGCTTTGTCAAAGTTTTGCCATTTTTTGGACGTTTTGTGCCTCGGCATTGCTTGTCTAAAGCGTTTTGTTCACAAGTGTTAGGGATGTGCTGAGTATTTGCCAGTAAGAGTAGCTTGAGGGCAGCATAGGTTGATGTGTTTGTGGCGGTTACCAGCCTATCTTCGTCCTCATCAGTCAAAGATTCGGTGCTGAAATCTTTTGCTTTCTGGTTGTTGTGATCAGCTGAAGACGGCGCGGACTCGGAGATTGCTTCATTTGACGCAAGATCAGGATCCTCTGGATATGCCTCAAGCTGTAAAAGTCTGCAGAAAAACATCATAATTATTGATTAACTTAGTAAATGGCTGCCAATTGATAAAAAGGTCAAGATCAATTGCAATACATCCGGGAGAGTACAGGAGCGGGAAAGAAAGTGTTGAAACGTGTACTGTGTGTGCTGTTGTCTTTTGCCTTCGGGGCTGCCTTTTGTGGCTTACTATTGCGGTTCGACACTACAACACCCTTAGTTTTGAGCACAATTATCTCACAAGACCTAAAACCTCATACCGTTCACCGAAACCAAGAACCGAAGCAATGAGGAGAACATTCTTCTATTCCACCATAATAGACTGACCAAAATGCTCTTAACTTAAATCCAACCGTCTCTTTTAACTCGATGTAAACTACACTGATTAATAACACTGCCCCAATTTATACGGTGGATAGTTTTAAAGTTAAAAAGCTATTCTGGTTTTTAAATTTTTGTTTTTAGATCATTGTAAATATTTTTGTAAATTGATTCTCCTTTTTACTTATCTATAGGCTTTTTATCTTAAATTGTTGCAATTTTTATTCAATATTTTGGTTTTTAGAGGGCCACTAGGGAGAATACTTCTCTCTATAGTAATAGGTGTTACCCTCTTTAAATAAAGGTTATTGATTGAGTATACCAGAGCCATTCGTTTTCCCCTCTTCAACTGTGATTAAATTTTTTACATACTCTGTGTGTGCTGAAATGTTTAACTCTTTTACACTCAAAATCTGAATATTTCTTAGTTTCCCCTTAACTAATGCCGTACACTTTCTAGCAATGTGTTAGGTTCAAACATGTGGTGTAAGATATATTGTACATGTGTATATTACTTGGGTCTATTGTAATCGTCTACGTGCTCCACGATATATCGAGTAAGTTAAGGAGAACTTTACTAATTATCAAAATGTTGATGTACTTACTGTTCCGGTTTACGACCCGGCCTTGGATCCACAGGTCCTGGGTCAGGTCTGATACCAAGCAGCCGAACAAGTGTTGTAAAAAGAGCAAGGATAAGAAAGAGGACGAGATAAAATAGAGAACAGAAGATAAGGTAGCCAACTGTCACTGTTATAAATGAAAAGCCTGTTGAACGGAATAATGAAAAACGAACGATTACCCTTTACTTACATTTTAGGTTTTCAAAACGCAAGAAAATTGCAACACAATAATTCTCAAATTCTCAATAATCTCAATTCTCAATAATTTTCACTCTTAAAATTGAAATTCAATTAGTGAGGTAGATGGGAAAGTAGGAGCTGCGACTGAACTAGATGGGAATTTAAAAGGATAACTTTTGCATTAAAATTGCTCACTGTTTATAACCAAACTGACCTAGTAACAAATAGAGCAAAAAAGCTATTAGGATGCCCAGCACTCTAATTATGTAAAAACGAAAAACTTACCATTGAAAAATGGACTTTGCGTAAGTTTTTCATGGAACACCTTAATTTTGATGGCCGCAGACTGAAGAAAAACTTCAAGTCTCATCGCGGAAAGGTCTTGTCACATCACGACGGAACGTCAGTTGTCATGCATCAAATAGGGCTGTGGTTCTATACATGTACGTCATAATCCCCAATTAGAACATCGGGACTCACGCACGATTGGCGCGTCACTTGTTTCCAGTGCCTTGGTTTAGGATTGACCCCACCCCCTCTCCCTACAGATAAGTAAGACCTCCCCTTCTCTCCCTAGATGGAATCAGTTGTAGGCTGTTGACGCAAAGTAAGATGGCGGCCGTCGAAGGTCGATGGCCGAATGATAGGGAACAATACAAGCTGGAAGAAGTGATAGGTCCGTGACTAATATGGTGGTTTTGCAAACAAGATTTACAGATTGCATTTTTCTGATCCCGCAGTGTTTTTTCTTCAGGATACGGAGCAACTGCTGTTGTTCAAGCAGCTACATGCGTGCCTCGCGATCAACGGGTAGCCATTAAGAGAATTGATCTGGAGAAATGTGGGGCTAGCATTGATGAAATGATGGTAAGTCGATTGATGAGTGGCAATTGGAAAGCATATAAGGCTTTTGGGGGCCACAGCAAACTACGTTTGCACTAGTTATGGAAAACATTTGCAATTTTCCCGCGCTAAACATTTGCGAGTTTCTATCATCTTATTTTGCACTCATCAGTTCTGACACTTCCATGCAAATTTTCTTGCAAAATTTCCGGTTTTTCCGATGCACCACTTTATCGACCCTATTGCGCTGTGCTTTGTTGCTTACCTCTTTCAATTTCTTTTAAAATAGTATTTTGCTTTTAATTTTTCCTGTCATCGGTAGGGACCTATCTCTGAGGTGGTTTTCGTACATACCTGTATGTTTATGTTTAATAAAGTCGCTATAAATCATGCTACTTAGAGTGTTCGTTTAAATTTATTCAAGGCTAGGTACTCTACGATTTGCAGGACAATATTTTCAGACAATTCCTATATATACCATTCAACTGTTATTTTTATCGCAAGCATACTGTTGTAGCAAGAGCTTCATCGACTGTTTAAATATTGTATTCTGGAATAATTAAGTTGTTTAAAGAGAATACCATTATCAGATTCGAAATAACAAGCCGTTCTTTAGAACGCCACTTTTATTCTGTTTAGTATAAATTTAAAAATATGGCACAGCCATGATAATATTATGGTCAACATGAACACACAAGTTTTAGAGTCTCTGATGTTGACCACATTGTGGACAAGTTCAATATATCTACGTTTTTAGGAAAATCTGTGAGAAATTAAGAAGGATGAAGCGGGGACTTACTTCTTTTTCCAGACAGGGTTTTTAATTCTTAAGTGGACTGTTGTGGTTCTGTCCTTGTGTGTGGGTACATGAGAGCTGATACAATAGACCAAACAATACATTACAGCTACGGTGTCTCCTAAACAAAGAGAATACAATCGTTATTCCCTTGTGTACCAGTATACAAGGACAGAACCACTGTTGTGTTTCAGCTCTATAAGGGTTTAGCATCATGTTTGTGGTAAATGGCCTTTTATTTTATCTTTATTTTATTTGGCTATTTATTGTGTTCCCTGTTTGCAGTTTACGAGAAGTGTTTTCAGTGGCATGAATTTTTGCTATAGCACCCATATAGCCATCTCTAGTGTTTGCCATTTGATATGAATAATTTTAATTCCTAGATTATTTTACTATTGTCATGTTGAGGCACAAATTTTTCCTGTGATTATTTTTATTTTGTCCCTGAACTCTGTACCTGCTGGGTGTGTACTTGAGTTTTATTGGCTGCTTTCTATATGGACAAGAAGCATCTGTCTAGACAGAATTATTGTAAAAAGATCATAGAGACAAAATATGTTTACGGTGGACTTAGCCAAAGAACTGACTTAAGGTTACTGTAAATCTTTGCGGGTGTGCTTAGCCAAAAAAAATTATTACTGCGCTGTCTAAATATAACCACTACAAATTATACATCAGTGTAAAGGTTATAGAATGCTTTATTCAATAAAAATTGTTTGCTTCACTTTTTTTAATGTAAGACGAGCCCGACCTAAAAGCATGAAATGACCGACATCCCTTTGAGCGAATTTATTGGGTATCAAACTCGACCGCATAAACAAAACCACTGTACTATATCATTCACAAGGCATCAATCATCAAAACTGTGTGAGGTAATTGCATTTTTCAAAATTGATCTCCTGCAATGGCCTTCGTCGTAACAGATGTCGCTGTATTTTTGGACATCAACCTTGACAGAAAATTTCCAAAACAACCAATAGGAATGTCGAGAAACCCTCACATGGTTTAGATGATTGATGCCTTGTGAATGATGTAATGCAGTAGTTTTGTTTCTGCGGTTGCGTTTGATACCTGATAAATTTGCTCAAAGGAACTCAGTCGTTTCGTGCTTTTAGGTCTCGCTCACCCTATGATTAAAAAAAATCGAAGCAAAACAATTTTTATCGATTAGATAATTCTATAACCTTAATATTGATATATAGTTTGTAGTGGTGGTATGTAAGACAGCGCTGTAATAAATGTTCTGACTAAGGACACCTGCAAAGGTTTGGTAACCTTAATTGGTTACTTGTCTGTGCACAAGTAAAGGAAAACAGACGGACCATCCATCCAGTCCAGACCACAATGAAGCTTCTGTCTAGACAACCAAGTATACCTCTGGATATCAGGAGCCCATTACCTGGTAATGGGCTTCCGTGGATGTAAAATGCACATATTTGCAAGTGTAAATTATAATGAAAAAAGAATAATAATAACAATGATTATAATTATTATCGTTATAATTAGTATTATTATGCAAGTTTATCTCAGGATGATCTTCTATACAAAAAGGGATTGTTTACAGCTATGGTTACAAAAATCTTTTCTTTTTATAATTATAAGGGTTTATTATTGTAACTGAGCTCCTAAATATTGTAGATGTACTGAAGTTATTCTGAATTTTTGCTGTTGTAGAAAGAAATTCGTACAATGAGCCAGTGCAACCATGAAAATGTAGTGAACTATTACACGTCGTTTGTTGTGAAACAAGAACTCTGGATTGTCATGAGACTTCTAAATGGAGGTAAGATTTCTTGGCATTATATTGGGGAAAATCTTTTTTGGTACTGTCTTCCTTAACATGTGATAAACTGCAGATTAAATCATGATGTTGAAAAAGATGGTAAAAATCCAAGATTGCTGCTACCTTGTGAAGGTAGAGTGGTTATCATGTTCAAGTTTCTATCGTATACTCTACACTCTCCTTCTATGCTACCAACAATATATTGCAGGAGGCAGGATTGGGGGTAGCCTGCAAATAGACTCTTCTGTTGAAAATGGTGCGCAAAAAATAATGTAATGACATAAGGGCTTGGTGACTAGTCACCAGGCTAGATTGGGGGAAGGGTGACTGTGCATTAGATTAGCATCCATCCAGGTAGCAGTACTGCTGCCTCATGCTGGAAAAACTGAGCTACTGTATTACAGTTGTATTAACATCCCCGCAATGTGGACTTTGTATGGCTTATGTTCCCATTACCTTTTTTAAATTACCCCTCAACCCTTTAAGTCCAAATAGTTGTATTAAGACACAAATTCTCCTTGGATAGACCCTGCTCTTTTCATAAAGTCCAAGCAAAAGTAATGTGTCAGTTTATCTTAAGTGATGATTTTTTCATATTTGTATTACAGTGTACAGTGGAACCCTGCTACAACGAAGTGCCGCGGCACCGTAGAAATTGTTCGTTATAGCGAAGAACCAGTTATAACGAATTATCTGGTTAACAACAAAAATATTTGTTATAGCGGGCTAAGTTAATTCATAACAATTATCAAAAAGGCAATACTGTTGGTAGAGAACATGTTTTTTATTCACTTGATACTGTAAACTGTAAGTGTACACATATTATTTTGTCAAAAATGAAATATTTAGCAAGCTGTGATTTCTGCTGAAATCTGTCATCTCTGCCTCTGACAAAATATTTGTTATAGTGGGGTGAAATGTCAAAATCTGTTTGTTATAGCGGGGGTTCATTATAGCATGGTTCATTTCCACAAACTTTACTGTAATTCTGCCTTGCTCTCAGCTTTTGTTTGTTTTAACAGGGTCTTCGTTATAGCGGTTCCACTGTATCTGTATTCTATAAATATTATGTATTGATATCACAAGGAGAAATAGTGGGTTGATCACTTGCATAGAAACAGTTCTCAAGAATTTCTAATTACAGGCCTTCTGACAGGGTGCAGGAAAAAAAGAAAACTGTGTGGGTTTTGGGGGGCAAATTGCGCGGTAAAAAACGGCGATTGTGCGGGAATTGTGCGGGATTGTGCAATCGTGTAAACAAACAAATATTCGATCACCGGGCCCAAAAAAACCGACATGGAGGAATTTCTGGATAAATGAAAAGTGCAACAACTCCCCTCTTAGTTTGGCAATTAAACATAAACCAAATTTCTATTTTGCTACAACTTTGGCCAAAGTTTGTATCAACAAAATCATGTTGCGTGACACGATCGATTAAGTTAATTCAAAACCGTAATTCCCGGTTGTAATTCCGCTTCGAAATAGAGTACCGAAGCGCTGACGTCACGTTACCATGGAAGCATTTTTGCTGGTTCTAAACAAAAGATCAACATAGCGTCTCTCTTTGGGTAACGTAACGTGGACAAGTCGAAAATGGTTCAATGTTTTGCCCCAGATTGTAATCATCAATCAGAAAGGGAGACATGTAAATTTTTCAGGTTTCCGAAGGATCCTGTGGAGTTCAATTGGTGGAAAAAGCTCCTAAGGTAAGGTAAAACACGCTAGAAATACCGGCGCTAGGTAGTCAATTGAACTTTGACTCTTTGAATTCTTATTATTGTTCTTAATCTTCGATATCCCTCATCAGTTACTCTTTAAAACAACGGTTTTTAATATGTATTAATGTTCGTTTGAAATGAATCTGCTTTTAATAGACGAGAAGACCGAAGTCCGGGAAGCAATTCTCGAGTTTGTAGCTGTCATTTTCGTGAAGGACTGAAAGTAAATGGCCCTGAGATATTTAAAAGAAATGTCGATAAACTCTTTCCAAATGCTGAAACACGTACGCCAAAGCGAGCTAAGACAAAGAAGACAAGTTCAGAAGACTCGGTTCCGGTTTCTGATATAATCAAGCAGTTAAACGATTCGTACTCATCAAGTGGGGAAGCCTCAAAGTGTGAAACCAGCAATGCCTCTAAGCAAAATATCCTTCTTGAAGTCGAACTGGAAAACTTGAGAAAGGAATTGCAGGACAGGAAGTCAAATGAACAATATCAAAGAGAAATATACTCGGTAATGGCTTTAAGAGATGAAGTAATATGTATGGAAACAGGTCTACCAAACAAGCAAATATTTTCAATTGTTGTGAACTATGTCAGACGGTTCTCGGCAGAAATTAACTATTTTTATGGCTGGAGGGTTGAAAGGATCCTGTTGGAAGATCAAGTTTTTATAACCCTTATGAAGTTACGACAGAACTACACAAACCTGCACTTGGCTGAGCTCTTTCACTGTAGCACTGCAACAATCAGTAATATAATACTTACATTGGTTCATGTATTATACAAGCTACTATATGAAGACTGTTTACAATCTGTGCCATCCAAAGAGAAGAACAGAACCTCTATGCCAGAATCTTTTTCTCTGTTTGGGCATTGCAAAATGGTCATCGACTGCACTGATATAGAAATTGCAGCGCCTGGTTTAATGAGTGATCAAAAATTTACTTACTCAACATACAGGGGAATGAACTCCTTCAAGACACTTATTGGTGTTGCACCAAATGCTGTTATTACCCATGTTAGTAAATTGTTTCCAGGCTCAACATCAGATAAAGCCATTGTGGAAAAATCTGGTGTACTGTAAATCAGTCTGCAGAGCTGCTGACTGCCTGTAGCCTTACAGCAGATCATTAGAGAATGCTGGAATAATATGCTTAATATAAAAGTCCTTTAAGAGTTGAAGATTGTCAGCCCAGGCAGGATCTTTTTTGATTTGGAGGATGAGGGTTTCTTTTGTTGTCCACACAACAAAAAAGCAAATCTCCCTTCCAGTTAAATATAACTGTCCTTGTACTTGATGCCAGTAAACATGTCCTTTATCGAGTTCATAGTGTCCTTGTGAATTCTTCTTGATATAAAATTTACCTGATGATACTGCTTCTTCTATGGTTAAATCTCTTTGGGTGAATGGGCACTTCACCTCTAGCAGTGCATAAGTGCCTACCAAGCCATCAGGGGAGGCACCTAGCATTCCTGACAGCTCAAGCCAAATCCCAGATTCTTCAACACATAGCTTTGTTTTTTGTTCAAACATTTTCTTTGCCTGATTTTCGTTAATTATGCCCCAATTAATGGCTTGTACCCTTGATAAATCGTACTGGTCAAGCACTCGCTTTAGAAGGGATGGAGTGACTCTCTTGCAGTTTAAGACATTTCCAAAATTGCTGGCTGTGAGTCTTCCTTTCCTTATCATTTGCCAGGAAGGGTTATCTCGTTGTCTTACGGTGGCTTTATTTACGGCTATACGCTGCTCTTCAGAGATACGAAGTTTCTCGGTAAGGTATCTCTTCTTATCCGCATGATTTAGAAATTCCCGAGACAACACAATCTCTTCTACAGTGATCGCAGGCAGGGCGTTGTTCTTTTCAGGCTCTGGAGAGAGAAGCCACAAAGTGCCGGTAAAGTTGCCGTACTTTTTCAATTCTTGGTAGAACCAGGAACGATCCTCTTCGTTTACTTCTCTTTTAAGGCAATTATACTCCTTTGGGCAAGGATATAACTCTTCTACGGATTTCACTTGGTTTGGGGCCCTGGGCTTTTTCCATTTGCATTCTACATCTGTTCGGCTAAGATTATGGATTCCATAGATAATAAGTGCCGCGGCATGGCTACATTTATAGTTTCCACGGGGACATTCGCACTTAGCAGACTTTATTTCATTCCCATGAAGAGAAACCTGTATTGCAAAGTAAACAGAGGGAACATTAAAGTTTTATACAAACGATTACGAGTGTTCCGAACTTGTGAGTTTACTTACCGTGACCTTGTAAGACTTGTCCTTCATACTGGCATGTACCAATCCTATAATCATTCCATTGGAATACTGAAAAGACTCTATATGGTCGGATTTGTAGTGATTTTCACCACGTTCGATTGATTTCGGCTCACCAGAAAAAAAAGAAGTAAGAGAAGTTATCGTTATGGCCGCCATGTTGGTTCGAATGCTCTTTGTTTAGAACCACTCAAATCGTGCCCATGGTAACGTGACGTCACACTTCGGTACTCTATAAAATGTTTTCGACCAGAACAAGTTACTTTATGAAAAATCCTGACATTTTTGTACTTTCTTTGATATGTAGAGCGAATATTATTTCGTGAAGGTTTAAATCTCTTCACGCTTGAAATTGCTGCAAAAACCACAACACCGAGAGATTAGAGTGCCCAAGCCGGCACGGAGCTATGAAGAGCCGCCTTGTTGTTTTTATATCTGCTCGAACTGTTCAATCGCGGAAAGTGGCAGATTTCTTGATTGTTTTGCTAGGTAAATAGCCTAAAAAGTTTCTTTAAACCTTGGCAATCGATGGGAATATTGATTTAATTACCGTAAAAACTCGTGTATAAGCCGCATCTTTTTGCTGAAATTTTGGGCTCAAAATGGCGGGTGCGGCTTATATACGATACCATTACTTTCAGAGGGGGCTAATTGCCTAGTTAGGGGTCAGATATAGCACTTAAAAACGTAAGTAAATAAACATTCAACATTTTGAAACTTGTTGCTGTTGTTGATCATTGCTTTTGATAGAAGTGGTGGCTCCTAAAGGAGCCGTTTGTCTCTTCAGGTTTTAAACCTGAATCTTCTTCGCGAGTAGTTCTTTCAAGCGATTCATTTGTACTTCCTTTGCGCAGCTAAGCTCTGACTGGCATGGAATTTCCATTCCTCCACAAAGCTGCTTACAATGCCTTCTGCGACCGATCACTTCAATACTGATCTCTCCGCCATGTGCAAGAAAATACCACGCTATTCGTGAAAAGTCACGGGGCAAATGACCGACTGTTTCGGTGTTCTTCACGACTGGCACCGCGTGTTTATCCATAGGATTGTTAAACTCGTGTCGAGCAACAAGTTTTTCACCAATTGAAGGCTTCCATACATGTTTATAAACATGGTATCCACGCACAGCTGATGTGAAATGGGACTTTTCCATGTTGTTTATCGTTCGTTCGATGGTTCAATTAGCCTCCCACGCAAACGTTCTTAGGGGTTCGGTTTGCGTGTGAGGCTATCGTTCAATTCGATCGATCTACGATCTATTTTCCAGACTCTCTCTTTAAACGACTGCGTGGTTACTAAACAATCATTTTGCATCGATCGGTCAGAGATTGTTTTGCTCAGATTTACGTTTGAATTTCATCGTTTTCCACTATCGCCTTTAGCAATAAAGGCAACATCTTGTCAAAAGAGCCTCTCTTTAGGACGATATCGGAAATTCCATTGAAGAATAGCTTGTAAAAGGTATTTCAAGACTTTAATATTTAGCTCGCAGCAAATAACACAGCATCAGATTTGACCAAGCTTACAATGTACAAGTAATCACTTTCTTTTGCTCAGCGCTTTTTAAGAGTTTTCTTTTTTCCAAAATCAAGCTCGAAAGTTGGAGGTGCGGCTTATATACGAGTGCGGCTTATACATGAGTTTTTACGGTACATTTTCAACCAAATATTTCCATATTATGCGGGATTTCGCGGATTTTCAGAAATTGTGCGGGATTGTGCGGCTTTGATCGAATTGTGCGGTCCCGCACCTGCGCACCCTGTCAGAAGGCCTGTAATTATGAATTAGATGTACCTTACAAACCATTAAATTATGTTTCATGTTATTGTGTTAACTTTGCAGGGTCAATGCTTGATGTGATCAAACATCAGAAGAAGAAAGGCCATTGTGAAGATGGTGTCTTAGACGAGCAAGTTATAGCATCTGTCTTGCGTGAAGTCCTCAAAGGTCTTGACTACTTTCACAGTCAAGGACTTATACACAGGTGGGGCGGCATATATATATGTTATTTACCAGGTGGGAGGTCCATATGGGAAAAACTGTGCCCTATATTTAGCGATCTAGCCTGGTAAATAACTTATTTATGTTTTTTGGTTGTCTTCTTTTTAAAGTAAGAAAAGAGATATAAAATTGCTACAGTGGGCAAAAATCCGGCCCATGGGCCATATTGTAAAAAGCTGGACTTGTCACGCGTACTTGATTAGCCAATCAAATTTGAGTAGTTAGAATTCTGGCCTGTTCAGGTGCTTGAGAAAAAAAAAATAAATTTGCTTATTGTAATAGTTACTGATTCATACTGATCCTAAGAGTACATTATTGATTACTCATGGGATTATTGGATCTCTTTGATCTTTGTGATTTTTGTTCTTAGGGATGTAAAGGCAGGAAATATTTTATTAGCTACAGATGGGACTGTGCAACTGGCTGGTATGTCTTACAGTATGTCTGTGTACAACATTTTGTTTGTAATAAATATTACATGTAGATGCAGCTTTTCTTTGTCTATAAAGCTTAGGGATTATTTTTCAGTTAATTTGCTTGGTTTGATTTAGTTCCTTTCTTATAGTTTGAGTTCACCTTGGGAAGGAAATTGATCGTACTTAAACAGTACCTTTGAGTGGCCTGAGCCAGTCGTGTATTAAATTTGTACACACAATAAATTATCCTTGCTGTTTGTAAATTAACTGTTTTAAAAACTGCAGTATCTAATATATATTGTCAGGGGTTTCGGTAAATTCTGAAGTAGGCAGCTGACCTTATTAAAGTAGGTGGCTGTAAATATTTAAGAAATTCAATGGACTCGAAAGAAATTTAATGTTAGAAAGTAGTTGATGATGATTTGGGAAGTAGGTGGCAAAGTTCATGGGTTGCCGGCTTCTATTGAAACCCCTGTATTATTGTTATTGTTATTATTAAGAAATCTCTTGATGAACATGGATACACAGTACTGTATTCAGTTTGAAACTCTATTTTGAATAAAGCTTTTCTGTTTAAGACTTTGGAGTAAGTTCAGTAATAAGTGACTATGGGGACAGATCAAGACCTAAAGTACGGAAGACATTTGTTGGTACACCATGCTGGATGGCTCCTGAAGTCATGGAACAGGTAAGGACTAGTTCATCAATCAATCAATCAATGCACACATATTTTACAAAGCGTTTATATCTTTGCACTCATGTTCCACATGTTTTTCTTTTTGTTTTAATAAAGTTTTGGTTTCATAACACGCAGCCATTCAAAAAGGATGTGCACAAAAATAAAAAATAGGGCAAATTGTGTGTACAGTACTATTTATTTTATCTGACTTATATTTTTGACACTAATTGTACATATCATGAATGTTTGTTTCCAAGGTTCATGGGTATAATCACAAGGCGGATATATGGAGTTTTGGTATTACAGCAATTGAACTAGCAACAGGAATAGCTCCCTATGCTAGATACCCAGCCATGAAGGTAAACAACCACTTATGTATAAGGGATAGAGTGCTACAGAGAGCACAGTATGCTAGTCAATCACAATTTGTTTCCTCTGTATTTTGTTACAGTTTGTTAATTGCTATTAAGCCTGGGTAGTGAAAGGCACTAGAGTGATTAGAGTGTCAGAACTATATTTCTGGCTGCTGCATGGCCATTTGTAAGGCAAATCTGAACAGAAGACCAGTCTGCACTGATAATAATTATATAGTTGATAACTGTACACCTGCATGGAGAAAGTAACTGAAAATAACTGTCTTCAAGTGTAATAAATCAGCAGTTTCAAAGCATCCAGAGTTTGAACATTTAACTTCCAGCACAATATACTGTCCGTATACAAACCTTCAGTTAACAGTGTTAAGTTAAACAAGGTGTTTTCTTTTACCCCAGGTGTTAATGTTAACGTTGCAAAATGATCCACCAACACTTGATACAGTAAGCCAGGCAGAAGGAGTCAAAGATGGTTACAAAAAGTACTCCAAGGTCTTTAGGAAAATGATAAGCGTGTGTCTACAGAAAGATCCAGTGCAAAGGTGAGTTATAGAAAAATGCATGTAACTGGGCAGAGACATAAATACCACCTACTGACTGTTACGAACAATATAAGCCTGTTCTCAGTCCATACAGAAAAGACAAATGTAGTAATAGTTTCATTACAAAGTCAGCTATCTATTTGACACTGATAACTGAAATTTGAGTAGTCTTGAATTCTAGCTTCTCCATGGCGAACGTCAGACTGCTACCAAGCAAACGCCCTTTATATACAGTTACAGGGAATTCTAGAACATTGCGAGGATTACAACAACAGGGTCTAGAAAGTTCTCCTTGTAACACTGACTACATGCAAATCACTTGACTCTGATGATGACTTCTGTTCAAAATAATTGTCAAAGTGTCAGTCAACATCACCATTTGTTCTTCTCAGAACTGCCGACATCCACTAAATTATATTCAATGAACAACTAAAGAGGTAGAGTCCTGGGTTCAGTCCAGTTACAGTTTTGATTATATTTTATTTACCTTAGTCATTTAATCACTGGACTTCCATGACCAAGGAGAATGAACTTGTTTGTCTTTTGTTTGTGTGAACTCCAAATTTTTGCTTTGGTTTATATACAAGGGTTTGTAAAACTACCAGAATGCTGTATGGTGATTTTTTCATTTGTATTAACTTAAACTGCACCAAACAGGCTCATTGAACTTAAAAATTTTGGAATAAAGAGTTTGTTTTTGTTTTTCCTTTGTTGCAGACCTGATGCTAGTGAGCTTCTAAAACTGCCATTTTTCAAAAAGGCCAAAGTGAGTTGATTACAGTTTCCCTTACATGTAGCTAAAAAAAATTTCCTTTAGGACTAGTAATGGACTGTGCTGTTTAATGATAAAAAAATAGAAATAATACAAATAGTGGGCAGGAGCCTATCATGGGTTCCTGTGATGATATAATGACAAGATGAATACAATTATTGGGGTCTTGGCCCTGACAGGAAAAACCATTACGAGTTCTTTAAAAACTACTGTTGTGAGGGTTTACGAGAGTTTCATTTGTAGTTTTAGTACAGTCTCTTGGGGGAAACTCAGAAGTAGGCAACAGTAAGATGAGCAAATTGAAGGATTAAAGGCTTTGAGTTTAAGGTGGTAGGTTTTGCTTTAATTACAGAGTTGATATGTTAGTTTGTTTAGCCAATGAACATATCCACTGTTTGTTATTTCAGTTCAAGCTACCATTGCATTTACAAGACTAGTGATTCTAGCTGCCACTGTCCTTAAATGTTTCCTTGTTTCTTTTAGGATAAGGATTTTTTGGTGGAAACATTAGTTCCTTTGATGCCCAGTTTGGGTCTCAGATCACAGAAGGTATTGAACAGTCAACATTTTGTACAATTCAATGTGATCTGCTTCAACATGTTTAGTTTGTGCTGTAGCACCTTATCGATTGTGTTTTAAGGTAAGGCGTGTGCCTGGTTCCAGTGGGCGGCTTCATCGGGCTGCAGACGGTAGCTGGGAGTGGTCAGACGATGAAACTACAAAGGGGGAAGAAGGCAGTGATGGCGATGAGGACAAGGATGTGAAAGCAAAAGAAGCAGTAAGTTAAAGTGACCATATTAGGCTTGTGTACATGTCACTGTGTTTGTTTCAGAAATTGATAACACTTACATGGAAAACAGGATTGTTCAAACAGCATACTTCCAGGTGGAGTGTAGTATTGTTCAAACGGTTTGCTTCCAAAGTTCTTCAAGTCAAGTCAGTACATGTTTGGTCATTGTTCAAAGCATCTCAGTTTACCATAACTGAATGGTCGTGTTTTTTACGTGTTTTTATTATATCTCTCAGTTAGTATGCGTGCTGTGATTGGTCAATTTAGCGGGCCGTACTTCACTGTATGGGCCGCTAAATTTAAAAGTTTGTTTTGATCGCCAAAAAGGTCTCCAAAGATATAATAAATGTCTTACAGACCTCGTTTTCTCGGTCCATACTGTAAGTTACTATGCTATCAAGTTTGATAGTCCATCCATAAGTAACAACAGTAACTGTGGAACCCATTAGATACCATGCTATCAAGTTTGATAGTCCATCCATTAGTAACAACAGAACCTGTGGAACCCGTAGATACTATGCTATCAAGTTTGATAGTCCATCCAAATTATTAACCAAATAATTATTAACCAAATTGGTAATTACTAACAAAACCGAATTTAAATTACATTAGAGTGGAATGCAAACTTTAAGTCGTAGTTGTTTGATTGACCAATTGCATGGGTGTTTATTTAAAGCTTTGCACACATTTTTGATGTCTCTCTCCTTCCAGGCAAATTCCTCGAATCAACAGTCTTCGAAAGTTGAAGGCCCAGATGTTGAGGTCCAACCACCTACTCCAACAACACCTAAATCACGTAAGCTGGCGTGTATGTATGTATCCAGGATGGCAAGTTCTCTCTTACACTGGGCTTGGTCCCCAGCATGCTGGGGTGAACTCAAGCACATACTGTGACACATAAATGACCATCTAATTTGTGATATCGACTGTCGTATCCCTCATCTGTTGTTCAATTTGTCCTGTCGCACATCATGTTTCTGACTTTTAACCCTGTGACTCGGTCGTGAAACCCTTGGGTGACATACTATGTATGGTTGTAAATGTTTCTCTCGTTTCTGTTAGTGTCAAGGCCTGTTCCTTGACCCAGATTTGTCCAGAACACCAAAGCTAAGATGCATCTCAGGCATTGTTAGAGTACAGTACCTTCTTATAAATCTGGGGCAGGTAATGTAATAATTTGTTCTAGAGGTTTATTTATTCTTGAAAACATTGTATAGCAAACGAAATAAGATCCGCTTCAGTCAAATGAATTGGGTGCTGATTTAGAAGTGACTCCCATTCTGTATTTTTTACTGCGTCGTACACGATTTCTGGATTTTTGGCGTTGGTGTGTGTGCAGAATACTAAACCTCGTGACGTTTTCTCTACTTGGATTCCGGCCAGTTGTAGTATATTGTAGTATATGATTTTCATTTTTCCTTTTTTATATATTTGTCTTTTAGCCCAGAGTTTCGTTGTGAATCTTACACTTAGATTAAGGTGAGACTTACTAAGTTAGACCCACATAGAAGAGTTTCTTGACCATTGAATACTATTTGAAATTAACCGTAGCTTCCTTTTTTGCTTGTATTTGACTATTTGTTGCCTTCAACTCTTGGTTGTTTTTGCAGCTAACCGTATCAACAGCCCTTTGTGATTTTCATCCATCTGTAATCCTTGAGTAAAGAGCAAAGCAGACAGGAAAGCCACAGTTATTGTTAATCACTTTTATGTTATTTGACAGGAATGCCAAGAATGAGTTGAATGACATCAGGTTTGATTTCACCCCTGGCAAAGGCGAGTTCACGTTTCTTTCAATTTACCCTTCAACTGCTAGTCGTTGATTTTTTTTTGTGGGGTGGGTAAGGGTGCAACTATACTTTCTATATCCTCACCTTGTATTGTTTTATTTTTTAGATACTCCCCAGGGAGTGGCCCAGGAGCTGGTGTCAGCGGGTTTAATAAATGGCCAAGACCTTGTTGTTGGTAAGGAGAACAATTATGCAAGAGCATTTTTGTTGTAATACCAAAACAAAAGCAATTACTTTAGCTAATCACAGCAGATGCACCTAGTCCAATGAAACAATCACGACAGGTCCAATGAACCAATAAGAACGTGAAGCAAATATGTCGTCAATATGCGGGAAGATGCGCGCATGCTCTATGTGATTGGTTTAGTTTGCCTTTGATTGGTTGATAAAGTGGCGCGAAATCCGTCAACCAAAGCAGTTGCGAACGATGGTATGTGGTTGAACACGAGTAGAAATTGAAACCACTTAAATAAAGCATTCTTGGTTTGTTAGTTGCAGCCAATTTGCAAAAAGTGATTGAAAATCCACCTAACAGCAAGTCAATGATGTTTCCTCTTGTAAGTATTTGTTGCTTTTTTATATGCTGTCTTATGCAGCTATCGATGTGATAAAGTCATGAAGCGATGAGTAATGGCATCACTTCACTTATCGCATGCCGAGGGTTTCTATGAATAGAGTATGCTCTAGATCTTTTTCCTCTTTTCAGTGTGTCATCCAATATACTTAGCATTGTGTTTATACTGGAATAATGTATTAAACATGTTTTTGATTGTGTTTGTTTACAGAAGTCAAGTAGCAGTTTAACGGAACCTGCTGACGATCGAACATTAGTCGGGTTTGCACAGCTTACTATTAATTCCTAGCTCTTCTAATGCCTGGATGTTGGCAACACCAAGGCTACGCAGGAGATAAGTCAAATCATGTTGTGTCGAGATGAACATTGCACAAAATAATTAAATGAGGTGACTTAGGGTACAAAATCTTATTTTGAAGTTTCTGAATAGCTGGAAAAAACTGACGGAAAATATTCGTTTTATAATTAATGCCGGTTATTAAGTTGTTAAATTTAAGGGAAACATGTGTTAAGAGGAGTGCATCTTTGGAAAACATGCATCTACAATTGATTGGACGGCGCTGTTACATTACTCCGCTAATCCTGACTTAAATGTGACACAGCGACCACCTTAGAAAGAACCAAAGAGCAAAATGATGAAAGGATGTCCAACACTAGGGGACCCTTTCATGGTGTAGCTGTGCGAACACTGCACACATGGTCAGTGGCAATACCTACATGAAGCACTCTGCATTTCCTTTGATATTTACTTTAACACGCGTCCTAACTGCGTGAATTCTCGAACACGTATTGGTCGAAAATTGGTACTGTAACGGAACATTCCGTAATTTATGAGTCGTTTATTTCAAGAACTTAAATCGGCACATTAAAGGGTTTTTGAAGCGCAAGGAAAAATCAGTAACCGAGTGTTGTCGATCTGAAAAGGCTGGAAGGATTTAGTAAAGTTGCCGTTTTCTAAATGATTACTCGCCAAAAAGATGTATATGTGAAGATATTTTAATAAAACAACATCAGCATTTTTACCCACAGTGATTCACAGACTTAACTTTTCTCAGGTGTCCCGAAAGCCTTGAACATGTTTTTGTATCTCTGAAGTTCTAGTTTTAGTGGCTTGCATTCCTGTTTTCCTGGTCTCGCGATGCGTTCCCCTGGTTTTGGGTCCAGCTTCTGTAGTCTCTGGTATAGTCTCTCGTTCTGCTTCCCTGGTCTCCCATGTCCGCTTATTTGTATAAAGAGGTTATTTTAGTTTAGAAAAGTCGGTGAAAAATTGAAAAAAAGAAGAAGAAAAAGGATCAATCGAGTTGTTAAAAAGACTACCATTGACAGATGATAGAGAAGCAAATGCTGACTTTTCAGTGTTAGCCCTTTGTCATTCGTTCTGACTTGCCTCACCTTGAAGAGTACAAAATACAGTTTATTACCGAGTAGACAAAGATATCTCTTCACTGCAGCCTTTCCCATGCCATCCACTGTAACAGTTGCATTTCAGAAATGCCCACTTGTCAGTCAAATCTTGCACCAGCCCCCACCCGAAGGGTTTCACATAAACAGCTGGGTTCAGCTTAAAACTACATCTTCCATGCATGTTGCAAAATTCTGTACTGCAACGCTGTGTGATTTCTGTGAGATTCCTTACAAGTGGTCCAAGAAATTTATCAATGTATGTCTGTATTTCTAAGCAACTTGTCCTGGAGTTGTCAGAAAGGTGGTCTCCCCAAATAACAACTCCTGCTGTACCAGACTCTGCTGACTGGGCTATCGTTGCCATGACATCACCCTTCAAATACAATAGAAAGACATAGTGTGGGTAGAATGGGTTACTGCCCTTTTTGACAAGGAAGTTCCATCTGCACACTGAACAAAGCCCTATCACTGTAATATTTTGAGAACGTGCCTGCAGAACTCATGCCGAGTTTTCAGCCTAAAATTAGTCCTGCTGTGCACTGTTGGTTTGATGGGGGGGGGGGGGGGGACTGTCGGTGATGGTGCCATTGAATAGTTCATACCCAGTTCTACCTTGCAATGTTGTCTTTGTGAGACCCGTGCTATTGTTTTGTCTGGGGTGGGGTGGGGGGATTTTGGTTTACAAGCTAAAAATCTCTGCTATTTGATTTAATGTCACATCTTAGTTGTTTCAGACTGTAATCTAAGCTTCTGTGAGATATATTTACAGACATAATATAAAATACCAAAAATATAATTATTATATTTTGGGTCTGAAAGGGTTATTAATAAAAGCACTGCAGCGAATGAAATACATGTTTTGTGTTAAATCTATTAAACTTGCAGAGAACCATAATTGTTAATTAGTACTATTTTGGTTATTAGAATTATTATTTAAGCAATAAACGCCAATTGCTTTCATAAACTAACTTTCTCTTTTCTGTGGGTTTACCGGCACAATAACCCATAGGCTTTCGGCCAATCAGCGCATGCGTAGTTTCTGAGTTATTTTATAAGAATAAATAATTAAGGAAAGGAAATACTTGAGGTTAGCCCTGAGAAAGTATCTCTCAGTAGAAAAATTAATAATTATCAAAAAGCATAAAATAAAATTTTAAGAGTATTCCATTAGAAGATCTGAGTTGCTCAAATGAAGTCTTCTAAGGAAAAGATGGAGCATCAACATAGCAATACAGTGCAACTCACCTCTGTGAGGTAAATTTGAGAAATGGCGTATGTTATTCTGACATAAGGGTACACAGAAGCTGAAATCCCATCATACTTCCTTGCTTTCCTGAAAGCCTCCTGGAGCCGATATTTGACAAACAATGTTGTATTCAAATGTGGCTTGGGATGAAGGTAAATGGATGGAAAGATGGCAGAACTTGACTCAAACAACCATGAAATTTGATCATTCTGTGTCATTGTCAGGTTGCTGCAAGTGTAAGGGGGATCCTTGTCATTATAGCAGTTTGGGAAACCATAAAATCCCCAGAAAGATCTTGGACGCAGTTGCTGAGCAAGCAGAATTGTCCCTTCCATAAACTTGCGAGCTCCATTCTCAAACTTGAGTCTAGCAGTCTCCTCAACCAGGCTTTGTGGCCATGACGGATGTGCAGCCTTCACAAGTTCTATGGATTTTTCCCTTAACAGCAAGAACAGTAATAAGATAAATAGTACACTGATTTTATTACCTTTCTTTGATTAACCAGCCAAGTTTAGAAGGATGTCAGTTGAGGCACACACAAGACACGTTACATATTATGATTCTATATAGTGTTGTGTGAGGGAACACTTTCTCTGGAATGGGATACTAATCTACTAGACCCCATAAGAAGTTATCTGCTTGGACGAAGTTTCATACCAGAGCACAGATGCACAATCAGGGAATATGGACGTGACTTTCTAACAATAAAAATCCCAGGGTTTTCAATAAGAATTGTAGCAGCAGGAGAATTGTGTAAAGTAACAGGAGAATATTCTGAAAGCACTCCATGTCTGAATTTAAAACTAGCTCAGGCCATTTAAAATTTGACCAGGAATTCTTAATAGTAGCTGCAGAATTCTCCAGGGACCACGGAGGGGGAGGGGCTGGTAGGGCTATAGCACCACCACTTTTTTGCTCGGATTTTTTTTATGGCAAAATAAGTGTTGAAACAATGACATTAACGTTTACTTGCATATGTGGCCAGACGTTTTAGCCCTACCACTTTAAAATGGTCTGCATGGCTACTGTTCTCTGATCTCCAATGCCTAATGAACACCCTGAAATCCTACTATACATTTTTACCTGTAGACAGAGAGGCTGTCCCAGTTTCTATCAAACACCGGTCTCCAGGCCTCCCAGTCAATTATGCCAATACCTTGGAAATCTGGGTCAGGTATAACGCTATTGATATCTTCCTTTACCTTCTTGAAATGCTCTGACAAGTTTCCTAGCTAATAAAGCAAATAGGAAAATAATTCAATTAACTCAGTTGTCCTAGTGGGTAGATGTGCACAGGTATTTGATTGACAAAGTAGTCTGACAATGAACTTGGCGTTCAAAAATTGAGGAAATACTTGAATCTTTTCTTTGTTTTATTTTTCCTTTGGTTCTAGCAGACAACTGCCTGGAATATGTGAAACACAGCATTTCTCTGACGGAAGTGATTTGCATGTGGTTAGGAAATTTGGGGACAAATTTTGGAAAATTGCAAATTTCCATCCACATCCTGCTTCCCATTCCCTGCAACAGCTGAAGTGCATAATTATTCCCTAAAGAAGTTACAAAGACACATAATACTAAAAGTGCCAGATCTTTTATATTCTGGGTGCTCTATACCTGACATAACTAATTGATGATCAGTGGCATCAACAAGTAATCAATGAATAATTGATGCAAATCAATTGATAAGCCATTGATTATTATTGGCAACAATCAATGAGAACCTGGTAATTGAAGCCCAAAAACTTTGTGGCCTATTGATTACTTATCAATGACATTGATTACTCATTGATGTAATTGGTTTCCTATTGATGTTATTGATTACTCATTGATGACCCATTGATTACTTGTCAACTATTAAATTATACTGCGCACGAAAGACAAATTCCTTGCTTTCTTGACCCATTTTTTTGTTTGTGATTCTTTTCTCTGTATTTCTCTTTATAACTGGCGTTCCTGTCAGCCACAACATCATATCGATGAGTAATGAATGACATCAATGACCAACCAATGGAGTCAATGACTAATCAATGCAATCAATGACTAATCGATGACCAAAAATTTTGTGGCCTATCGATTAGTCATTGATCACTCATTGATCATCGGCAATAATCAACCACTAATCAACTGATCACCTATCGATTACCTATTGATTACTCATTGATTTCACTGATGTCATCGATTAATCATATATGTCTGGGCCCGGTTGTTCGAAGCATGGTTAAGGTAACCCAGGGTTAGTGGGAAATTTAAATGCATATATGAGAGCTTAAAAAGCGCATTCAGTATAATTCTCTTTGAATACAATTGGATGATTGTATGCTCTGAATAAAATAGATAAAGTTATCGGAGAAAATGCTTTTTGACAGGAGGAAAAGAAACCCTGATTAAAATTTAACCTTGGATTAGCGCTAATCGGCCTTCGAACAACCGGCCCCTGGTCTATTGTAAACAGCTGGTTAGCGCTACCGCATGCATAATTAATTATATATAGAGCATCAGGGTTTGGGGCGGCTTTCCTACCTGAGGGAGGCCGCCATTGATCGGTTTCTTATTGTCGAAGAATGGATACAGTCCAAGTTGCCCGCTATAAAATATATTGATGTATTCTCCATGCCAGCCTTGATCGCGATTCACTACAAAATCAAACGCACTTAAATTCAACGCGACATGCCATTGATTTTCACATCGATTCGAAGGGGTGTTCCACACCACAATAAATGGACGATTCGGCAAATGAGGCCCTTCGACACGACTGTAGGTATTTTGGGTGAGTGCGACATTACTGAGCATCAGAGCTGCATAGAGCAAGGTAAGTACAACGTAATGGAACAAGAGGCCGACGCCGTTTCGCGTACGCTTGACCGCCATGTTCCTACCTCTCATACTGGGGAGGTCATGTGAGTTGGGATGGGAGGGGGCATATGATTCATGGTAGGCCACCATATACAGTGTTTACAGGGGTATACAAGGGTTTACAAATGTAGATCCTTGTAAACCCTTGTATACCCCTGTAAACACTATATATGGTGACTATATGGTGGCCTACCATGAATTATATGCCTGGGAGGGGCTGTTTGGACAAAAATGTCAAAACTTTGGGTGCACCTTCATAAATCAATGCCCACTTCTATGTGTGGCATTCCATGTGACTTCGCACACACTCTGTACCTATATCACATGATGTTTACCATTAAAAACAGTCTTTCCAACTATGATGGCGGTGTGTGTGTAGTGCATATTACCCTATGCAAAGAAAAGTTACTTCTCTATGGATATCAGGGACCAGTCATTATTTATGTAGAAGGGGGAGGGGAAAAAGTAGGGGGGCCATGGCTATTTCAGATTGGCCAGAGGGGGGACTAAGGTTTATATAAAGAAGTTTAGAGGGGGGGGGGGGTCAGAAGTTTGAGGTACATTAAGAGTGGTTCATTGTCCAAGGTGTGTAAGACAGAATGCAAACAATACATGTGAAACAGTCATGCTAAATTGTGCAATTTTGTGTTAATTCTATTGTTTTCTTTTGTTTAAACACCACTATTTTGTACAACTGATTTTTATCTTACAGAAATAATGCTTGCACTCTGTAAACATTATCTCAAATTGTAGCCAGACCCATCTGCTATAATATTTGGTTTGACTGAATTTGCTTGTCACCTCAATAACCCAGGAATTAAACATGATATAACAACAAGAAAGAAGTCATTTTCCTTTGAGGTGATAGGGAAGGGGGGCATCATGTAAATATTGAATAAAGAAGGGGGGTTCACTTGCTATTTACATGGCCTGGAAGGGGGGGCATTACAGAAATTTTGATCTTTCCAATATATTTTTCCCAACCCCCCCCCCCCCCTCCTCTAATGACTGGTCTCTTAGCACTTTAAGATGCAACTTACAACTGGCCTTTAATCAACTGTTACAGCTGGTAGGAATATAAGTATTGATTAATTACCTTTTTAGCAAATCCAAGCCTGATCAAAAAAAAGTATTGTAAGGATAGTTTCTAAAGAAACTGGTGTTGCATCGGTGGGAAATTGAAACACAAGAAATTGGGTAAATCAAACAAGTTGATTAAGTAAGTTATACCACCATAAGGTAAAAGGGAGGTGCTGACGTTTCGAGTGTTAGCCCTTCGTTGGAGCAAAAAAAAAAAAAGGACAATTGTTGTTTGATCATGTTACTTGGTTCTTGACTTTAACTAATTAAGAGGCAGGTATTTTATAGCCTTACTCTAAATATTTTTGAAATCTACAAAAATATTAATGAAAAATGTTTTAATATAATAATATTTAGCAACCATGCAAAAAGTTACCTCACCACTGATGAACATGGAAAAAAAATTCTTATCTAGTTTGTGTCTCATCATTCCCTAAGCCAGGCTGATACTTACCTGGTATCACAAGTTCATTATGAACAGACTTATCATGAGAACTGTAGTAAAGGATGAAAGAAGATTATTTCCCAGAGGTGCAGCTAGTCTGTAACTGAGAATACATCCAAGTTGAACTTTTAGTCAAGTGAACTACTGTTTCTTATAAACTGGTAAACATTAAGAGACAAGTCAGAGTATATCCAGCTGGAAATGTGTTCCAGATGCTTTGATTGTACAACCTCTTTTATACAATGCATTTTGATTGTATTAGGATCTTGGTATTTGTGCCCTGAAGAACTGCTGGAGCAATCTGAAAATCCCTTTTCTGATGAGTGAAACAAGACATTCACATCAGGCAGGTCTTCCATGCTTATATGAGGAAAAAACTGCTTCTTCAAAATAAAGCCTGGATGTTCAAACTTTACTGTGGATGGACAGATGACAAATGCCTGTTAAAATATGAAGTTTGGTCCAGGTTAATGTCTTTTTAACACTACTGAAAGCAAACAAGCAGATTGAGAGTGCATTAGCCAAAAAAAATATTTTGTTTTCATGACAATGACTTTACAACAACCCAGCATGAACTCCCAAGAAGTTTTGAAGTTTTCTTCCACAAGGGGGACTTAAAGGTTTGCTGCAGTGAGGTTTTTAGTTATTTTTGCCATTTTACTGTTAATTTTATTTGAAACTAACATATTGTGGTTTTGCAAGATTAAGTAGTTTGCAGTTTCTGCATGATTGCCGTGTTTTTACTTTTGCCTGTGTGCTTTTGTGGTGTTTGCACCCCCACCCACCCTCCCCCCTCCCTGTTTATGTTCTTGTCATCCAAGTGTAAGAATAGTCGCACTAACCTCAGTTTTATTTTCATTGTTTTCAAGAACTTTGTGATTGCTGCAAATAATGTCCAAGTGCTTTTTTAAGACATCACTTGAGGTGCCCTGTAGGTCATGCACAAAGAGAGATTGGTTACTGTTATCCTGCCATGATAGCAAATGAACTGGTGGCATGTATGTATGATAAAACGTCAAATGATATGTTACATTCGTTGTTTGAGTCCTCCCAGTTAAAAGGTACTCTTGGAGATAACCTAAGCATGAACAGACTCCCCCTTGATGAAGAGCTCCAAAAACTAAACAACCAAGTATGTTCCAGCTGAACCATAGCAATGATATCAGGGGGGTTGAAGATGATCCAACAAGGTGGCTGGAATAGAGAATGACAAGTGGAACAAGAACTGGGATGAGAAATCTCGGTTCTTGATGTGGGATTATTGATAACAAGGCAACAGGAACTAAACTACTACAGAGAAACATGCGCTTGATTGAAGAGCACTTCCATTTGTCCTCCTCAAGTCTTCTTTTTTGCTTCTGAGGTTTTGCACCTCCAGCCAGTGAAATTCTTATGTTCTTCAGCAAGTCAACCTTCAGTAGTGCACAGGTGATAGAGATAAAAAAAGGAAATGCCATGGGTCCAAACAGAAGGGGAATGTTAACAACGAGATGTGTAAATCTTGGATGAAGGCCATGCTCCTTTAAGGAATTTGAGTCCAAGTTGTACTGGAAGAAATTCAATGGTGTCAAAACAAGTTCTCTTCTTGTAAGGTAGCCAAAATAATAGGAATCCACCGTTATTAAAGCGACAGCTGTTACCAATGAACCAGTAGACATGAAGTAAACACGTTTAACAACCTGAAGGATTATTACGTGCAGCTTGTCTTGGGCTCTCCATTGTTGGACGCAAATATCAAATAGCCAACTTACTAGAGGTGCAAAGGAAAATGTTACAAAGGTTGGGCGATTCCAAATGCCTGCAGAAAAAATAATTCCAATGAAGAAGTACAGTAAACGGTCCAAACTAGTACGGAGCTGGTTATTGTTCAGAATAGCGGACACAATCAGCATCAACAGTACAGAAAACAAGATTGACTCCACGCTATTGGAAAACGCTCGCGTGTGAAACACAAGAGTAACGAATGAGGTTCCGAGAACACAAAGCGAAATTGCCGGATCAAAATGAAGTTTACGGCAAATTATATATACTGATAAATCAATGATAAGCGATGCACAAGTCATAGAAAGCCTAGAAGCAACAATGAGCTTCCAAGTTGTAATGAAACTCGAACCAAATCCCACTTTTAGAAGGTAAAACGGTAGACCGGACAGAATGTACTGAAAAGCCACAGTTCTAACTGGGAATGTCTCGTTAAACTCCCACGTTCTTAAATGCTTAAATCCAAAGATATCGCCTGCAGTAATTTCTGTAGATTGGAAAAATTCGTCTGGGTGGAGATAACCTGTCTGGGGTGAGCAAGCCCAGAGGAAACGAAAG
Source organism: Ricordea florida (assembly GCA_949710005.1). NCBI lineage: Eukaryota > Metazoa > Cnidaria > Anthozoa > Corallimorpharia > Ricordeidae > Ricordea > Ricordea florida. Next base: position 3,739,866 of record OX453279.1, on the reverse strand, counting down.
AAAATCGAGATTAAGCAAACACAACCTTCCCATCGAACCGCCATATTGAATCATACACCCCATAAGTCATTGCAGTCAGGCTTTCAGGGCAGACCGCTGGGATTGTTGATTTGCCATTGAGAATTTTCGTCAGGCAGTCATGTTTATTATTGGTCTCACAGGCGGAATTGCAACAGGGAAAAGCACAGTGTCTAACATATTTAAGAATCTCGGCTGTGCTGTTGTGGATGCTGATGAAATAGCAAGGGAAGGTAGGTCACCATGTCAAATTATGTCAAATTTACACGGGTCATGAGTGAGTGAAGGAGCCAATCAGCACATGCCCAGTATTTAGCCAATCACAATGCACAATACAATTCGCGCACCACAAAGAATTGTGGGAAATATCAACAAATTTACAGCGGCCGGCCTATATTTGGACGACATTCCTAAAGGAAAGATGCTAGAGTTCAGGGCAGTGAATCATGTAAGCCTTTACAAAATATCCCGAGATCTTCTGATTACCCCCCAGCCCCTCCTAAGATGATCTCGGGATATTTTGTTAAGGCTTACATGATTCACTACCCAGAGTTCATATTTTGTAACTTTTATATTGATTCACTTTTAAATTCAGAAGAGAATATGTAAAAGTAATGAAATTGAGGAAAGGTGATAGGTATGGCAAAAAGGTCCGAATAAACTTAATAAATGCAGTAGCCACATATGCATGCATGCAATGTTTGCCTATTCTTATACTTCCTAAAGGAATGTTGTAATTTGTTAATTGACATAAGAATATTATTTATGTCTCAGTGACCTGGCCTTTGAACAGAAGCGAGGCTGGAGGTGAACTTGTTTCATCACATTATTATGTAATGCTCTGAAAGGCCATGCTACTGAGCAAGCAATAAATTCTGACACACCTATACATCCTCAAGGTCCATGCATGTCACCAGAGTCTAGAACCAGCCTCCTTCAGAGTCTTATTCAGATGGTGGCAGGAACTCCTCATCCTACCCTCCTGCCTTGTTGTGTTTCTTGCACCATCTGATGCTACCAGTGGTGTAAAATGATACCCCTCCTCCCTCTCCTTGCTGGCAGAATACCCTAGAATAAAAGCCAAAACTTTTGACTGATTAGCAGTTTTTCTCAGGTCATAGAAGAAATATTTTGGCTTTTAAGTGTTCTTGAAGCTAGTCCTAAAAGTAATATTCGTACTAATTGCAACTGTTATAAGGGGCACAAGTTTCACTATCCTGCAGATGGATGATCCATTTAATAATACATGTATTATAATTTATCAATAAATTATTGATAATATTATTAGTAAAAATAATGAGTGGTTCTCAGGTTTTATTTTTGAAGTTATTGTTGTATTTTGATTCATTAAGATTGCAGAACTCGGTCAAGGATGGCTTCCCTTCTAATGTTGTACTTTTAAAAAAATTCATTTCTCATTTTAAAGTTGTTAAGCCTCACTACTCAGCATGGAAAGCAATAGTTGAGAACTTTGGATCTGACATTTTACTGTCAAATGAGGAGATTGACAGGGAGAAGCTTGGACAGATCATTTTTGCTGACAATGCAAAACGACATTTGCTGAACAGGTGTACCCATCCTGCCATCTATCTTTCAATACTTTGGAAATTGTGTTGGAGTCTTGTAACTGGTGAGGATAGTGTGAATATTTATCAAATCGTTGTGATTAATATTTACTTGATATCTGTTATACTCCTTTGATCAACTGATACCTCGCCACGAGGATTTCAATTTCTAGGTATTCTGATTATGTCACTGGAAACCTTCAGCCAGTGGCAGGCTTTTATACTGGGAATGTTTGGATCAAGTCCTGGCTATAAGGCAGAATGGCTCGCGTAGTTACGAAAACGCGGAATGACCCACAGTTATCCACAACGATCCCACAACGATCCACAACAATCCCACATCGATCCACAGAAACAAAACCACCTGAGAAGACCAATAGAGTACTAAAGTGTGACGTCACAAATATCTCAATTTTTGAAATTATGGGATTTATTAAGATGTTTGCAAAGAGCATGATAGCAAATGCCTACTGGCAAAAAATCAGCCTCTGATTTCAATTTTGGAGTGAGATATTGCAACTGTTACGCTCCAGTGATTCCATACAAATCCTTCTAATTTTGTCTCTGTTCTAAACGTTTGGAACCGAGACAAAATTAGAAGGATTTGTATGGAATCACTGGAGCGTAAACGTTGCAATATCTCACTCCAAAATTGAAATGAGAGCCTGATTTTTGGCCTGTAGGCCTTTTTTCATCATGCTTCTTTGAAATGTCTCAATGTCTCATTTATTACATGTAGAATATTGAAGCTGTACGTTTTTTTGATCCTTGTTCCTGGTCACGTAACAGACTGTGGACTGGAACCCATTCTGTTGATTACGGTTATAATTAAAAAATACAAAATATCGAAAATTTAACTTTTGAATTGTTTTAAAAATTGAAAAACAATACCAAACATAATGGCCCACAACCACACAGAATACTTTTGATAGTCCACGGCAACACATTCGCAAGGTTTTCAAAAAAAAAATTAACGAATGCAGCTTTTCACGAGACATAATCTCCATTCAGAGACATCTTAAGTCCGATCGATGTCTCCCCGGCCAGCCATCAAATAAAGCTAAGTATAAGTCGGATGAAAGGTTTCATCGGCTTTGGTTCTCTGTAAACATCCATCTTAAGGTAATTTTCGTCTACATTCGTTCCGCGACGCGTAATTTTGTCGCCTACAAGGTGAATGATTTATAGACCTCACCCCTAAAGAAAGGGGTTATGGCATTTTTTACTGAAGAAGAAAAAAGGTTAAATAGGATCCTCTACGTGGTGTTATTTGTCATGTATTGTTATCTTTTCATTTGTTTTTTGGTTACGTCAAAAGAGAAAATATGTCCTGTTTTTGACAACCTTGTGAATGTATTACCGCGGACTATCAAAGGTATTCTGGGTGGTTGTGGGTCATTCTTTTTTAAACAATTCAAAAGGTATATTTTTGATATTTTTAAAATTTTTGTTCATTAACGTAATCAAAGGAAGGGTTTCCAGTCCACAATCCTTCCTCGCTTTCCAGCTGGCCCGTGCAGAGGCCCTAGGAACGAGTTTAAAACCATGAAATACTTAGTATTGGTCTTCTTAAGTAGTTTCTTTTGTTGTGGGTTTGTGGTGGCTCGTTTTGGGTCGTTGTGAATCGTTGTGGGATCGTTGTGGATCGTTGTGGATCATTTTGGGTCTTTCCGCCGTGTTTTAGGAAGGTTCTGTGGAATGGCTGGAGTAGACATATCCCAAGCGCATCTAATATCGGGGTGAAGATCTTGCAAAACCTACCTTTTTCTGATAAAGCCCTCATTTACCACCAGCAAGCAGGCGAGGGTCATGTTTGAGAACAGGGTATACGTGCATGTTTGCATCAGTGCAATTGCGGAAGAATAGACAGCTAGTGCATCATTCCAGACAACACTCCCACCCCTCCCACCCGTCCCAACCCTCCCACCCTATTTTGGGTTTGGACACCAGTCATCTATGGAAGTTTAACCTCCAGATTTCCATTATTTATTTCTGCATTTCAGGCCCTCTCTTACCTTAGAACGTTCTGGAACCTACCTCTTCTCATTACCGTAATATTAATTGCTTTTTTCTTGGTCCATTTATTATCGGCCTCCTCAGGTAGAAGGTTTGTAATTCTGGACTTGCCTCTGCTGTATGAAACCAAAGTAGCACTGTATTTGGTGAAAGAGGTTATTGTGGTGTATTGGTAAGTAAAAAAAACACATGACTATAAACAAGATGCTCGTGATATAAGGAGAACCTAGCCTTCTAGAACGGTTAATATTCATATATTTGTGTGGTCACGCAACATTCCTTCTACAGAATTCTAGAACACACTAAAGCGTGATGTAACCGATTTTAATGATCCTTCTATTAAACAATTAGATTATGACCTCGAGATTTCTATCGCGTGATAGTTGACGAGGACGCAGCCCGAGTCAACTGTCACGCATAGAAATCGAGAGCGAATAATCTAATTGTTTTAGTATAAATCCACTAGTCGTTCAAAACTTTGTCTTTTCTAGTAGGTATAATTAGCCGGTTCTGGCCCAAAAAAAAAAAATGTAAAAATAAAATTCAAGATTTAAGGGATCTAATCAAAGATTAACAAATTACATGTCGTTTGCTGTGGTGGGTGGGTGGGTGGGTACACCTGTGAAAATTGTTGAGTTTCTGATAACTTTATAAAGAGTGTAGGTAGATTGCTACTAAGTTGATACAAAACCTATGTGAAATCGACGTGAAATCCATAAAATCTGATGAAGGGATCTGTCCACCAAGCCGATACCAAGCCTATGTGAAATTTGATGGATTTTGGCACATTTTCATTAAGATCTCATCAAAGATTAACAAAAGTATATGTCGTTTGCTGTGGTGGGTGGGCGGGTATCTACTTGTGAAATTGTTGAGTTTATGATGAGATCAGTAAAGTATTCAAGATTTCAGAAAAAAAATAAAATTAATTATGATTTAAAGAAATGGAGCGAACCCCATTAAATTAATTATGGAACAAAAACTAGAAAAATTATATTTACCGCAACTGAAAAAAATTGCTGCAGAATTTAAAATTAAAAGATTATATGGAATGAATAAACAGGAATTGATTGAAGAGATAGGAAAATTTGCGGATGATGAGATAAAACAAAAAGTTATCATTAATAATAATTATATTTGTATTCATGGAATTTGTAGATATTTTTGTAAAGAATGCGGCGGGTCGCAAATATGTATACACAATAAAAATAAGCATCAGTGTAAAGAATGCGGTGGATCGCAAATATGCATACACACTAAATATAAGTATCAGTGTAAAGAATGCGGTGGGTCGCGAATATGTGTACACAATAAACAAAAAAATCAATGCAAAGAATGCGGTGGATCACAAATATGTGAACATGGTAAACAAAAATCTTCTTGTAAGGAATGTCGAAAAAAAAATAAAAATTAATTATGATTTAAAAAGAAAAAAAATAAAATAAAAAAAAAAAAAGATGGATAACACAACAATTATTTTTAATTATTCAAATAAAAAAGTCTGTCTATTAATGATTTTATTGAGTCAATTAAAAAAGATTTGTTACAAAACATCTCAAAAAATCGTGGGTTTATTAATAAAGATCGTGAAGTAATTGATTTTGAGGTTTTTTGTAGCTATAAAAAAAACAATATATTTTCTTTTGGTTTTTTAATGGATATGGATATGGATGAAATATTTACTGATGAGTTCGCAAGAAATTTATTATATTCTGCATATGAATTTGATGATTATGATGGGTTTATTTATTATAATGAAAATGGAGATCTTGATTGTGATAATGATTTGAATATTAAAGACTTTTTTATTTTTTCAATTAAAGTAAAATTATACACAGATGAATATAAGATATTACATAAAAATAAATTTTATAAGGACTTGCGTGATGAATTAATGGTTGTAACATGGCACCCATCTAGATATTTAGATTGGTGTATTGATTTTGAAGAGTTAAAGTTTTTGGAAGAAGAGGTATTTGGTGAAGAAGATTGATGTTATATAACCCAACAAATGGTTACATAACAAAAATTTATCTAAATCTTAAACTAAAAGTTATGGGAGAACCCTTCAGATCAAGTTTTTTCCATTCAGTGTCTAAAATGGTTAAATCAAAGTGGTTTATAACACTCTCATATTTTTGAACTGGGATTGTTGGATAATCCTTTGAGGGCATGTTTGCGAGTAGATGTGATGGTGAGAGTTTCACAAGTTCTCCATATTTAGTTTTATTAATATATGATGACTTATTATCAACTATACTACACATAAGTCTAAGCGGTTCCCTTATTTGAATATTTATGGGGTATAATTTACCTGGATTTATGACTTCAGGCAATCCTAAAGCAACTTGTAGTCCTCTACTAAGTTTAATGATGAAATTCTTATTTGAATATAGATAGTCAACAGTGTCTGTCTCAATGATTGTTATCTTTTCTCTATCAGTATCTTTTAGAAAGACCGATTGAATATCACGCAACGAATATGTACCGGATTGTATTATTATGACGGCTTGATTCTTTTCATTGTATAATATCTCTTGATACTTGAAATTAATTAATCTTTTGGTTTGTATATTACAATCTAGGAGCTGTATTTCTCGAAGATTTTTCAGCGGAGGATCTAAATAAATCCTAGTTTCAGACTCATACATTGTTATGCTTAACATTTTCCGTGTAGCGGGGAGGTCTTTAGACCGATTTGTTTTGATTACTCCATATTCATCTTTTTAAATTTTATATAATCACCGTCTGTGATAAAAATAGACTTACGCGTAGGCTGGAAAATACAGGCATCTACCGAAATAGAAACCACGCTAATCCACCCACGACAACTGTTAATGCTAATATATTCTTTTCATGTTGCGTTGAGTCAATATTATTTTCGGCGGATCGTACGAAGTCCTCCCCACGCATCGGAGCGGAGCTGGAGCTGGTACTATGGATTTCCTGTTTCGTTGAGTCTGGTTTTGGTTCCTTCGGGTTTTTCTTCGTTTCAGTTATATGAGGTAACTTTAATTTTGAAGATCCTAAGTTATGACTTATTCCAACCTGTTTTGCTTCAGTGTTTAGGGAATTATTGACTCCAAAATTCATATCATTACTCGCTTTCATAAGTTTGTTGTTAAAACCAGTCACGCTTTCAGTATTGATTATCATATTACTTGGCATCAGCCACAAACCAGGAGCAATTGCTAAATCAAGCCGTAATTTCGCTTCTTGTACAGCTAATTGATACCTTTGGATAGAACTAGAAATGTCATTCTCGATCACACTACTTTCAAATAAAGCCAAGAATTCTTGTTGAGTCTCAATCGCTCCACCGCCATTACCGTAAATTGAATTTCTTGTGTTAACTTGTGCACCCAATATGCAGTAAACAAAAGCTTCAGCGGATCGATTCAATCTACCAAGTCCGGCTTTAGTGAGTCCATAACCACTTGTTGGGATAAACCAAGCATATTTGAAATCAGCAAAGTCATCATTACGGATAAATGAGATGAGATTACCTTTTTCTTTCTTACCACCTTCATCAGCGAATTTATTACCTTCACCGGGCCATTGATCCGCTTCATGATCATAATTCCTTATAATATGTACATTTTGATATCCCCCTCCTTTTCCACGATATCCTGCACCATAATCAAGGAATATATCTCCCAATCCACCGTTTCTACCCCCTTTCCATCTAAAATCGGTATTATTAGCAATTCCAAATTCAGCACACAATCGATTATATGCAACTTTACTATAAGGATTATTATTTATTACAAAAGGTTGCTCATCGGGTAAAGGAAGACTTAATTCATATAATATCCGCCTTATTGTGAAATATATATGAAACTTTATGAAGCTATTTATTACTTTAGGATAATTTAGACTCTCAAAAGGACTTATACCACAACCAGATGTTGCACACCAAACTGCAAAGTTAAGTTGTTGAGGCCAATAGTTCATATCAGGGGTGTTCAACCATTTTCTACTCTGTTTTCCAGATTTGAATGTTACAACTTGATTGGTAAAAACATCACGCATCTTTGCTGTGAATTTCTTTGTATTTGAAACGTATATATCCAGAAAGGTCAGCATTTTTGTTATGTCACTTGTAAAGTCATCAAAATCAATTGCTGGTATTGGATAAGATTGATTAGTCATAGTTAAACTCTTTGGGAATGAACTCAATTCAGAATCATCCAACCCTAAATCTTTCAATAACAACGTTTTAAAATTAGTAGGAAGATCATCAGTCCATGTTTTTCTAGTAGGATCATCATAAGACATTACAGTCATTCCATTAACTTTCCATTTAATATATCCACCATACGAATCATTCACAAATGTAAATTTATTGAGGTTCGAGTTTGGGTAACGATTTTTGAAATCATCCAATAACATCTTATTCTTTGTGTTTCAAATAAACCGGTCTTTAGATTAAGAATAAGATGTTAATTAACCTCTCTTTTAATACCCACAAAACAATTACAACCAACATCAGTTCTCTCATATGAAATTTTTAATGTACTTTCCCTTCGGTAAGTTCTTTTAATAGATATTCGCGCGCTTCCCTCCTTATCACACTCATATCCAAGTTTTTTTCTGCTGTTTTCCTAAATTTTTGTCGAATTTCTTGTTTTAGTTTTTGAAACTTTTCCAGCTCCGCTAAAATTATAGAAAATTCTTGATCGGATATAACATTATCTTTCAAAGCTTTTGAAACCAAATCATTAATGGTGTTTAATTTTGATTTTGCAATTGCGGCGGTTTGTTCGTGTTTGCTAACTTTATGAGAAAGTTTTTTTGATGCAATTCCAAATCCAACCGACAACCCACCAAAAACTCCACCCACAACACCCAAAGGTATACCAACAATAGCGCCAAAACCAGTAAGAGATGTACTCAAACCACTCGCAGATAGGATAACTGAAATCATTCCACCAAAAACACTAATTTTTGTACATATGGTTCTCACCCTATTATATTTTTTTCTTACTTCTTCGTAATGTTTAATTTCTTTCTCAAGATTTTGTAATACTTCGCTTGATTTTTGTAGTCTGAAATTAATAGGATCTGGATTATTGGGTAATACAGGGTAAATTCTATTGTATTCATCCATATTGTATTTTACTACTCAAAATGATATCTTTAGACCTACTTTCTCTTCTTTTTTATACTTTCCACAAAATATAAAACCACAGCCATTATCAACAACCAAGCATTCCTACCTAAAAATCCAATAACCTCACCCGCTGTTTTGAAAAGAAAGCTTACAATCGCTCCAACCATCCCTGGTAATATTTCACCTAGTTTTTTACCAATAGCTTTAAACCCATTACCAACACCTTTACCTAATGCGGATAGACCTTTAGAAAGATTAGAAACTATAACCCCAATAATAACACCCACAGCACTTACAACAGCAAAAACTGTAAAACCATACTTTTTGAATATATACTTTAGTCGATCTCGTAATGGCATATTTTTAAGTATTTCATCATTTTTTCTCCCGATATCTGCCATTTCATCTTCGTTTAATATTAACTGTTTTCTTGATAGTTCATCATAAGTTTCAACCCTTTTAGCCAACCTATCTCGACTTTGTTCAATCTTTTTCAAGCTAGCCAAATCTTTCTTTCCCTTATCATTCTCGGTTTTTAATTCTTTCAAATCATTAAGTAAAGTTTCTGCATATTGTTTTGCATCAATCTTCTGTCTAACTGCAGCTTCTAAATAACTATCCTTTTCAGCGATTGTGGTTTGATGTCGTTCAATCATACCTCTCAACTCTTTTTCAATTGAAACATATCGATCTATTTCGTATTGGCTTGTTTCCGCTACTGCTCTTAAACCATCTAATGCATTACGCAAATCCCTAATTTCTTCATTTTTTTCATTCAATTGTGATAAAATATCATCACTAGCCTGCACAACTTCTCCTTCTTTTTTACCCAGAGCATTCATTATAGTGGCAGGGAGTTTTTTATTAATATCTCCATTCACATTGAATAATTCATACCACGTTACCTTTACTCCTAATTTTCTAGGAATTGCGACTTCAATTTTACCCCACTTGTTATATTTGAAAAGAAAAATAGGTTTAGCAACTGGGAATTTTTTTAAAATATCCTTCCAAGCGTCATTTTTGTTTCTTTCCATATTCTCCATCTCAATCTCTTTACTTGATTTGGTTTTAGGTCTAGAACCCTCTTTTCCATAATTTCTTTCTCCCACTTTTGAATTTTTACCTGGAATATTTTTTCTAGTAGCCGGGATAGGTCTTTCAATTTTATCATCACCATAATTACTATCACCTCTGGTTGTAGATGTTAATCGAACTGGTATTTTTGATGGTTTTCTACCAAGTAGTGGATTATCTTCATCATAATCATCAGGATCTTCTTCTTCCCCCAATCCAATGGGATCATCGCCTGGTACTTCTGGTAATGTTGCCATGATTTTTTACTCATCAGTAAGAAATCTTTAGATTCCTTAGAGTTGAAAAACAAAAGTAAAACTTGATTTTAAGATTAAAAAAAAAAAAAAAAAATATATAAAAATAAAATGATGAACGAAACTACACAATTAATAGATGTTAATAGTTATATTCCTAAAGTAAGCATGATTTTTTCTAAACCAATTGTTGGTAAAATTCCTGGTAGTAAACCAAAGGTTGAATTTAAACGAATTAAAATTTCTACAAAAAATGAAGATGGAACAGAAGGAGAACTTGTTATTCCAACCGGTAATTTATATTCTTTTGGTGTTTCTACAAATACAAGTCAAGAAACAGGCGCAATTACAGGATATGTATTTCCATTATGTTTATGGAGTGGAAGCAGTCCAACATCTGAAGAAGAAAAATGGATTGATTTATTCAATGAAATAGTTGACAATTGCATTGATCATTTGCTTATTAATAGAGCAAAAATTGGGAAATTTGAGTTGGAAAGAAATGAGCTTGAAAAACAAAAAGGAGGTTTAAATCCTCTATATTGGAAGATGGAAAAATCTTCAATGACTAGAGTTCCAGATAGAGGTCCAACTTTATATGCAAAATTAATTTGGGATAAAAAACAAGATAAAATTTTAACTAAGTTTTATAATGCGAAAAATGATAAGTTAATTGATCCGTTAAAATTAATTAATAACGGTTGCCATGTTGAAGAGGGTGTAGTAAAAATTGAATCAATATTTATTGGTTCTTGTATTGCGCTTCAAGTAAAACTTTATGAAGCGGTTGTAGTACCAAACAAAGAAATGAAAAGATTAACAAAACCTAGATGCTTAACTATTTCAGATAGTAAATCTGCGGCTGAAGAAATGGAAAAATCTGAATATGAAGATGAAGATTCTGATGTTGGAAGTCTCATGTAAACAATAATAAATATACTTGTGTTATATAACCAAATTACTGGTTACATAACAAATAATAATTCATAAGAATTTACTGACCGCGTAACCCAAACCTAACATTCCAGCTCCAACATATACCATTTCTCCTGTTTTTTGATCATCGCTTGGTTTGTAATAATCAGAGAATTTTGGTTCATGCATTTGACTATATAATTTCAAAGCTTCATCTGTATTAGAAATATTTTTTGATGCTTGATATTTTGCATCTTTTTTTTGTACTTTCCAATCAATTAGTTTCTGTCTATTTTCCTGATATGCAGCATAATCTTTTTGATATTTTTCTAATGCTTTATCGTGTCTTATTTTCTCTGTATCTGTTTTATCACCTGAGAGATATTTTGCAAGATATGATCCACCAACAAAGGCGGTTGCATTTAATACAGCTCCCCCCAACATCATTGCTATTGTTGCCATGTTTCTTCGATTCGCTCAGGCCTATAAACCAGCTTTGCTGGACCGGAGAAGCCGATAAATACTTAATTTTAGCTCCTCCCTCGCTTAGCTCAGTTCGGTAAAATCTTTTGATCCTCTAAATATGTTTTTAGGTACATACTACCTGACAATACAACCACCCATTTTGCATAATTTGTAATATTTGAGGATGGATCGTTCAAAAATGATTCTTTCATCATCTTTTTAGCTACATATCCAACTCCAGCGGCTAATCCGATAATTACTGCAGAATCAGTAACAGCCCTTACCAAAACACAACTATGGGAATGATATGGCAAAGCTTGGGCCATACATGGCCCATATGTGGGAATGGTATGGGAAGGCTTGGTGATGGTATGGAACTGATGTGGGACCTAATTTTGGCAAAATGTAACCTATGGAAAATATATGGAATGAAAAGGTGATGCCACTCATTATATGGGAGAGCTATGGCAACACAATGTCCATATATATTCCATAGCACTGACACACATGCTTGCTGCACAACTTGTGTGGAAATGATATGGGGCACCCAATTGTTCAATGTTCCATAGATTATCCATACCAGGTGGTATTCACTTTCTTAAGTTCCATAGAATTTCCATATGATAACTTCAATTGGAAATATCTCCCATAGAGTTTCCATATGATAACTTCATTTGGAAATATCTCCCATAGAATTTCCATATGATAACTTCATTTGGAAATATCTCCCATAGAGTTTCCATATGATGGCTTTACAGAATCTCTGTGAAGCCGAAGCATAACTGAAAAAGTTTGGTATGCAAATTCTTTGCAGAGTCCATGTTATGGAAATCTGCAAACAGTACCTTTCAAATGATCCATCTAAGTTTGATGTGACAGTTGTGAATTAATGATTTAATTAGGGAGTCCTGAGTTTCAAATAGAACAATTTTTTAAAAATAGCATTTTTATTACAATACCATGCCTCTTAGTGTCTATAGTAATAATTACAAGTACTTGTTAAATAGGATTCTTTTGGATTATTTTACAGTCAATTTGGCTAATCATTTCCATACTCAGCAGACTATTGAATTCATTAAAATGGGAATTTGATTACACTACTTTTCGATAACCTGCCCTACAAATAAAAAAAAATGCAAAATGTAAGCTGACTCTTGATATTAATTTGACCGTCTACTGATTGGACTTAAGATCTTAAAGTACTATTCAGTCTCTTTCAATATGGTTTGGAAAGAGAGCTGCATATCCCAAAGTGCAGTCAGAAAACTCCATGTAAACACATATGTCAATGACGTCTTCAAGAAGGACAACAGTGAATCTGTTCCTATTGGGCTTCTGGAGACTGACAATGTGGGTCACAGGGTTCCCCAATACTTCATGCAATTTACAGACATGTTGATTGGCCACTGTCAGTTTAGAAACTACAGCTCCACAGGACATTCTTGGATCATCCCTGACCACAAAAAACACTTCAATTTGCCCATAACAGATGCTTTCTCCTTGCTGGTAAGCAATGGTGTAGTTGTTTCTTCTGTACACCCTTTTGTATGTTCTCGAGTGGAATGTTGCTCCTCCAATTTGGAGCCTTGAAAAAAATGTCACGTCAGAAATTGACTCCACACCCAAAAACGTCAGTAGATCGTCATCATAGTCTGCATCAGCAGATCTGCGTTGTTTGAGTGCCCCGACTGCGAAGTAGTCTTCCTTCAGGTGTGTTCTATTTGTCCTGAAAATAAAATAGTTACCACTGTGAATCTGTGTGCTGTGCAATCATGATACAAGAGCCATGCATGCTTTCTAAGGCCTAAACTAGAGATACTCCTCAGCACAAACAGTAACCTAACAAAGTACCTCTCAGGATTCACAATACCATCATGAAAGCTTTTGGCTGTACTTCACCATATCACAGAAACACACTGAGTAAAGCAATGACAACAGTTACTGTACAAGACGTGAATGTTAATGGCCTCAGTGAACAAAGCTCTTACACTTAGTCACACTAAAAAGCTTGTTGTTTTTAATCTACAAGTATTAGTTCAGAATCCAACCTGTAAACAAGGTCCCTATTGCTACTCAGTTAGGTAACGACATATTTGAGTGTTAGTAGTAACAACAACTTAAAAGAAAATTTTAATGTTTAACAGTATCAAACAAAATGTTGATCTTTCCAAAAAATATTGCATGTAGACCGACCTGTTAGTTCGCCCACATAGTTGGAAAACCAAATCTTTGGCACATCCTGGAGGCATCTCATTGATCAGCTGAGGAAGGTGTTGATGACTTGTAACTGCAGTCATTATCTTCAAGTTAAAATAGACAACCACATTATAAAACTACTGTGAGATGACATTTTTGTCAGTGATTTGACACTTCCTGTTCAGAAAACTCTTCATCAAACCACGTCCTGGAAATCAAACAATTTTTTTAACAATGAAGCTAAAAACTTTGAAACATTTTTCAGTAACTATTTTAAAACTTGTGATGAAGTATGTGACCTTATATTCATCACAGACATCAGGGTTTGCAAATTTTATTTCTCTTTCTTTTCAAAGGTTTCCATATACTTACTTGGTTTGCAACGTTCTGTGTTCCATGAAAGTAATTTGAAATGTCACCATTCCAGTCTTCAAATACAAAAAGGGAGCTGCTCCAAAGTGGACCATGGTCAAACACACACTTTTTTAGGTGAAGAAGCATGTGGTGGTTCATCAGCACATATCGTGGTGCTAAATAGTAGAGATGAAAAAGAAAGTTAAGTTAAAAAAAAGACAATTGTATAAAATAAACAATTTAACAACTTATTCCAGTGAGGGAGGAGTGTGATATGATGCCACAATCACCTTAAATAGTCTTGGTCTTGACTATATTTGTCATTGCCTTAAAATGTATATGAAAAACACATCTTTATCTTAAATGCAAAACAAATCTTTATTCTTACCATAATATGCATCATACATCTCCACAAAATGCATCAAGAGCCTCCCGGCCATTTCTAGCTGTTCAGGTGATATGGATCTTCTTGACACGAGAATGATACCCCCAACCAACAGGGCATAATGCTGGTAATACTCCTCATCAAGTATACCCCTCATGCATGGGAGGGAGTAGTACAATAGCCAGTTGCGGTACTCTGTTGCTGAAACATAATACACACTGTACATTAAGACATAATAGCACAATGAATTTTATGTATAGAATCTAAACTTTTCTTTTCTTTTATGACTGGATGCCTGTTTGGCTATTGCTAAAGTTTATCCTCACTGATTAACAGTTATATTAACAGTAATAATGCCTTTTATTACTACCTTTCCAAAATTTCAGATGGTGTTGTAGACTCCTAGGAATTCGGGTGATTACACTAGGTGGTTTTATCTCCAGAAGACGTTCATCAACTTTCTCTATGCTGTTTCCGCAATACCATTTCTGGCCACTGTGTTTTGAATTGAACCAGAGACCAACAAGCTGCTTAACCACTCCAAGATAAACACAATGCATAGCATCTATACCAACACCATTGACAATGTCAAAACTTGGGAGCTGCAGTAAAGGGCTTGGTGCCTTGAAGCCACAGACCTAGAAAAGAAATATCTAACATGAGCATTACATGTCTCACTGTAATTCCTTTAAAACAATTTTGCACCATAGCCAATGAGTCATATCAAGTAAAGGAGGACCAATTTCTAAAACTAAATGTCTTCTATCATGGATCACACCTTCAAAGTGATGTCCCTTCCCATTTTTGGACTTCTTATTCAAGTAACTCAGTTACCTACAGATCTAGACTCCAGCCACCAGCAAATTTAGTTAATGCCTATTAGTAACCAAATTACTTACAGTTGCATTTTTCTCAAGGGCATCAAATGAGTTTCTCTCCACTTCTTCTGCAGTTCGCAATTTAGCATGCCCAGATAAAGAGTTGCGGAATGGAAATGTCATAACATGGCCTCTTGGACCGGTCTTGATAACCTCTCCATGCTCAGTGCAGTAGCTACAGCAATCATGGCAGTGTGTGTAAGTTGTTCCAGAACACCAGCTCGACCAGGAAGGTCAAAATGCCCAGAGAGTACCATGACCTGTGATTTTGTCTTTACCTTATCTGGAAGGGTGACATCCATTCCTACATGTACATGGGTGAAAACCCAAAAGAAATTAGACATCTAGTAAGAAATCATGGCTTTTAAGTTGATAAATATCAAATTGACATGAACTCCAATTTCAAGTAATTTGTGGCATCCAGTGAAAAGTCATTATGAGAGGTTAAGCTACATGTAACAACAGAAGTTTAGCATTGTCATGTTTTTCACAACAGAGTAAATGCTAAAAAAAGCCATATGATGTAAATGGTCTTAACTTTCTTACCATAAATTTCTATTTTCTTGAAATTGTCAACGAATGGCTTCAAGAATGTTGAGAAGAAAGGTTTATCTTCACCAAACCAAAGGCCACCAAATATTCTATACTTGCTGTTTCTCCTGTGAACAGAAAAAAGACAATTATTTAGTTTCAGAGAGCACTATGCAATGTATGTATTTGACACCTACTTACATGTAAGGGTACCGTGTATATTCAGGGGTATCTCACGTCCAAATGCTGTAGCCTGTCTAGGGTTTTAGGGCTGAGTACATCCAAATATTCCATCCATTTTGTCACAATAAATTGTTGAATTTTTCACGGTGTCTAAATATACAATTCTGAATTGGCTTTTGAAAGCTATAATGAATTTTTATTTTGCTGATTTGATTTGTTCTATGTTTTCTGGTCCGAAGCACTAAAAATGTGTCTGCATTTTCTAATGTTCAATTACAGAAAAAAGTTAGAGCATTTTCAAAAAAGGGGCTAAAAACATGAGTGAAAAAAATCACCTCTTGAAGGTCTACGATAACCTCAAAAAGGCAAGTGACAGAGCAATTTTAAGATCTTTAACATAAGTGGTCAAACTTCTACAGAGTATGCAGATGCACTGACACTGAACATGATACTCACTCTTGAATGCATACCTTAATGATGGAGGCAGCTCATTGACAAGAAAGAAGAGAGGCCAAACTCCAAACTGTGAAGAATGGAAAATTGCTACACCATCCGTTTTGAGTTTTAAAGAGAGATTATATTCTTTGGAAAGGAATCCACCCGGACCACACTTGCTCTGATAAAGAGAGCCATCATATACGTCTTCAATGCTCCATTCATCCCTCTTGACTCTCTCAAATCTGTGCCTCAGGCCACGCACAAATTCAGGGTCTAAAGAAAGAAAAATGGACCAGTGTTAAAGCCAGTATGTGGCAGATAACTGCTGGAGGTTGATAAAAGCATAAAGAAAAGAATTCATTTTTTTGGCTGAAAAAACGGAGTGTCTCATTAAATTAAATAATTACAGAAGCCTGCCCAAGATGATAGCTGAAATTAGTGTTCCTCCTGGTTAAAAATCCCCAAATCATGATGAATTGCTAGATAAAAACTTTGTATATAAAATACAAAAAACTTACCAGTGAAAAATGTTCGTAGCTGCTTTTCCACAGGTACTTCGATGAAGAATCTATTAGCTTTAGAAACGTTTTGACCACAAATGTTACAGCGTCCAGTGCCTTGACCAAAGTAGGCTTTACAATAATTACAAAAGTAGTGCTTTTCAATGTCTCCCTTCGCTTGACTTACGAATTCCAACAGCTTTTTTACGGACGTTTTGCAGTTGTTGGGCCGAGGACAGTGTGCTTCAATTACTGAAAGCAGATCGTTAAATGCTTCACGTGTAAGCTTGTGCTTCATAACGAATGTCAACAACATAACAACACTCATGCTGCTCGTGAGTGGAGCGCCTGAATATAGGGTATCATCAGTTTCTGACTCACAGTTTTCAGGTGGCAATTCAAGGTCCTCGTGGTCTTCGTACTCGCTTGCAAAATCTAAGCTAGCATCGTCGTCTTCCCTGAGAAAACGCGTGTACGAAGTGCCAGGAGTCGACAGTTCTTCATCACTGGCGTCCCCATCCAGTTCCAAATCTCTTGTTTTCGAGATCCCTGGCAATTGTTCATCGCTTGACAGTGTTGCTTCAGAACTATGAACATCCCATTGAAGAGTGGATTCTTCAAAACTGAAGCTCGTCTCTTCACAACTGTCGATCTCTGGATCTGTGTTGTTACAACTCTGAGATACAGATAAACAATTGAAGCTCAACTCTTCACAGCTGTCGATCTCTGGATCTTCGTTGTTACGACTTTGAGATACATATGAACAAGAATCAGCTTTTCGGCGGTTAAGCCTTCGACTTTTACTTCGTGTTGCTTCAAATTTGTACGGATTATAATGACGCAGATATTTTTTGTACCTTCCTCTTCGATACCGTCCATGTTCGTCCATGTCGTCCGCCATGTTGAGTGTAAATGACGTAAACTTGAATAAGTCATGTGGACATGTCATGTGACATTGTGCAGCCAATAACGTGACAGTAGAAAAGAGCGTCGTTTCTTCGCGCGGGTTTTGATTTTGGTCAAAGGTGACGCATTCGAGCGTGCACGTGGGGCATTTAATCTGACATTGTAGCTTTCTTTCGGTTGAAAAACTCGTGTCGCGTGTTGTTTACTGTTTAACAGTACTCAAGACAATAAGAAATGACAGGAAGGAATTCAAGAAAAAGGACAACCCCAGCTCGCTTAAGAGAAGGTAAGTTCGAAGTGGGAAAGTTTTCATAACGCGATGGACACGATCGCAAATCGATACTAGCTAAAGAATGTTAGACATTATATTCCATTGCTGTTAAAAATGCTTCTTCTACAATCATTGATAACTATACGAACAATGCTTCTGTATTGAAGTTAATTTAGAGCTACACTGATTCAGGGAATTGTCGTTTCTTCGAGTAAAAGTTGTCCAACAACCATGCACCCATAGAAATCACTAAGCCGTCCATTGTATGACAACAATTAGTTAATATAGCTTTCCTACAGTAAAAGAAGTGAAGGAACAATATGAATTTACCTAAAACTATAAAGATAATTCCTACTTTAGTCTGTGAAGGTCGTTAATTTAAGTGTACTCTTTGTTAAACAAACAACTGGAATAGAACGATCGGCAGAAGACGCTTACACCATGATCACGTGACTGAATGGCGGGAAACCACTAAATTTTTAAAAGCTCTTGAGTTTTATGGAAGAAAAAACTGAGTAAAACGTTAAATTTTGTTTTAGCTGTAATTTCACATTGCTACTCTTGGCTCAATGAATTGCTTACCAAGAAATAAAGCTTGAAAATGTAAAAAAAATTAATTTCACAGAGTTGTGGTACCTTGTGATGTACGAGGATGATGCCAATCTGAGGGTTTTAGGGCAACACGAGGTTCGACACATCTGTCCCGATGATGAAGATGACATCCAAGTTGAGGACATTGTAGATGCCATTTGGCTTCCCAATGGCCAGTACTATGATGCAAAAGTGCTTCAGATAGGAAGTAAGTTCTTTTTTTTGCTGCAGTTATAGCTATATGTAGCGAACCATTAATCAAAAACTCTGTGTAGAATGAATTTCTAGGAATCTTCTTCCAGGAAGATTAATCTTGTACCAGTGTAAAATTTTCACAACATTCAATGAAATTAGATTCGACAAAAAGAATTCCATTAAATACAAAATCAAGCAGTGTATTGCACTATTCAAGTTTATAAAATTTGCTGGATGGAATTGATTAATTTGTTCATGGTAATTGCTTCAGGCCTTTGGCTGTTCAACTGAAGATTGAACTGTATATCTAGCCATAAACCTAACTGTGATACCCGCAGTGTAAATCAGAATACAATACATAAGATTTCATAGAATTTCAATTGAAGTAGGTCTCTTTATTGGTTCACAAGAGCTTGATTGTTCTGACGGATGATCCAGGTGTGCAAAGAGGGTGACCTGCATATGCAGATAATACTCTCTGATATCGTTATTCTTTTTTGGTTTTGCATGCAAATAAACATAACAACAGACAGAGCTAGGTAACTCTCTTCCATTTCCTGAAGGGAGATGTAAACAGGCCTTTAGTGTAACCAGCCAAGTGCAAAGGTCGTTTTGCATTAAATGTTAATTGATAAAATTATTATTTTCATAGTAGAAGCACATGAGGTTTACAACTTCTCTCGTTAATACCTTTTTATTCTGTAGCTGACAAGAATGAGCTCATGAAAGAGAGAATGAGGTTGGAGAAAGGTAAAAAGAATGCAGACAAGGAAGGTCCAAAAGGCCAGCAGAAACGAAAGAATCAGATGGATGGTGCAGGGCAGAAGAAAAAGAAAAAGTCAGACAACCAAGCTCAGAATGATAAAGAGATGGACCAAAAGGCAAAAGAAAGAGAAGGAAAGAAAAAGAAAAGAGAAGAGGAACAAAAAAGGCAAAACTTCCTTCAAGAAGCAAGAAAAGCACAAGCAGCACAAAGGTGGTCATCCACTTGCTCAAATTCTGATGTTACAATTGTAACGCCTCAAAGTGTCAACTTTACACCAGTGCCACTTCATCGAGGTAATGGGTCTTCCACACCGCTGCCTTTATCATGTCCCCAAGATCTGCCTTTAACATGTACTTCAGCACCATCACATGCAGTTAAGCAAACAAACCAGCTGTCAGCTTATCCAATGACAACAGAACAAGACACAACACCCCCTCTACACTCAACACCAGCTCAAAGCACAGCACTCAATCAACGTACAACACCTGCCCCACCGAAGACATCCACGCAACGCACAACACCTCCTCAACGCACAACACCTGCTCAATGCACAAATAAAACTCCAGCTGCAAGAAAGCAAGCAGCAACACCACGAACATCTCATCCAAGAAGAGGAATCCATTTCGAGAGTGCTGTTGGTGACAGCAGTGAGGACGAAGTTAGCGAGGAAGATGAAGATTGCAGTAGTGTGGCTGATGAAAGTGGCACTAGTGGCAGTTGCTGCAAGGAGCAGAAAATTGAAAATGAAGCGTTGAGAAAGCGACTGGAAAAAGTCCACAGAAGGCTAAACATTGCATGTAAGTAAAGTTTCTGTTCTGAGATGCAAACTGTTGGATATAAGCAAATTTCTGAACCTATTGGCAAGATGTGTGAGCATTTTAAATGCTATTTTACTGGCAGCTTCTGCAATTTGTGTATCTGTTTCTTTTTTATCAATTTAATTATTTTATGTTGTCTTACAGTGAAGGCAAAGACGGTTGGAGAGGTAATAAAGAATAGGCCAGCAGCTGGTATCCTTGACAGGGCACTTGCTGAAGAGTACAGGGTAATTTTCAATGCTTTTGTGTATTGCATTTGGTCCAGATGCAGTGATTCTATGTTACAGTACATGATGCAACACCTATTAATAATGACCAGAAAGAAAGGTAGAAGTGAAATACCATAAAATTCCGGTTATAAACCCTGGGATTATGCAACTTTGTAATGGGGTTTGGGGGTGGGCTTATAAGCTGAAGGGCTTATAACTGGGGGGGGGGAGGGCGGGGGGGCTTATAAGTTGAATAAAAAAAAGTTTCGAAACCAGCCACGGGTCATTTAACCCTGTTCAGTGCTGTCATCCAGCAAAGGGGGGCTTACATCCGGGGGGGGGGGTGGCTTATAACCGGATGTATTTTTTTCTTTCCAGTTAGGTGGGCCTATAACCAGGGGGGGGGGTGGAGGGCTATAACTGGAATTTTATGGTATCAGATTTTGTTAATGTAAGATTGTGCAATTGCAAACACTTATGTTGGATTGTTTTTATTTTCAGATGATAGAGGTAATGGAGGGAGCAGGGGTTTTCTGGTATTCTCACCAACGGGCATATTGTAATGCGTTCAAAACTTGGCAAGGCTACATCAATGCAGCAACTGACATGTTTTTTACAAAGGAGACTCTTGCTGTGTCCTGCACTATGGGAAATGACAAAAAAAGCAAAAATGGTGCTGGCCATCAGCCATTGAACCCTGTTATCGTCCAGGCCCTTATTGGTAAGTTTGTATCGTATTCTATACTATAAAATAAACAAGATACAGTACTGTGCATATACTGATTGGTTGAAGTCATTTACCTTGAGTTTATAGAAAGAGAACATTTTCTTAGCATTGATTTTGTTTTCTATGGTTTCCTTTAGGGTATGGAAACACTTACAGGAGTTATAGAAAACTCGATCAGATCTTTTGTTCTCCCAAACTTATGCAAAGTTCTTTCTACGTCCAGTTACTTGGGCCTCCCACTATTAGTTAGTTTTCAGGTGGATAACTCGTACTCCTTCCGCGACCCAAACATTATTTTTGGTGGCCTCCTCTCTCAAACATGCTAGGACACTGAGCCTGCGTACTGGGCCACCCTGCCTAAATAAAGTTGACTTCACTTCACTTCACTTGTATAGATACCGCTGACCAGAAGTACCAGCTACTCTTTGTTATTAGCTTATTAAATTGCATTTAACAGCATTAGAAATAAAATAATATTAATGAACTTCTTTTTCAGGTAAAGTCTCCTCTAAATTTGCAAAAGATGGGCCAACACCCAGCCAACTTGTTCAGAAACTAAATGTCAAGTGTGTAGAGGCACGAAGGCCACCAAGAAGTCGTACCACACCAGCTGTTCAACAATCAGAATGAAGTTATAAGGACAGTTTTTTTTTTATGTTCAAAGTTACATTATTTTGATTCCATTGTTTTGTTAACATACATTGACAGCTTTATTGAGATAAGGCTGGTTTTCACTAGCGACGCAAGCATGCATAAGCGCAAGCAACACACGCAGACGCAGTAACGTGTTGTTCATTAGTGTTATTTGTTAGGACAAAGGGTGCTAACGAACAACACGTTACTGCATCTGCGTATGTTGCTTGCGCTTATGCTTGCGTCGCTAGTGAAAACAAGCCTATAAGGGCAGAATTTTCTCAGATATTTTATCTTGACCCTTATTTGCATAATTTATTAATAAATATTTTCATTATTTATTATTATTTTCTGATACATTATTTTCTATATTATACCAGTTTTAAAAGTTTTTTTAAATTTTTCATCGTATTATATAAGAACAGATTTTATCTTCATCTCTTTTTCATTATACAATACCATTTTAAAATATTTCTTCATGCTATTAATTATACAGGGATTTCAATAATGATTTCTATAAACAGCTTTTGATGGTGGAATAGGCAGCTGTGATCAAAAAAGGGGGATGTCTTGCCCCTTTTCCCTAGTGGGGTCTGGTGTACACCCCAGCCCAGAAAACTTGAAGTCTAGAAGCTTGGTAGTGCAATTTCCACCATTCTGTGCATCAAAGAGTACTGTTGAGGATTATGTTGAAAACAGAACATATATTTTATGAAAAAACTACACACCTTTTTAGATGCAAATCTTAGAAATGAAATCTTAACAAATAGCAGTGAGAGGCCCTATATATTGGGCTGCTGTAGACTGCATTTTCACCACTTTTATTGAAACCCTGTTATAATACCAAATGTCTCAAAAAGGTTTCTTCTCAGTTGTCGAAATGTATGATACAGCTCATTTATCAAATTAAGAATTACAAGACTATAACATGTAGTTTGATCAGAAGAGTATTAAAGACAGTTGTGATCCCAAGATATTTGAGTTGTTCAAGATTGTGTGGGTATGTGATAAAACAAATACCAGGCAATAAGTGGATTTGATTTTTTGGCTAGATGCACCCAGTTCTTCATCATATGTCATTACTATGGAATGTGCATCATGAGTATCCATATCATTCCCATATCAGTCTGCCTGGATGATATGGGAATACTACGGAACTTTACAGAGTACATAGCATTCCCATATCAGAAACCAGGAGAGTGGATGATATGGGAATGGTATGGACTTTACCAGCATAGCATTCCCATATCAGATAGTGGTTTGATCGGATGATGTGGGAATGGTATGGGGAGCTGCCAAAACCGTATCATTTCCATAGTTGAGGGTCGGCAATCATGTGGTATTGATATGGGGCTGACCCATACCATTTCCATACTATGTACTATGGGAAATGAATGGTGTGCTGCCAAATACGTAGCAATCCCATAGTAAAAAGCTATATGAATTATATGCTGAATGAAAACTGTGACTTATATGGGTTTGATATGGAAAGTAATATCCCATACAAAATCCATATATAACCCACACCAGGGCCATAGGTCATGCCATACCATTTCCATACTTGGGCCATATCTGGCCCACATCATTGACTTTGGTAAGGGAGTTTTCACAAGTTTGTTTTCAGTTGACATAATTTTTTTTACTGTATCATTAAGAAATCTTTAGACCCTTTTAGGGTTTACATTACATCATTCCAATTTTTGGTCGATCTGGCGGCTGTGGTATTTTTGATTGTTGTGGTAATTGAGGAACTTGCGATAAATCAGGTATTCTATTTTTATAATATCTCATAAACATATCAAATGCTGTAAACCCTATTCCAACAATGGATAAAACAGTGGTAAAAGATAGCTCAGGAAGCCAAGCTTTAAATTCATTGTTTGAATTTTCTTCTTCATTATAATTTTCTGATTTAGCTTTACTATCCGCTTGTTCCCTTTCACGTTTCATTTCCCTAGCTAATGCTTCTTTAGCTTTTTTATTATATTCCGCCAGTTTCTTACCAGCAGCAACCTTTTTAGGGTCTTTCTTTTTAGAAACATTACTTGTTGTTTTTTGTTCCTCTTTGGGAGGATCTCTAGTAATTTGTTCAACTTCACTTTGTTCATTTTGGTCAGACATTATTTTACATATCATTAAGAAATCTTTAGACCGCTTAGGAATGATATGTAAATAAAATAATAGTATGCTTAGTAAACAGTATCATACACATCAACACCTTGCTTAGTATCCTGATCAGTTTTGTTAGAATCATCTGTAATTGTTCTTGAAACTTCTTGTTTTTTGTTGAATTTGATGTGCTTAGCAACCTGGAATAGACCGCTAGCAAGTGCTGCCAACCTTCCTGCTTTCAATGCTAAGAGACCTACAATGTTTGTTAGTTCGCGATTAACCAAATCATCATTCTTCAAATCGGAACAAAGAGATTCTATATCATCCACAGGAACTAAATATGAAATAAGTTTAGAAACTAATTGTAGGGATGAATCTACCAAACCACCATTAATTTTCTTACCCATTACTGCTTGATAACGATTAAAATATTTTTCTACATCGCGTTCTGATAATTTTTTTATATCACCCAGACTCATTTCAGCTCCCAAATATTCCTTTGTTGTTCCAAGAGCTGCGAGAATGGCAAGAGATTCTTGTTTTATTTCAAGTTCATTATCATAATCATCTTTTCCCTCTTTTACTTCTGTCTTTTCTTCAATGTAATCTTCAACGTTTGTCATCTTTGTTAAATCACTTCAGGTATCTCTAAATAGCAATTAAATGGGTATCGCAAACTCAAACATAACCTAGAATATTTTTCGGTTTTCAGGAGTTGTACAAACTTTTTACCTAATTCATAATCCAAATCACCACCGTAATCTTCGAAAAACATCTTCATACCTTTTTGTGATGGGTTATGGAAAGTAACAACACAAGCTAAATTTTCACGGAATGGTTTTGCTATTGAAGTTAATTGCTGAGTTAGAACCCAAACTGATAATCCATGATGTCTTCCAGAAAATGCTAAATCTATAAATTTATTGGATCTTTTCTTCAGATCATTAGATACAGCGCAATCATCTAAAATTATTAATGTATTTGTCCCAGAGAATAAAGTTTGACAATCAGTTAATATTTCATTAATCTCATCTATATTACTTGAATCAGGTGATAATACAAAGAAACGTTTATCTCCTCTAGCAAAATTATGATAGGTTTTATTTTTGGAATAGGTTGGACATATTAAAACAATGAATTCAAACAATTTTCGGTAAGACCCTCGGAGCTTATCTATTATATACTTTGTCTTTCCACAATTTGTTGGACCTGTTATAATGCAATGAAAAGGAATTTTATCTCGTAATTCTTCCATGATTTTTTAGTTAGTACATGATTGATCTTAAGTTTGAATTCATAACCTCCATCAACGCATCAGCTACAACAAACATGTAACATGTCATAATACCGGTTCCTCCAACTTTTCTTTTCATTTCTATTTTTATACCATCTTGTGCGTTGTTTAAGGCTAGGCCCCCTCCATGAATGTTATTATCTGGATGCGTTCTCAAATCTAACCACAAGGCAAACTTATTACTATAAAAATCCTTTTCTTTTACCGACCATCGAGCAAAACTCTCCCCGGCGAAGCCGGAGTGGTAGGAACCACTGAAACGTTTCTTTACCGACTCCCATAGGTCTGAAGGTACCATTCCCTTAGAGTAGAAACGATTTGGAACACCATTAACATCGATATTGATTGAGGTTATACCTGGATTGAAAAAATTCTCAGAATCTCGTGATCCTCCAACGTGTGGTAATATAAACAAACATAATATGCCTGTAATTGACCTTCTCGGTAGATTAATATGCTGGTTTATAACGCTGTCTGTCGGTCTGGATATGGTGAAAGTTTTGTGTAGAGTGACATTCTCATAAAAGAATCCTTTACCAACCTGATAAACTGCCTGTGCCTCACGAGCTAAGTATTCACTTGTTATACAAGAATATTCCAACTCAAGGTTTGTGATTTTGTAAGTTGGAGTCTTGGTATTGTCAGAATAAACAACAATATCGTTAACTGGAGCTAGTGTAATCTCAAAGATTAGTTGATGATCTAATGCCTTTGGGTAGAAAACTCCATGATCGTTGAGAATAGGATGGTTTAGTGGTATATGGTACTTAGTGTTGTGTACTACCGCAAGAGCTACTTCTTTTGCATCTGTGTCTACCTTATCGCCCGCATTTGTCCTGAGTTTCCTCATGTTTGCGGAAGAAATGCCCTGTCTTAATCCATCCTCTCTTTCTTCATCTGTTAAGAATAAGTCGTGGTATGTTTGAAATAGATCGTATCTTTGAGTATCCTGTAGTGTTTCACCTCCAAAAAGAACCTTGAGTCTGGATACAAGGTTACTACCTACATTATTCACTAGAGTGTTATCTTCATGCCCCCCAACAGTCAAGTTAAATACTAGATATACGCTTCCTGGTACAATCACTAAATTCTCGGTAAGTTTAGGAATATTTATGTATAGAGTTTCTCCAGGATTGGCCGATGATGGGTTAAGTGTAATTCTATTTAATATTGATTCCGCTTTCAAACCTAGTGGTACTCTTGGAATCCTGTTTGGGTTAATTTTTTCAGACGTCATAATGATTTATAAGATAATTTGGTTAATCTTTAAATGAGTTCAGACTTATCGAAAATATCGGTGGATCGAGCGAAGCTCTACCAGTCGAAGCCTGAGCCGGGCCCGACTTTGAGTCGGATATATTATTCAACCGGGGGATATTGGAAAGGATATTCTGCAATTCCTAAATTAGCTGAAAAAGCAAATCAAGCAAAACGACCCCACGAAGTGAAAGTAAGTGAAAATGTGGCTAAACAATGGTTAGAGAAACAAGCAATATGGCAAATATATCTACCAGCCCCCAAATATATACCTAGACCACACTGGACTGTTGACAAACCTAATCAGATTCATCAAGCAGATTTATTATTTTTACCTCATGATAGAGTTGGGAGAAAAACATATAAATATGCCTTAGTTGTGGTTGATGTAGCATCGAGATATAAAGATGCGGAGCCATTAACATCAAAAGAAAGTCGAGAGATATCAGAATCTTTTAAAAAAATATATTCTAGAAGATTGAAATACCCTAAAACATTAATGGTTGATCCTGGAAAAGAATTTATGGGTGAAGTTAGTAAACTCATGAATTATCATAATGTGAAAATACAGAGAAGTGAAGCTGGAAATCATAGGGCACAAGCATTTGTTGAAA
The DNA here is from genome assembly GCA_949710005.1 of Ricordea florida. NCBI lineage: Eukaryota > Metazoa > Cnidaria > Anthozoa > Corallimorpharia > Ricordeidae > Ricordea > Ricordea florida. The sequence goes on along the minus strand of OX453279.1, from coordinate 3,712,585 downwards.
GAGCAAATAGAATATTAGGTGAAAGATTATTTAGTCATCAATATGCTCAGGAAATGATTAGTGATGAACGATCAAGTGTGTGGGTGAAAAGATTGCCTGCTATTCTAAAAACTTTGAATAATACACCAACTAGAATAACCGGTAAAGAACCTGATAAGGCCATAAAACTGAAAGAGGTTGATATTGAACCTAAAAATTATAAACGTGTGGTGGGGCTTGATGAGGTTAGGTTACCTCCCGGTGTTAAAGTTAGATATTTATTATCTCCGGGGGAACTTGAAGGTGGTGAAAAAAGACGCGCTACTGATCCTATTTGGAGTATAAAAGTTTATGATATTACGAGTAGCGTTGTTTCACCTAATCAGCCCGTTTTATATTATTTATTGGATGGCCCAAGACGTGGTTTTGTAAGGGAAGAACTTCAAGTTATACCTTATGATACTAAGTTACCACCAGATTCTGTTTTGCAACGATAATGTCCGTAGGCAAAAGTATTTATTCCATCTTCGCAAATTATTCTTTTGTCATCATCGAAAGAAAGTGCAACTTTGTTAACAGTTTCGGTATAAACATCATGCAAACGACTTCTAAATACATTCATCTTTCTCATTTGTGGTTGTTTATTGAATAGACAATTTTTGTAATCATTAAAGCTTATTGTCTTTTTTACTACTGATGTTTTTACCCCTTTGTCCTTTTTTATCTCTTCACCTTCATCCATCCTGTATGAGTAAAGCTTGGCTCTTAGACCAACAAATTCCGATATTTGTTTTCCTCCCGCCTCATCTTTGAACATATTGATGACTTTTTTGTTTTTATCAGTCTTAATACCTGATGGATGGTTTTCAGGAAAATTTGAAGTGTCAAACCTTTCCTCCACATCTAGGGTAATATCCTTATAAAAATCTTCCGTTTCTATCAAATACGTGAGACTATCAGTATCTGTAAAAAGCAATTTAACCTTTTCGTTATATTTAGGTTTGATATAATTATAATGAAAGTTATACATTATTGTTTTACTTAGATCAAGAATGGACATACCTAAATATACGGGTTTATTGTATACTAACTTTGTTTTCTTCATGTGAATGGCCACAAGATTTTCGCAAAAGATAGTTCGGTGTTTATAATTAGATTTTGATATTAATTTTTTTGCGTCTTTTTGATTTGTAACTAATCTAATATCAACCCTATTTCTAATGTTTTCCATTGTTTTACCAAACACAGAATTATTCATTAACTTGAAGAAATCTTTTTCAAAATCATTCTTCGCTTTTGATCTTAGATCAGTATTCAAGGCAATATATGGTTTTAACCAAGCCGACTCTTTGAATGTAATACCTCTGTGAATTTTTGTTATTTTTAATCCCAAACTTTCATAAAGTTTTAGTGTTTGATGATGAACAACATACTTTACCTTATTATTTAGGTTTGGGATTAATTTCTCCACCTTATTAACTACAACCCTCTCTGGAGCTAGAGGATAATCATTATGTAAATCATGAAGGTTGGGGGGATATTCCAAATCAACCTCTAAGATGCATGGCATATTTTTCCAGTCTCTAACCCTTTCACTCCCAAGGGGTCTCCATTTGACGAGTAAAATCGTCTGGCGTTAGACAGAGTAAAATCTATAAAGTCACTCTTGGGAGTGAAAGGGTTAAGGGAGATAGTTTTTAACCCTTTCACTCCCAAGGGGTCTCCATTTGACGAGTAAAATCGTCTGGCGTTAGACAGAGTAAAATCTATAAAGTCACTCTTGGGAGTGATCTTTTTTCTTTCATCCATTTAAAATCGTGAGTAGGTAGTGGCCTGCTCATTGCCCCTCCATATAAATTATTTGCATCGAGATATATAATATAACTTATTATTTTGTTAATATCAAAGTTTTTCATGTAGGGGTTGTTTGCTTTTCCATATCTAGTAGAAATCATAGAGACGCCGCCCCGAATACCTTTCTCAATCATAAGCAGCATATCGATGTCGGTAAGCAACTCCAAATTCACTTTTGTTAACTTTAATGCCGCATCCCAAGCTAGTCCGGGTAATGTATAATACCAAGCTGGATCCAATCCATAGTTCTTACTACAAACATCCCTAAAGTTCTCAAATACATCCGCTAAAAGTAGTACATCTGAATTAAGATATAAATCGTGATATTCCCTCATTGTTTTCATATTGAAGGTTTTCCATACCTTTTGTGCATGTTTATAATCATTATCTGATATATTTTCATCTTTTAGTTTTGAATAGAATGCATCCTTTGGTGGAAGTTGGGTTTCGTTGAGTTTATCTAATTCATCAAACCAATCATATGGAAATACACCCTTTCTCAACAATGCTTTTAATTCTTCATCTTCATAGAAAATATTTAAGTTTTTGAAAGATTCTTTTGGTAGATTATTTACTAATTTTTCTAGACTTGTTGGCATAAATTTAAATGAATCTATAAATCTAATATCCCTCTTCACCTCAACTCGCTTACCTTCTTTATTTGTAAATTCATCAACCTCAATCTGCTTTGTGAAAGAAATATACTTTTCCTCATTATTAGGTATGCAGTTTATTTTACCTTCTGTTACGCCGAGATTCTTAATAAAAAGATGGGCATCATATCCAGATAGGTTGTGAAATATTACTGGAAAGAACTTTGGAATCTTGTAATTTAAGTTGCATTCGTTATGGGCCGCCCCTCTATACTTTCCTGTAAGATGGCAGTGATCTAATACCTTATCTTCTCCTAATTTTTCTTCACATATATGACAGTGAGTAGCATTTTCATATTCTTTTTTATCCATTTCTGTCATATTCTCCGCTTTTTTGCGGTATTTTGTATTATTATAAATTTTCTTAATATCCTGCTCTAAATTATCTATAAATATTTGTGGAATATCATCATCTTCGGATTCAGCTGTATATTGAACAAGCTCTGGCGGAAATAGTTCATCATCAAAAGACTTTATGAGATATCTAAATCCTGATGGTTTATGTTTCTGGTATTGATTAGTAAAACTCTCACTTTCATTTGGTGAGCAGGTATGTATTTTCTCTGTAAAGCTCTCAAAATCTACATAAAAAACAAATGGTACCCACATTTTTCTATTATAATTATTGAATTTAATAAACATGGGATTGCCATCTTCATCTTTTGGCATATTAATCTTAACTTCTTCATTTTTGGAGCAATATTCAAGATGTTTTTCCAATGATTTTTCTGTTGGAAATGGATTGTAGCATCTACGACAAAATTCACGTTTGTGTTGATTATTATTTATTTGCGAAGAAACAAGTCTGCTAAAATTCTTTATCCAACAGTAGTGATTATTTCCTTCTTCATTCTTTATTAGAAGTAATTCAATCAAATAACCTCTTTGTTTCTTGCTTATTCTTAGAGGATATACTTCTTGGCTATCTTTATTAAATCCATGCACATTAATTGTATAATAGGGATTTTGTTTTTCAAACTTATCAATATCTTTCAATTTAACGGGGAACTCTATTCCTTTCCAGTCAAAATTCTCAGAGTTCTCTCTCATTTTTTTATCTAGTCTTTGTGGATTTTTCTGTTTAGGAAATGCGGCAGAAGTTATTGCCCACTTGAAACATTCATGATCATTCTCATTTTTAACGTTTATAATTGCTTTCTTTAATTCCAATATTAATGGTAATGGAATATAGGAACTTCCAGAAATAGGTTCATAAGGATCGATGTTGATATCAAAGTATTCCACTCGGTCAAATTGCCATCCAGAACCTTGATTTTGAAAATCTTCAACCAATTCAAGTAAGTAATTTGTCATTGTATCGTATAATTCAGAAAAATCAGTTGCTTCTGTTATTATTTCCATATTTTTTGAATGAAAGAATCCCGATTTTCCATCAATCAAATCATTAACAGGATTCTTTTTTATGAATTTACAGGTAAAAATGAACTTGATTTTGATAGGCTTCTTTTGCTTATTAATAAGATCAAAAACTTTTTGTTTTATTTTATTAATAAATGTCTTTGGGCCATACCCTTTTTGCCCATCTATCCTATATGTTTTCAGATATCCCCTCAATGCTGTTTGATTTTGTTTTGGGATTAATTGGTTACCCCTTTCATTCAATTCATCTCTCACACTCTCAGATATATTTACCTGTCTTTTAGGTTTTGTTGGTTTGTTATTAGTAAGTTCGGAGATGTTTTTATTGATTAGATCTGTAGTAGATTCCTCATTCTTTATCTTGAATAGGCGTTCAACCTTTTTCTTCAAACCATCAACTCTTTCATTTACAGTCTTTTTGATAGGTTCAGGGATATAAGATAGTATCCAATCAGCAAACTTGTTAATCTCTTTATTTACCGGTTTGTAAACTTTTCTTGCTGATTGGGATATAGGTTTAGAAGGTTTTAGAATGGGAATATTAATTTCAGGTATTGGCCCATCCATAATTATTCCTTGTGGTTTGTTTGTGGCATTAGTGGGGGCCTCAGCAATTTCTGGAATATTAAGTCCAGGTATTAGCTCACCCGTAATTATTCTTTGTGGTTTTTTTGCAATATTATCAAAAGCTTCAGCAATTTCTGTAATTTTACGCAACTCTTTGATAATTACATTTTTTGGTAATTTTTTACCTTTTTCTTGCATAATTTTTTTTAGTTGCTCCTCTATTAATCTTTCTAAACTTTTACCATTTTCGTTTATGGCTTTTTTTTATAAGTTCTACAATTTTTTTACTCTTTTGTTGTTTTTCCATATTAACTATTAATTCTGGCACAATTCTTTAAATCATAATTAATTTTATTTTTTTTCTGAAATCTTGAATACTTTACTGATCTCATCATAAACTCAACAATTTCACAAGTAGATACCCGCCCACCCACCACAGCAAACGACATATACTTTTGTTAATCTTTGATGAGATCTTAATGAAAATGTGCCAAAATCCATCAAATTTCACATAGGCTTGGTATCGGCTTGGTGGACAGATCCCTTCATCAGATTTTATGGATTTCACGTCGATTTCACATAGGTTTTGTATCAACTTAGTAGCAATCTACCTACACTCTTTATAAAGTTATCAGAAACTCAACAATTTTCACAGGTGTACCCACCCACCCACCCACCACAGCAAACGACATGTAATTTGTTAATCTTTGATTAGATCCCTTAAATCTTGAATTTTATTTTTACATTTTTTTTTTTTGGGCCAGAACCGGCTAATTATACCTACTTTTCTGGAACAGCCTCGACCAGTAAACTGTCTAAATCTTCTTCACGGATACTTCGAAAACGTGAAGAAGCGGCCGCCATTTTGTTAGCAAGGGCACACTGCTACGCTACTAACTATCTATCACAGATTAGTATAAATCTACTAGCGTTCTATCACAAATGCCGCGCTCTGATTGGCTACGCCAGGGGCGGATCCAGAGTAGTTCAAGTGATTTCCAGAAATCACTCAAATGTTTCAAAACCTGGGTTTGTTTTTTCTCAGGTTGTTTCTTGAAGCTCAAGAAATCAATTGTCCTTCTTGTTGCAGTGTTTATTATGAAATAAAACAAAGAAAAAAAATCATCATCAAATCTCGTTATACCGTCGGTTACACAGCAAACCCAGTCCTTTCCGAACGAATTTGACGAATCTCCGTTCGCGCGCTTTCGTCCTTTGTCGAGACTTCGGCGAACAACACGAAAAAATTCGTAGGCACGACCGGACAAAATTTGTACGCAGCGGGTGGGAGTGGTTAGTTTATCGATCTTTCCACAAATCACTCAAAACCCTCCTCTATTGGCCAGAATCACTCGCATTGTCTTGCGAACTACTCAAACTCGGTTGTGATTGGCTATCCAGGACGCAAACTACCTTGCAAACTACTGACAATCGTATATAAAGGGAAGCCTCTCCCCGAGAGTCTCTCGTTTATTCTTGCTCCGATCAGAGTTCATTGTTAAAGTAACTTGCTACGGAGCAAGACAAGGGAAATTTTAATTATAAATGATGGTTCGAGGCGATCCAGTTTGTCGGAAGGAGGACTGTTCACAGTATGATGTAGGCTTGGTTTTCAAGGAAATCAACTCATATTCGGACCAGGACAAGTTCAAGTTCATAGAGACTGTGTGGAAACCAGGTGAGCTATTTGATTTCCCAGCGTCAGTGGAATGTTCAGAATGTTCGAATTCTAGCCGTCATTTTGTGTGGAGCTTGCTGAAAAGATTTCCCTGGCTAGCATACTCTAAATATGTCGATGATGCATTTTGTTTACCGTGTGTTTGTTTTGGAGTCCAGTGCGGGCGAAATACGAATAAACTAGACAAATTGTTCAAGTCTCCACTCACTTTGGACGTCCGACGTTTCACGTTTTACCAAACACGCCAGCGGGAAATGTGAGATGCATAATTTTGTAGTGATCGCAATGGAGAATGTTCTGAGAAACATGAGAAGAGAAGCGGTTCCAATTGATCAGCAGATCAACAATTTACTTCAACAGCAAATCAATAGAAATCGTGAAATTCTGAAATCCTTTTTTAAAACAAACAACATAGCCCTCAGAAGTACACGAGATGATGATCGAAGAGATGGCAGTCTTTCCGGTAATTTCATGCACTGTTAGAATTTCGAATTGACAGCGGCGACAAAACACTAAAACATCACCTGGAAACCGCTCCCAGAAATGCGGCTTATATTTCTAAAACCATTCAAAATGAGATGATTACAACTGTGGGTGCTATCATAGTGAATAATTTGTCACAGGAAATCAGGGACAGCAAATATTTTTCTTTTCAGTGGTGATCAGATTTCTCGATTCGACCAAAACAGTCAGAGAAGAGTTTGTAGGATTCTACCTTTGTGAGGATGGAACAACAGGAGCAGCTATCAATGATTTAATAACTGGTGCTGTAGCTGATTTAGGACTATCTATGGATGACTGTCGTGGCCAGTGTTATGATGGTGCAGGCAATATGTCTGGGCACTTGAATGGAGCTTCATCACTTATTAGGGCTGAACATGACAATGCTCTTTACGTTCACTGTATGAATCATAGGCTTAACTTGTGTATTGCTGACACTTGCCAATTACCACTTTTTAGAAACATGATGGATGTTGTAAGAAAGCTCTCAGAATTTTTTGACAATTCCCCGAAGCGACAGCAGCATTTGATAAGCAAGATTAGAGTACTGATGCCTGCTGCCAACCACTTCATTTTGGTAAATGTGTGTCGAACAAGGTGGATTGAGGGCATTGATGGTATGGACCGAATCGTGGAGCTTCTTCACCCAGTTGCGGCTACACTTGAAGACATTGTAATGGACAGAAATGCTCCTAGCCATAGGAATTGGAATCAAAACAGTAGAAATGATGCACAAGCCTTATGAATGCAATTACATTTTCCTTTATTGTTACTCTTGTTATTGTGAGACATATTTTAGACTTAACCAGATCACTCACAGTTAGACTACAAAAGAAAGCAATGGATCTTCTCAAAGCAAAAGAGGAAATTGTTCTGTTAAAATCAGCATTAACAGATATGCAAACTGACATTGATAACAGGCACCAAAAAAAATTTAATGTTATTTTGGTTTGTCTGTGTAAATACACAGAATTGATTTTTTTTGTACAGAATTATGTCTTTCTGAGGAGGTACTGTTAATGTGTCTGAATGGCAGGAATGCAGGAAAATTGCATTCTGGGAGCACTAAATTTCAAATTTTCTTGGGGGAGCATGCCCCCAAACCCCCCTAGTTAAGGTGCTGCAAATCACTCATGTAAAATCCTGGATCCGCCCCTGTACGCTACCCACTATCGATTCTGTGATAGATAATGAGTAGCATAATGGCGGCTGCTTCTTCACGTTTTCGAAGTGTCCATGAAGAAGATTTAGACAGTTTTCTGGTCGAGGCTGTTCCAGAAAAGACAAAGTTTTGAACAACTAGTAGATTTATACTAAAACAATTAGATTATTCGCTCTCGATTTCTATGCGTGATAGTTGACTCGGGCTGCGCCCTCGTCAACTATCACGCGATAGAAATCTCGAGCTCATAATCTAATTGTTTAATAGACAGTGGGTGGCGTAGCCAATCAGAGCGCGGCATTTGTGATAGAACGCTAGTATATTTATACTAAAAATAGTTATTATTGTAATCTTTCCAATGTTCTAGAACTATCTGTAAATACATATAAGAAACATCAACACACAACTGTAACACTTACGTACGAACGCTCGGAACTAGTCTGGAGTTGTTTGGAGATCGCGTTTGCCGTGACTGGAGAAGCTATGCGAAGGAGAATTGAAATTGTTCGCTCTCAAGTGGATATCTCAAAGGAGCTCGTGAATTAAAGTGTCAGTGGTGACAAAAGTTCTTTAGTTTTAAACTTGTGATAGTTTGTTAGCGTATATTTAGGTTAAGCGATCGTTCCCGTTGTTGACTACTCGAATTTCAGTTGTCAGTTTCAAATATATAGTTGAGTTCGAAGCGGAAGTACGTTTGTCACTCTTTTCTGTACGGGTAGAGAACAGGCTTATTTATATTTGCTGTCTCGTAAGTCTTCTAGCTTCTTCAGTGGGGAACGCTTCTGGTTCTCAGCAATGGGGGGAGGGGGTTAATAGGCTTCTGCTCTACAAATTTAATCAACTTTTGCTAGGTTGGAATGAACATCGAAAGGCTAACTTTCTAAAAGACCTCACTGCATTGCTGCGAAATCGAAACATAAGAACTTAGGGCTCTCACTTCTAAAGAACTGATATAAAGTACTAAGAATTACCAATGTAAAATGAATAAGAAGCTGACATTTCAAACTTTATACTTACCACTAACGCTTGGAATGTCCACATTTTTGTCTTGGAGTTACCATGGTAATGCTCATGTTTCCTTGTCCCTTACAGCGATGAAGCTACACAGTTGAGGCGCTTGATGGAGAGGAACAACTTTTCGCAAAGCGATGCAGAGCGACGAATAAACGCTCAAATGTCATTGAAGGAGAAGTGTAGGAGAGCCACTTACGTCATTGACAATTCCTTCAGTCGAGGGAGAACAGAGGAACAAGTGCGGCGATTGCATGAAGTGTTCCAGCGATCGTACGCCCATCTGCCTGTACGCATGCTCTTTTTACTTGTCGTTTTTGTTGTTGTGGGGTTGGTACTTTATGGCGTAGGCGCCGTTTTGAGTTGATAACAATGCAATTTCCAGAGAGAACGGCTGCATATCCGAGTAAGCTTTAAGTTAAAGTGTATCTAGACTTATGGTCTAAACAAATCTAGTTTCTACCTGACGGTTGATTTTGTTATTAAGAGACCTTTGTTTAGATCTGAGGGTACCTCTTTCAGTATTAATGTAGAAATCTGCTACCAATAGAGGCCCTGGTAAGTTGGTTGTCCTGCTGTATCACCTCTTCTCAGAACGCGCTCAGAAAAGCGTACAAAGCAAGTCGGCAAGTCATTATCCATTGTTACGTCCGAACAACGCAAACCACCCCCCCCCCCCGAACCGAAAAGAGAGTTTCTAAAAAGGAGTTTTAAATTTAGTAGTGCTATGCTTTGAAACCAGCTCCCAAATGAAGCAAAGCTCGCTGAGTCAATCTCTTCATTTAGGAGTTTAACTAGATTATGGTTGGTTCTAGACAAGCTGTGTATATTGATAGTGGTTAACTTTTTATATGACTTATATGAAATAGCAATAGTAGTTGTAGTTGCAGTAGCATAGGTAGTTTTAGTATAAGTTTAAGAATTTATATAAGGTTATTTACATGTGACACGCCCTCCATAAAAACCAGCCAAGTTTTGTTGAGGCTAGCGTGTTTCTCTTGTGATAGGAAAATTTTTGTCTACCTACCTACTTACCTACCTATCTACCTACTTGACTACCCACCTACCTACCTACTTACCTACCTACTTACCTACCTACCTACCTACCTACCTACCTACCTACCTATCTACCTACCTATCTACCTATCTACCTACCTACCTACTAACCTACCTACCTATCTACCTACTTACCTACCTACCTACCTACTTACCTACCTACCTACCTATCTACCTATCTACCTACCTACCTACTAACCTACCTACCTATCTACCTACTAACCTACCTACCTATCTACCTACTTACCTACCTACCTACCTACTTACCTACTTACCTAAAAGCCTACCTACCTACTTACCTAATAATTTAATAATAATTTATTAATTTATATAGCGCAATTAATTATTAAAAATATTCTAATGTGCTTTACAATAATTAAAAAATATATATATATTATAAAATCTATTTACATTGAATTAAAACAATAAATGCTAAAATAAGTTAATAAGATTGACTAAATAAAAATGTTTTTAAGTTAGCTTTAAAAGTCTGCAAGTCACTGGATTTGCGTATGTATAATGGTAAACTGTTCCAGACCCTAGGTCCGGCAACCGCAAATGCTCGGTCACCAAATGTTTTACAGTTCGTTCGTGGAATCACAAGGAGATATTGATCATCACTACGCAGTGCATAGCGCCCAGGAGCCTTCAGGTGTAATAGCTCAGATAAGTAAGATGGAGCGCAGCCACGAAGAACTTTAAAAACCAACAGCGCGATCTTGAATCTGATCCGGGAGACAACCGGAAGCCAATGAAGTTGAACCAACACAGGAGTGATGTGGGAGTATCGTGGAAGAAGGCACGTAAGCGGTTAAGCTGGTACTGCGAAACACCGTAGAGCAGAGAGTTGCAATAGTCCACGTGAGACGTGACGAATGCGTGAACCAAAGTTTTGGTAGCAGCCTCCGATAGAAACTTCCTTATTTGCCTAATCTTGTAAAGACCAAAGAAGGCCTTACTACAGACCTTCCCAACATGCGCATCCATTGACAAATTCTCGTCGAACCAGGCCCCAAGATTGCGGACAGACGGGGTTGACACCTACCAACCTACCTACCTACCTACCTATCTACCTATCTACCTACCTACTAACCTACCTACTAACCTACCTACTAACCTACCTACCTATCTACCTTCTTACCTACCTACCTACCTATCTACCTAACTACCTACCTATCTACCTAACTACCTACCTATCTATCTACTTACCTACCTACCTATCTACCAACCTACCTACTTACCTACCAACCTACCTTTCTACCTACCTACCTACCTACCTACCTATCTATCTACTTACCTACCTACCTATCTACCAACCTACCTACCTACTTACATACCTACCTACTTACCTTCCTATCTACCTACCTAACTATCTACTTACCTACATAACTACTTACATACCTATATACCTACCTACTTACCTTCATATCTACCTATCTACCTATCTACTTACCCATCTACCTACCTACCTACCTACCTACCTACTTACCTACCTACTTATCTACCTACTTACCTACCTACCTACTTACCTACCTACCTACCTATCTACCTACCTACCTACCTATCTACCTACCTATCTACCTACTTACCTACCTACCTACTTACCTACCTACCTATCTACCTACCTATCTACCTACTTACCTACTTACCTACCTACCTACTTACCTACCTACCTATCTACTAATCTACCTATCTACCTACCTACCTACCTACTAACCTACCTATCTACCTACTTACCTACTTACCTACCTATCTACCTACCTACCTACCTACTAACCTACCTACCTACCTACCTACCTACCTATCTACCTACCTACCTACCTACCTACTAACCTACCTATCTACCTACTTACCTACCTATCTACCTACCTACCTACTTACCTACCTATCTACCTACTTACCTACCTATCTACCTACCTACCTACCTACTAACCTACCTACCTATCTACTAATCTACCTATCTACCTACCTACCTACCTACTAACCTACCTATCTACCTACTTACCTACTTACCTACCTATCTACCTACCTACCTACCTACTAACCTACCTACCTACCTACCTACCTACCTATCTACCTACCTACCTACCTACTAACCTACCTATCTACCTACTTACCTACCTATCTACCTACCTACCTACTTACCTACCTATCTACCTACTTACCTACCTATCTACCTACCTACCTACCTACTAACCTACCTATCTACCTACTTACCTACTTACCTACCTACCTACTTACCTACCTACCTACTTACCTACTTACCTATCTACCTACCTACTTACCTATCTACCTTCTTACCTACCTACCTACTTACCTACCTAGCTATCTACTAATCTACCTATCTACCTACTTACCTACTTAGCTACCTACCTACTTACTTACCTATCTACCTACCTACCTACCTACTTACCTACCTACTTACCTACCTACCTACCTATCTATCTACCTACTTACCTACCTACCTACTTACCTACCTACCTACCTACCTACCTACCTACTTACCTACCTACCTACTTACCTACTTACCTACCTACCTACTTACCTACTTACCTACCTACTTACCTACCTACCTATACAACTACCTGCCTACCTACCTACTTACCTACCTACCTATCTGCCTACCAACCTATTTACCTACTTACCTATCTACCTACTTACCTACAGTACCTATCTACCTACCTATCTACCTACTTACCTATCTACCTATCTCCTACCTACCTATCTATCTGCCTACCTACCTACCTACTAAGGCGGTGATTACATGAGACCGGTACGAACTCTGATCGGCACGACTCAGACCAGTACGATTAAGTTTACATGAGCTCGGTCTTAAAGTATGAAGTGATTACATGAGACCGGTACGAGACTTCAGATCGGCATGAATGTTTACGTGAAACATGCAGGAAGTTTCTATTTTTCTTTTGTGGTCTGCTTCATTTTGCCTTTTATTGTTAAATGGCGCACTGCTAATACGAATACAGATGAAGGCGAGGAAAAAAGAGCGAATTACTCCGTCTCTTCTCCGCGCAAACATCACTCGTTTAAAGAAAGGGCAATAAAAAAACAAGAAGAGATATTGGATTGCTCCAGGAAGGACTGATTGCTGGTGGATGAAAATGTGGAACGAAGAAATCTTGCCTTCAGAATTGAGTAAGAACTTCAGAATGCCGAGGGAACAATTTGTTATGCTGGCGGATGAGTTAAGTCTGTTTATAACTCTTTGCTATTATCCGCAATCTTGGAATGGTCCAACAACACTCTTGCGCATGCTCAAAACAGTGATTTCTGACCGGTCTCAAATCAGTTCGTGTTTACATGGTTCTGTGGTACCACTTCAGACCCGTCCGAGTCATTAGTGTCGGTTCAGCAACCGGAATGAGTGAAACCGGCATGAGATGATTTTTCAGACCGGTTTCATGTAAACATAAACAAGCATTCGTAAGGAGACCGATCTGATATCGTACCGGTCTGAGTTCGTACCGGTCTCATGTAATCAGGGCCTTACCTGCCTACCTCCCTACCTGCTAACCAACTTACCTACGCTCTGTTCAAGAACAGTCGAGAAAAGAGAGTCGCGTGTTTCATGTTTCCAAGAAAAACGCCTCTGGAAATTAGTAATAGCAGTGGCAATAACATACCTTCTACGGTACAGGCTTTGCTTACACGCATGTAAAGATTAAGCAATATTTCCGCTTTCATAGAAATACACACCGAAACAAGCCAGATTCCCGACATAGTCTCGTGAACCTTTTCGGCTAAAATAAGTTCATAGTAACGTTTGCAACGTCACTTCGCTCAAATATCTGAGTTAGACTAGAGTTTAAGACGAGAAAGCTCTACTCGAGACAGTCGTTCATTGTTGTCAATTGGTATAGGCCTCCCGATTCTTCAGTTAGTGTATATCAACATTTGGAAACTCTTATTGGACAGCTTGACCTGTCCAATCTTGAGTTTTTCCTACTTGGAGATATGAACGCCGACATGACCCTTACCAAAAGTGACAACAATACTAGACATCTAAATAATATTGCCGATATCTATGGTCTCCATCAGCTTATTTCTGAGCCTACCCGGATAACTGATAAATCATCAACATTGATTGATTTAATTTATACAAATTGTACTGAGAGAGTAGTCTGTTCTGCAGTTGCACACGTAAGTATCAGTGACCCTAATCAGCAATGGTTAGAATGGAAAACAAAATTCCTGCGTGTTGTTGATAAGCATGCCCCAATTCGTCCTAAGCGTGTTAGATCCAAGTATTCCCCTTGGATTACCACCAAACTTAAACGCATGCACAATCGTAACATTCTTAAGATCAAAGCTATTAGATCAAATGATCCATATGACTGGAAGAATTTTAAGTCAATGCGAAACAAAGTTAATGCTGAAATTAAATCTGCTAAACAGTCCCTGTCGTATTACCAAAAAAACAGTCGTATTACCAAAATAAATTTCTTGAGACTAATAATCATGATCCTCGTAAAACGTGGCACGTGGTTAACGAGCATACTTCCCAAAGAACTGGTAAATCCTCGATTAAAGAAATTCAACTGGATGGAGTTTCTTTGATTAAACCTTTCGACGTGTCAAATTCCTTTAATAACCATTTCTCGTCAATTGGACCTAAACTTGCTAATCAAATCCCATTGTCAAATAACATCGAGCCTAATTACCATGAATATGTCAGAGGTAATGACAATGAATTCGAATTCCTCCCTGTCGACAATAGGCAAGTTTTTGTCTTATTGAGTAAACTAAATAAATCAAAAGGGGCTGGACTTGACAAGATATCGAGTCGACTTATTTGCCAATGCGCTGATATAATTGCTCCGCATATCTCCACCATCTTTAATTGCGCCGTTACTACTGGCATATTTCGTATTGATTGGAAGGCAGCTAAAGTCACACCCGTATTCAAACAGGGTTAAAGGACAGATATGAATAATTATCGTCCTATTTCTGTAATTTCTGCAATAGCGAAGGTCTTTGAGAAATTACTTTACAATCAACTTTCCTCTTATTTGACAGAATATAATATCTTATCCAAATACCAATCCGGCTTTCGGTCATTTCACTCCACTGTCACAGCCTTATTAGAGGCCACTGATAACTGGGCTTTTAATATTGATCGTGGTCATGTAAACGCTGTTGTCTTTTTGGATCTTAAGAAAGCATTTGACACGGTCGACCATGTTATTTTGCTGTCTAAACTGAATTTATTTGGCATAAAAGGTAATGCTCACCGGTTGATTTCCTCCTATTTGGACAATCGGATGCAACGGTGCTCTGTGAATGGTTCTCTTTCGGAAAGCCGCTTATTGACATGCGGTATACCACAAGGAACTATACTGGGGCCATTGTTGTTTCTTTTGTACATCAATGATTTACCAAATTGTTAATCAAATTCTGAACCCCGATTATACGCTAATGATACTCATTTAACCCATTCTGGCAATGATATCTACTCCATCCAGGATTTTTTTGGCCTACGTGTAGCCGCACCCTCCCCCTGAAGGAAAAAGCGTTTTTTCCTTCGGGGGGAGGGTGCGGCTACACGTAGGCCAGGATTCTTTAAACCGAGATTTATCAAGTATTAATCAGTGGTTAATTACCAATAAACTTACCCTCAACTTGACTAAAACCGAATTTATGTTAATCGATTCAAGGCAAAAGCTGAAAAATCTACCCATCTCTCCAACCTTTGAAATCAGTGGCACCCAAATAAGTAGAGTCGATGTAACCAAATCTCTTAGGGTTCTAATCGGAGTAACCACATTGATTCCATATCAAAAAAAAAATATCGTCCGGTATTGGAGCAATTAAACGAATAAGACCCTGTGTGCCTCCTGCGACGCTTCAAAAAGTCTATCAAGGCCTAGTCCAGGCACATTTTGACTATTTTAGCGTTGTATGGGGTACCTGTGGCGTAACACTTGCTGACAAATTACAAAAACTTCAAAATCGGGCCGCGCGGACTCTGACCTTCTCCAAATATGATAAAGATGCAAATCAATTATTCAAAAGTCTAAATTGGAAGAATTTAGAAACTCGGCGTCAAATATCCAAAGCAGAAATGGTGTACAAATCTATCAACGGCCTTGCACCGAAGTATTTAACTAATAAATTTATTCAACGCAGTGACGTTAATCCATACAATCTACGAGATTTTGAGAATAAGCTTGCTATTCCGTTGCCGCGTACAAACTATTTCAAAAATAGCTTTAGTTATAGTGGTACAACTCTGTGGAACAGCTTACCCTCACAGGCTAGGCAAGCAAGTTCTCTGACAAACTTTCGACGCGTTTTATCTAACTTAGACACGGCATTTATGGAAACCAGGCTTTAATTTATATATATTTTTGTATTAATATTCCTCCTTTCTTTTAATATAATATTTGTATATAAAGTTATATTGGGTTTCGGGTTCGGGGCGTTTTATATTATTATTTTACTGTATATTGATATCTTTTTTTTTTACATAATTGTAGTTTTGCCTGATGTTTAACAGCGTGTTTAAATAAAGATTGATGATGATGGTGATGATGATGTCGCGCTTTTAGTGTCCACAAATTTTGGCGTACGGGCTGGGGCGGCAGGGGGGTAGGTGGGGGGGCAACTTGGCCCAAGGTTTTTTGACCACGGGTTTTTCAATTTGGGCAACTTAGATTTTTTGGGCATCAAGAGAAATTTGGGCAAAGCCAATTTTTAAAGAAGTTTGCATGTGTGTATGTGTGTGTGTCTTTTTGGAGAGATATAATTTCTATTTCTATTAACCTGCTGTATGAGCTCATATGATAGTTTCATATGTAATATTATTTTCACTTCATATGTAGGCCTATGTTAGTGCATCATATGAACCTCGTTTCTTTTCGACTGTTTCGTAAAAGTTTGGGCAACTTGCGAGAACTTTTGGGCAAATGATCCACCGCCTTCTTCCCCCCCACTTCCTTGGCAAAAAATTGCCTGTACGCCTATTGTCTACAAAGGAAACTTCAAAAGACCTTGGAGCAACGATTGTTTTTCAACTGTGTCTTAGTTTCTTGGAAAATCTCAGTTGAAAGTACAAAGTTACTTAAGGGCTTTGAAAGAGGGTCCAGAGTCTTTGTTTTGCGGACCCGCTCAAACTGGCTTAAAGTTACTCTTAAAGTTACTTGGGGTTGAAACACATGGGGTGTTCGGGTAGCAAAGCACCGCCCAGGAAAACTGCAAAACAAATATCCCTTCCTGATTTGAAATACATGGAGTCTTCATATAGCAGAAACCCGGTCGCCCACCAAAACTACAGAGCGAGGACCTGTTTCTTATGACGTCTAACTAGAAGACCAAATTACACTATCAGATTGATGAAAAATGGTGGGGTTGTGGGATGTGACTTGAAATGACAACGTCAAAATGTAGTAAGGGTATGTTAAAGCCACACGTATGCGCACTGAGGCGACAGTGGTAGAAGGGATAAAACCCAAAAAACAAAGATGAAAAGTTGAACTCAATTTTACACTATCAGATTGCTCTTCGTTAACTTCAGTTTCCACTACGTCATATTTAAGGTTTTTGCTCGTGTTTTATTGCAGTTTCCCGCATGAAATCCCTCCAGTTTTTTTCCTCCATCTCCATCAAAACATTAAAATGCCGCCTATCATGCTGAGTTCTCGGTTTTCCATGAATCGAACAATTCAGTGGAAAACGAAGGAGTTTGTCACGACATATTACCTCAGGACATTTCACTGCTAGAAGAGCAGGAGAGACAACATGTCATTTTTCTCTCAAAACTTAGAAAACAAAACGAAGCATCGTGGGCTTTTTGTGTCTGCTTTCAACCAAATTTATAAAATGTCTGCTGGTAATAAAAGGAAAGCGGAAGCGACAAAGCACAAAGCCAGATCAAGTATGAAATATTGACAGAAAACTGGGCACCAGGCGGTCATTTCATAGTCACGAGACGGAACTGGTAAGTCACATGCTGATTCCAGGTTATGCTGCTTTCTGTGTAAGCGTTTTTACTTTCCACACACTTTTCTCCGGACTGAACAAACTGACGGCTACGAACTCTAGCTAGTGGAGTGGTAAGTGTATGTCTTTGCTGTCATTTTGTGAGTTTCATCGTGTTGTGTATTGAGAAATAATGACTGTCAAACTTGTGAAACCGTGTTACCAAGTCCTGTCGCTGTTGTACATGTCGGAATTTGTGCTTGCTGTACAATTTCTCGCGTCGCTCTTGCGAAATATCTTTGTTGAAAGGAAACGATTGTAATCTAACAGTGTGTATGATGTTTTCTTTACTGAGTGCACACGACTTGCAAGGTTTTAAACATAACATATAACTAATCTACTGAAGCTAATTTAAAGAACTCTTTAAATATACTCGTATGCAATAGTCTGAATTGATTAATTCACTTTCACTACCGCCAGTGGCCAATATGCAACTTTGGGTAAGATTTCCGCACAGGTCCCTACTTCATTATGCATTCTGTAACTATACTATTTCGTTCTTCGAACACAAGAAATATTTGCACGTGCATTACACCAGACAAGACAGGGAATGATTTCCGCACAGGTCCCTACTTCATTATGCATGCTGTAGCCGTAGGTTTCGTTCTCAGAAATGTTTGCACGCGCACTTCCCAAGACAATTCAACTACAGCATGCATAATGAAGTAGGGACCTGTGAGGAAATCTTACCCAAGACAATCATTCCCATACTGTTTGTAACTTGCCAGTTTGCTGCTTGCAAAATTTTATTAGGTCTAACATTTAAAGACAAGCCAGAACTTGTATATTGTTATGGTTTTTTTAACTGAACTTTGATTGTTCCACTTGTTTGTGGCAACCTTAGTAACATGTGAACAGTATTGTTATTCTTATTATTATGGGCAGTATATAAACATCTGGGCGGGGTTGTTCGAAGTAGGGTTAAGGAGTAGTATGTTACCGTAAAAGTTAAACGATTTTACTTTTTTTATTTAACTTTTTACAAAAAATTTGAAAAACGATTTTACTTTTTTTATTTAACTTTTTACAAAAAATTTGAAAAACGATTTTACTTTTTTTATTTAACTTTTTACAAAAAATTTGAAAAACGACTTTAATTTTTTTATTGAACCCCGCCTTTACTTTTTTTATTTAACTTTTACAAAAAAATTTGAAAAAAGAATTTACTTTTTATTATTGAAAAATACGAATTTGCGGTTTAAAGATTTGTAAGAATTTTATTAAAAATGGAACGATTAAAAGATAAAGAATTGCGTGAAATTACAAAAGAATTGGGAATACCTCGTTGGGGCCGTTTACTTAAAGAGGAAAAAATTGAAGCATTGCGAAAAAGGGGAATTAATACACGTGAAGATTTGGAAAATTACCGACAAAGACTTATTAATACTGAAACACCAACTCCAGAGGCGCCACCCCCACCTGCACAAAATATGATCAATAAAAAGAAAAGTCTTATACCTAGACCTATTCCAAAACCCAGACTTAGAATTAGGAAAAATATTCCTACAGCACAAACACAACCTACCCCTCAACCACCATATTATCCGACATATCAACCACCATATTATCCACCATATCAACCACCATATTATCCACCATATCAACCACCATATTATCCACCATATCAACCACCATACCCCCAACCAAAATATTATCCACCATATCAACCACAATATTATCCACCATATCCTCAACCACAATATTATCAACCATACCCCCAACCAAAATATTATCCGCCATATCCCCTACAACAATATCCAAAACCATACTATCCGCAACAAACACCATATCCGCAGCCACAACCATACTATCCCCAACAAACACCATATCCGCAGCCACAACCATACTATCCCCAACAACTACCATACTATCCACAACAACAAACACAAACACCAAACCCTAGAAAAAATAACAGACAAATTCAACCTACAACATCTACTACAGAAGGTGTTAGAGATTATGAGAGGGAAGGTGCTAAACCTAAAGCAAAAAATGAAGGGAATAATGTGGGGGAGGAGCCTAAATCTAAAACAAAAGACACCAAAACTAAACTAAACAGAACAACAACCCTTAGAATATTTCCAATAAGGCCTCCTGAACATGGAGAAACCCTTCAAAATATCACAGAAAGAAATGAAAGTATTATTCCAATTAGGAGAGATCTAGATAATGACTTATCAGAAATAATTTATAATGAATTGGAACCGAAAATAGAAATGCGCTCAAGAATTGTTATCAGTTTTAGCGCTTCGATTCATAGAGGAAATGGGGAAATAGCTTATCACTCCCACACATTTAGGGGGGAGGGGTCTTTTTCCATGCTTTCAGAAATAAAAGATTATATTGAGAGGTGTGAGGGACAAAGATTGAGTTTGGAGGGTATTGCTTGGAGTAGAGCATACTTACCCCCATCAAAAATCATTGATAAAAAGGGTGCTAATGAAGGGAGAGTTGAATTTACAGAGGTAAAAGTAAAAGTTATTCACAGTAATGAACCTCTAATTGGGTGTGGAAAATTACCAGATAGGCTTCGTAATAAAAAATGCCTTTATGCTGTAGATGGTAAGGATGATAATATGTGCTTTTGGCGGTGCCTGGCTATTAAACGGAACATTATTGATGGTAAAGAAATACCCGGGAAAGACATTGAAAAACTATCACTATCATTAGCCCGAAATTTTTATAATAACAAAAAATTGAAAGCCTCAGAAGTTAGATCGACAAAACTTGTTGATTTTGAGAAAATTGCAAAACTGTTTTCTATTAACATTAGGGTTTACGAGCAAAAAGAAAAAGAAAACTATGAAATTTGGAAACTTGTTTTTGGTAAAGGCCAATTCAAAGAGAATTTACCTAGTTTAGATATGGGACTTTATGAGGGCCACTGTTTTTTCATAAAGGATATAAAGATGTTATCCAAAAAATGGGAATGTTCAGGGTGCAAACAAATATTTAACCGACATGATTATCTTGGAGACCATGTAAAAAATAACAGCTGTAAAGGGGGTGAGACAAAAATATTATGCACAGGAGAAAAGATAAAATATATTATGAATAACTCTGAAAAGGTGTTTTATGGTGGTAATACACAATTTAGCTATAAAGCTTGTAGATGGATAGATGAAAAATCAAAGATTATAGGAAAACATATTCATCATGCTTTATGCGGTCATGGTGGTGAAAGGTGCGTTAAAGATGAAAGTGGAAATGAGATTTTTTTGGTGGATGGATACGAACCCGAGACCAATACTGTTTTTGAGTTTTATGGGTGTAAATGGCACGGTTGTACCTGTTCAAACGAAGATGAAACTAAATATAATGAAACAAAACAAAGAGAAAAGATTATTAAAGATTTGGGGTATAGTGTTGTATCAGTTTGGGAGTGTGAAAAACCTAAATTGGGTGATATATGGTTTGAGAAGAAATTTATACCTTACCCAGATTTTATTGATTATGATTTTGAGGCAATATTACAAAAAGAATTTCAACATATTACTGCCGATTTATCTTTTAACCAAACACATATCCCAGTTAGCGTTGCAATACACGACACTATTGAAAAAGAACCAACATTTATTATAAATGAAAACCCAGATGATCTTGTAAAAGAATTTGTTGAAAATTTAGAAAAGAGAAGAAAAAAGATTGTTGAAAAGGTTAAAAAAGAATATCCATTACCTGACCAAGATTCTATCCCAAAGAAAGTTTTAGAAGATTATGAAAGATGGTGTAATCAAGTTCCTGTTTTAGGGTTCAATAGTGGAAAGTATGATATCAATATGATTAAAAGATATTTTGTAAAAAACATGACTGATAAAACAAAGGAGATTTTTGTTGCAAAAAATGCGAATAAATATATGTTTTTGTCAACCCCCCATTTCAAATTCTTGGATGTGATGTCTTACTTGGCGCCAGGACTTTCTTTTGATAAGTGGTGCAAAGCAAACAACTGTGAAGCTAAAAAACTTGTATTTCCCTATGAATGGTTGGATAGTTACGACAAGCTTTCTCACGCCGGCCCAGTAAAACATGAAGACTTTTACTCAAGTTTGAAACAGGAAAATATTTCAGTAGAAGAATATGAAGAATATTTGATTGAATTCGAAAAGAGAGGCTGTGTTACAATGATGGGCTGGTTGAAAGAGTATAATCTTCACGATGTTATCCCTTTCAAAGAAGCTTTGGAAAAAACACGAGCACAATATTATCCGGACAAAATTGATATATTAAAAGATGCCGTATCAATCCCAGGCGTCTCAATGATCTATGTTCTAAATAAATATCAAAAAATGAAAAAGAAAGGGGATCCTGAATTATATACCCCCGGCAAATACTGCATTCATAGATGCAATGAATCTTGTAATAACGCGTTTTGCAAAAAATGCCGCCAGAAAATGAAAGATTGTAAAACATGCGAAAAAAACAAAATTTATAAACTATTGAAAACTGGTATGGTTGGGGGGCCTAGTATAATATTTATGAGATATGCAGAGGTGGGAAAAACAAAGATTCGCCCTCATAAATATAAATTTCCTAAAAAATGCGGGAGAATTGTTGGTTTTGATGCAAACGGTTTATATCTTTATTGTGCGGGACAAGAAATGCCATGCGGTAAAGAAGAATGTATTGAGGTAAAAAACCCATCAGATATAGAAACTGTTACGAAAATTTGCAAAGATATTCTTGATGGTAATCTTTTCGGTTTTTGCCAAGTTGATATCCACGTGCCTGAAGACTTAAAAGAAAAGTTTGAAGAGTTTTCACCTCTATTTGTTGTAGATAGCGTTCCAGAGGATTTGGTACCTGAACACATGAAAGAATACCAAAAAGCTACAGGTAGAAAACACCTAAAAGATAATAAAAAATTACTAGGGGTTAGCAAGACAAAAAAGATATTGTTATATACACCTATAATAAAATGGCTTCTTGAGCACGGTTTGAAGGTTACAGCTATTCATAATATTTTGAAGTATGAACCTGGAAGACCTTTTGAATGGTTCCCAAAAGAGGTGTCCGACGCAAGAAGAGATGGTGATATAGAGGTTATGCTGGAAAAATTAAGTAAGACCCTAAGGGCTCAGGAGGAAGATGATGTCGTAAACCTTATTAATGAATTAAACCAATTCCCTGATATATTAAAAATTATTGAAGAGAATATCCCGAATGTCCAGAATGGGGCCCGCCCCGCCGATAAAGACACTAAAGTATTGATTGAAAAACTAAAACCAAAGTATAAAGGTTGTAAAGAATTGGGCGACACTTACAAACTAAAAGGAAATTCATTCTATGGGAAAATGATAGAAGATAAGGAAAAACACAAGAATACAAGGTATACCCAGGATGAAAGTGAGGTTGATAAAGCATTAAGGTCCCCATTTTTTGAAGATCTTTCAGAAATAAATGAAACATATGAAATAGTAAAAAGAAAACAGCAAATAAAAATAGACAGGCCCTATCAATGCGGCATCGCGGTGTATCAGCTAGCCAAACTTCGGATGCTGGAATTTTATTATGATTTTGTTGATAAATATGTGGATAGAAAGGATTTTGAGTTGATACAAATGGATACCGATTCAATGTACATGGCAATTTCGGATAAAAACTTTGATAATATTATAAAACCAGAACTGAGAGAAGAATATTTTAATGGACACCCCTACCCTCAAAGCGGAAAAGAAAAATTCTTATCAACCTCTAAATATCACGACAAGACACCAGGATTGTTCAAAAAAGAGTTTGATGGCATTAGAATGATTGCACTTTCATCAAAATGTTATTACGCAGAGGATGAGAATGGAAAAGTAAAGTATAGTTGTAAAGGAACCATTCATAATCAAAACGAAATGACCTGGGATAGGTACATGTCAGCTTTGAATGGATCGATTGATATGGCAAAAAATACAGGATTTAGAGTAAATGACAACCAAATTGTGACATATACCCAAATTAAAAAAGGATTGAATGGGTATTATGATAAAAGAAGGGTTGATGCGGATGGAATTCACACATACCCCCTTTATTAAACGGTCGAAGACCTCCCCGCTACGCGGAAAACAGACATAAGAAATCATTTCAAAACAGAATCTGGGGGTAACTCAGTATCATCCGGCACAACTTGAAGCTCCTCCCTTACAAAACCGCGTCTTGGCCCGTCTTGTAAAAAATATAAAACAGGTTGATTAGGAGAAACGACGCTGTGCGTAATATAATAAACTTTTATACTCCAAATGGGGTCTGTGGCTCGTCTTCTTTCACCACCCTCAAGTTCACCCGGAGATAATAAATATCTGACACTAACCTCAATTGGTAGTCTAACCTCATCAAGACCAACAACTCGCTTAGTTCCTCCTGGTAGTCGGTAACTTTTAGGTTTGATATCAACCTCTTTCATTTTTATGGCGCCCCCGGGTTCTTTACCGGTTATTCTAGTTGGTGTGTTGTTCAAAGTTTTTAGAATATCAGGTAATCTTTTTACCCACACTCTTGATCGGCCTGAAGGCCCTCCCCGCCCCCCACCTTCGGCGGGCCTTTTATCACCAACCATTTCTTGTGCATATTGATGACTAAATAATTTTTCACTTAATGTCCTATTTGCCCTTTCCACAAACGCTTGGGCTCTATGGTTGCCAGCTTCACTTCTTTGTATTTTCACATTATGGTAATTCATAAGTTTTGAAACCTCGCCCATAAATTCCTTCCCAGGATCAACCATTAATGTTTTAGGATATTTCAATCTTCTAGAATATATTTTTGTAAAAGCTTTGGATATCTCTCGACTTTCTTTTGAGGTTAATGCTTCAGCATCTTTGTATCTACTTGCCACATCAACAACAACTAATGCATATTTATATGTTTTTCTTCTAACTCTATCATGCGGTAAAAATAATAAATCTGCTTGGTGAATATGATTAGGTTTATCTACCACCCAGTGCGGCCTAGGTATATATTTTGGGGGCGGAAGATATATTTGCCATATTGCTTGTTTCTCTAACCATTGTTTTGCTTCATTTTCACTTACTTTCACTCCGGGGTAGGCTTCGCCGTATTTATCAGCTAATTTAGGAATCGCAGCATATCCTTTCCAATACCCTTCAGTTGAATAATATATCCGCTCGAAGCCCTTCGCCAGATTTGATGATATTTTTTCGCTACTCATTTAAAGATTAACCAAAGTATCTTATAAATTAATATGACAGCCGTATCTGAAAAAATTAACCCAAACAGGACTCCTAGAGCACCACTGGGTTTGAAAGAGGAATCAATATTGAACAGAATTACACTAAATCCTTCATCGGCCAATCCTGGAGAAACACTATACATAAATATTCCTAAACTTACCGAGAATTTAGTTATTGTTCCCGGAAGCGTATCTCTGGTATTTAACTTGAATGTTGAGGGTCATGAAAATAACACCCTTGTGAATAATGTGGGTAGTAACCTTGTTTCCAGACTAAAGGTTCTTTTTGGGGGTGAAACACTACAGGACACACAAAGATACGATCTATTTCAAACATACCACGATTTATTCTTAACGGATGAAGAAAGAGAAGATCGATTAAAGCAAGGTATTTCTTCTGTAAACATGAGGAAACTACGGTCAAATGCGGGCGATAAAGTAGACACAGATGCAAAAGAAGTAGCACTTGCAGTAGTACATAACACAAAGTACCAAATCCAACTAAACCATCCTATTCTAAACGATCATGGGGTTTTCTACCCAAAGGCGCTAGATCATCAACTAATATTTGAGATTACACTGGCTCCAGTTAACGATATTGTTGTTTATTCTGATACAACAAAGACTCCAAATTATAAAATCACAAACCTTGAGTTGGAATATTCTTGTATATCAAGCGAATACTTAGCTCGAGAGGCGCAAGCGGCTTATCAGGTTGGTAAAGGATTCTTTTATGAAAATGTAACTCTACACAAAACTTTCACCATATCCAGACCCACAGATACTGTTATAAACCAGCATATTAATCTACCGAGAAGGTCTATTACAGGCATATTATGTTTGTTTATATTACCATACACAGGAGGAACACGAAATTCAGAGAATTTTTTCAATCCAGGTATCACCCCAATCAATGTTGATGTTAATGGTGTTCCAAATCGTTTATACTCAAAGGGAATGGTTCCGTCAGATCTTTGGGAGTCGGTAAAGAAACGTTTTGGGAGAAATGAAGGCTCCTCCCCGCGGGCGGTGAAAGAAAAGCATTTTTATAATAATAAGTTTGCTCTGTGGATAGATTTGAGAACTCACCCAGATAATAACATTCATGGAGGGGGTTTAGCCTTAAACAATGCGCAAGACGGTATAAAAATAGAAATTAGAAGAATACCTTCTGGTTCCGGTATTATTAATTGCTACATGTTTGTTGTGGCTGATGCATTAATGGAGGTTATGAATTCAAACTTAAGATCAATCATGTACTGACTTAATCGGTCTAAAGACCTCCCCGATTCGCGGAAAAAAATGGAAGAATTACGAGATAAAATTCCTTTTCATTGTATCATAACAGGACCAACAAATTGCGGTAAAACAAAATACATCATAGATCAACTACGCGGCCCATTCCGAAAATTGTTTGAATTCATTGTTTTAATTTGCCCAACCTATGCTAAAAATAAAACATATCATGGTTTTGCTAGAGGAGATAAACGTTTCTTTGTATTATCACCAGATGCCAGTAACGTTGATGAGATTAATGAGTTATTAACTGATTGCCAAACCTTATTCTCCGGAACAAATACACTAATAATTTTAGATGATTGCGCTGTTTCTAATGACCTGAAGAAAAGATCAAACAAGTTTATAGATTTAGCATTTTCCGGAAGGCACCATGGATTATCAGTTTGGGTTCTCACCCAACAATTAACATCGATAGCAAAACCATTCCGAGAAAATGTGGCTTGTGTGGTCTCATTCCATAACCCATCGCAAAGGGGGATGAAGCTGTTTTTCGAAGATTATGGGGGTGATTTAGACCCTGAAACCACTAAAAAGTTTGTTCAACTCTTGAAAACTGAAAAATATTCTAGACTATGTTTGTGTTTAAGATTTCCATTTAATTGCTATTTAGAAATCCCTTCCGCGTAGCGGTCTAAAAGAATCTTTGTATTATTAGAAAATTAAAAGATGACAGATTCTCCGGAAGATTATATTAGCACCGCCGGCCAAAAGGATATTAAAGTAAAAGAAGAAAAGACCGAAAGAACTGAGGAACTTGAAATTAAACAAGAATCACTGGCTATTCTAGCATCTCTTGGAACTACAAAAGAATATTTAGGAGTTGATATGAGTTTGGGTGATGTAAAAAAATTATCAGTAAAAGATATTGAAAAATATTTTAATCGTTATCAAGCGGTATTGGGCAAGAAAATTAGTGGCGGGTTGGTAGATTCGTCCCTTCAATTGGTTTCACAAGTCATTTCTTATGTGGTTCCTGTAGATGATATAGAATCTCTTTGTGATGATTTGAAGAATGATGATTTGGTTAATCGTGAACTGTCAAACATTGTTGGGCTCTTAGCATTGAAATCAGGAAGACTGGCAGCACTTGCTAGCGGGCTGTTCCAGGTTGCTAAACACGTTAAAATAGGAAAAAACCAACAAGTTTCAAGTGCAATTACGGATAACGCTAACACAACTGAGCAAGATGTTGGAGGTACTGATACTGTTTACTAAGATTATTTGATTGATTTGTTTAAAGGGATCTAAAGATTTCTTAATGGTATGAAAAAATAATGTCTGAACGAAATGAAACTGAAAGAAGTGAAGCGGAGCAAATTACAAGAAACCCTCCAAAAGAAGACCAACCGCAGGGAGGAAAAAGGGCAAAAAATCCTAAAAAAGTAGAAGCTGGTAAGAAATTAGCTGAATATCACAAAAGAGCAAAAGAAGCGTTGGTTAGGGAGCAAATGAAACTCGAAAAGGACAGAACTGAACAAATCGAAGGGGGAGAAGATAACACAGCAAATCGGACGGAGTCCTCCCCGCGAAGCGGAAGCTGGCTTCCAGAGCTATCATTTACGACTGTTTTATCCATAATTGGAATAGGATTTACCGCATTTGATATGTTTATGAGATACCGATCGAAGGAAGGAACCCGGCAAAAGGAGGAAAGAATGCTTGCTTGCCCCTCGGTATCTCAAGTTCACCAAAATATTCCTGCACCACAACCACAAAAAATGGGAATGATATAATTATAAATTATTTTTTACTACAAAACCCTAAAGGGATCTAAAGGTTTCTCACTGGTGTAGTAAAAAATCATGTCAAACGAAAATAAACTTGTGAAAACCGTTACTGATTCAGCAGTACTTATAGGATTAGCCGCTGGGGTTGGTTATGTAGCTAAAAAGATGATGAAAGAATCATTTATGAACGATCCATCCTCGAGTGTTACAAATTATGCAAAGTGGGTCGTTGTATTGTCGGGTAGCATGTACCTAAAAACATATTTAGAGGATCAAAATATTTTACCGACCTAAAGGGGAGGAACCTCAAAATAATAATAATTATGGCAACAATAGCAATGATGTTAGGGGGAGCTGTATTAAATGCAACTGCCTTTGTTGGCGGGTCGTATCTTGCAAAATATCTATCTGGTGGCGGTGGAGCTGCTGATACAGAGAAAATACGACACGATAAAGCACTAGAAAAATATCAAAAAGATTATTCAGAATATCAGGAAAAAAGACAGAAATTAATCGATTGGGAAATGAAGAAAAAAGATGATAAATATCAAGCATCAAAAAATCTTTCAAAAACAAATGAAGCTTTAGAATTGTATTCCGCCTCGCGGGGAGGGCTACGCCCGAATGCTGAAATGCAAGAACCAAAATTCTCTGAAACTCTGAAAGAGCCCCGCTTTGCGGATTATTATAGACCCAGCGACAAACAAAAAACTGGGGAAATGTTATATGTTGGAAGTGGAATGTTGGCGTTGGGTTATGCAGCTAGTAAATTATTATAAGTCTTCCAGTATATAATTTCAAAATAGCTTTAGATCTAAAGATTTCTTACTGTTGAGTAAAAAATCATGGCAGAATATTTACCATTAGATGATAGTCCTCCTCCAAGGCAAGATTTAGATCCAAGTGAACTAAATGAACCCGATGATGATGATGTTGATAGAGAA
This sequence comes from Ricordea florida, assembly GCA_949710005.1. NCBI lineage: Eukaryota > Metazoa > Cnidaria > Anthozoa > Corallimorpharia > Ricordeidae > Ricordea > Ricordea florida. Next base: position 3,683,602 of record OX453279.1, on the reverse strand, counting down.
AATATGGAAATGGATCCAATATCATCCACATCTTGGTTAATTAGCCGTGGTGATGATGATATGGTAGAAACCTATTTTGGTGGTAGAGATTATGAGAAGGAGGGCGCTAGACCTAAATCAGCAAAAACTATTTTTAGAGAACGTGAAAAAAATCAAGATGAATCTGGAAATGAGATTAAATCATATTTTCCTGATGCAGATACTTCTATTTTTTTACATTGGTATGATGAATATGGAGAATTAAAAGTAAAATTGAGTAGGAAAGGAGCAAAAACTTACTCATTATTCAAAGGAAACAAATTGAATGGTGAACTTCCTGATACAATCGTAAAAGCTCTGGGCGCTGATTATGAATCAATGCTTTTAAAAAATAATAATCTTTTATCACAATTGGATGAAACTAATCAACAAAATGGGGAATTACTTAATGTATTACAAGGTTTGGAAGCGGCCGCAAAAGTATATCCTATGGAGATTAGTCGATATCAAGAAAAAGAAAAAGAAATCCGCCAATTCGCGGAGAAACAACAAGCGGAAAAAACGGCAATAAAAAGTCTTTTTGACGTAACTGTTAAACAGAACACAGAATTAAAAATACAGAAAGAGAAACTTTTGAATGAATTGAAACGATACAAAGATGAAATAGATAAGTATAATAAGGGCCAATCAAATTTAACAATGATAGAACGTGGTAATGAAAGATTGAAAGCCGAGGTCGATAAATTCAGAGAACTAACAAGAAAGAGTATTATTTACAACCAAGAACAAATAGCCGAGCTAGAGAGTAAAAATGAAGAAATACTTAAAAATCTACCATTACGAGAACGCGTTAAGGCTATATTCAAAAAGTATGGTTTTACAGTATTTGCAGTTTTAAGTGCTGTAGGTGTGGTTATTGGTGTTATAGTTTCTAATCTTTCCAAGGGGTTATCAACATTAGGTAAAGGCGTTGGTAATGGTTTTAAAGCTATTGGTAAAAAACTAGGTGAAATATTACCAGGAATGGTTGGAGCGATTGTAAGCTTTCTTTTCAAAACAGCGGGCGAGGTTATTAGATTTTTAGGTAAGAATGCTTGGCTTTTGATAATGGCTGTGGTTCTATATTTTGTGGGCCGACTAAAAGGAGGAACAAGGGTAAAGAAGGGGAGGTAACAAATTTGCTTCGCGGGCCTAAAAGGGTCTAAAGGTATCATTTGATTAGTAAAATACAATATGGATGACTACAGTAGAATTTACGGCGTGGCCGGTCCTGAGCAAAGCTCAATTTATCCACAATTACCTATTAATTCAGACCCCGTTAATTTCAGACTACAAAAATCGTGCGAAGTACTACAAAATCTTGAGAAGGAAATTAAACATTATGAGGATGTAAGGAAAAAATACAATAGAGCTAGGGGAATTTTTACAAAAATAAGTGTTTGTAGTGGGGTGTTTTCAGTTATTCTATCTGCAAGCGGGTTGGGTACCTCTCTTACTGGTTTTGGTGCTGTTGTTGGTATACCTTTGGGGGCGGTGGGTGGTATTTGTGGGGCAATATCGGTTGGTTTTGGTGCTGCTTCTAAAAGACTTTCACATAAAGTTAGTAAACATGAACAAACAGTTTCTCTAGCAAAAGCAAAAGTAAATACCATTCACGACTTGGTTTCAAAAGCACTGAAAGATAATAAAATATCCGACCAAGAATTTTCTCTAATCTTATCAGAGGTGGATAAGTTTGAAAAACTAAAACAAGAAATCCGACAAAAATTTAGGAAAGACACAGAAAAAAACTTAAATATGAATCAGATAAGGAGAGAAGTTCGCGAAGATCTATTAAAAGAATTAACCGGAGGGAAAGAACATTAAAAATTTCATACGAAAGAACTGATGTTGGTTTTAATTGTTTTGCAGGAGTTAGAAATACTATTGAATAAGGCGTAGCCCTCCCGCGAATCGAATATTAATACTTTACATCTTATTCTTAATCGGTCTAAAGGTCGTATTATATGAAACACAAAAGAATAAGATGTTATTAGATGATTACAGCAGAGCTGGGCCCGCCCTCTGGGTGGATTTCAAAACCAGATACCCAAACGCCAATCTTGATAAATTCACATTTATTAATGATATATATGGTGGATACATTAAATGGAAAGTTAATGGGACAACAGTTATGTCAAATGATGATCCTACTGGAAAAACCTGGACTGATGATCTTTCTACTAATTTAAAAATAATGTTGCGTGGAGATTTGGGGCTGAGCGAAGCGAAGAACTTGAAAAGTATTAAAGTGGGTTCTTTCCCAAAGAGTTTATCAATAACCAATCAATCTTATCCAATACCTGCGATTGGTTTTGACCGACCGGCGGGAGGAACTGATTTAACAAAAATGCTAACCTTGCTGGATATATACGTTTCAAATACGAAGAAATTTACAGCAAAGATGAGAAACATATTTACAGCTCAAGTTGTAACATTCAAATTTGGAAAGCAAAGTAGAAAATGGTTAAATGGCCCTGATATGAATTATTGGCCTCAACAACTTAACTTTGCGGTATGGTGTGCAACATCTGGATGCGGTATAAGCCCCTTTGAAAATCTAAATTATCCCAAAGTAGTTAGTAGTTTTATAAAGTTTCATGTGTATTTCACAATAAGAAGAATATTATATGAAATGAAACTGCCTTTACCCGATGAACAGCCTTTTACAATAAATAATAATCCATATAGTAAAGTTGCATATCAACGATTGTGCGCGGAATTTGGGGTTGGTAATAATTCTGACGACTTTAGATGGAAAGGTGGAAGAAACAACGGGTTGGGTGATATATTCCTTGATTACGGTGCGGGATATCGTGGAAGGGGCGGAGGATATCAAAATGTACATATAGTAAGAAATTATGATAAAGAAGCAGATCAATGGCCCGGTGGGGGTGGTAAATTTTCTGATGACGGTGGTAAGAAACAAGATGGGAATTTAATATCATTTATCCGTAACGACGACTTTGGGGATTTTCGATATGCTTGGTTTATCCCAACAAACGGGCATGGCCTAACTAAAGCCGGACTCGGTAGATTAAATAGATCCGCCGAAGCTTTTGTTTACTGCATATTGGGGGCGCAAGTTAACACTAGAAACTCGATTTATGGTAACGGGGGAGGGGCGATTGAAACACAACAAGAATTCTTGGCCTTATTTGAAAGTAGCGTTATAGAAAATGATATTTCTAAATCTATTCAAAATTACCAACAATCTGTTCAGGAAACCAAATTACGGCTTGATTTAGCTATCGCTCCTGGTGTTTGGTTGATGCCAAGTAATATGATTGTCAATACAGAAAGCGTGGTTGGATATAATAACAAGTTGGTTAAAGCTACAGAGGATATGAATTTTGGGGTAAATAATGAATTAAATACCGAAACAAAAACCGTTGGAATAAACCATAATTTAGGATATTCAAAGGTTTCTTTACCTCATAAACCCGAAACAAAACCAAAACCTATAATACCAAAAGAAGAAACACAAACAGATATAATTAAGGCAGAAAATAAACCCTCCCTTCGGACGGAACATGAAGATAATCTGATAGTATTTATGGTTTTTGTTGGTGGGTTAGCTTGGTTTTTATTTCGTTAATGTTTTAAAGACCTAACCTCTACGCGGAAAAATGTTAAGCATTACCATGTATGATTCAGAAACTAGAATTTATTTAGACCCGCCCCTAAAAAATCTTCGGGAGATACAGCTTCTGGATTGCAATATAAAAACTAAAAGATTGATTAATTTCAAAGACAAACAGATATTGTTTAATGTTAAGAATCAGCCTATAATAATATTACAATCGGGTACATATTCATTGCGTGATATTCAATCTTTCTTTCTAATAGATACTGATAGGGAAAAGATATCAATAATTGAGACTGATACTGTTGACTATCTATATTCAAATAAGAAATCCAACATTACACTTACGAGAGGGTTGGCGGTTGGTTTAGGAGTGCCTGAAGTTATAAATCCGGGTGTATTATACCCCATAAATATTCAGATTAAGGAACCATTGAGACTTATGTGTAGTATAGTTGATAATAAGTCTTCATATATTAATAAAACCAAATATGGAGAACTTGTTAAACTATCGCCATCAAACCTACTTGCAAACATTCCCTCAAAGGATTATCCAACAATTCCAGTTCGAAAATATGATAGCGTAATAAACCATTTTGATTTAAGCATATTAGATGTTGAATGGGAAAAACTCGATCTGAAGGGTTCGCCCATAACTTTTAGTTTAAGATTTAGGTAAAGTTTTTTGTTATGTAACCATTATCCGCTTTGCGTTGAGGGCGAAGCCTGATATTTAGGTTATATAACATAATTATATCCTATTAATCTTTATCTGGAAGACTATTATAAAACTTTTGTTCATCAATATCAAAACACCAATTTACAACTCTTTTCGGCTTCCAGGTTTCAACAATTAATTCATTACGCAAATCTTTATAGAATTTACGTTTATGTGTTTCTTTCATTAAATCATGATGTAAACTCTTGAAAAATTTATTTTTATGATATTTTTTATAAGGGTCTATATATAAAGTAACCTCTAATAAACAAACATAAAAATTTTTATCAAATTTATTAATATCACACTCTTTATTATAATAAGATTTATCAATACTTTCTTTACAGCAAGCATATTCGAGGGGGTCAATATCTTTATTAACAATTTTAAAAAATAACTCTTCATACTCTTTATTAGCAATTTCTAATATCTCTTTTGCAAATTTGTCAGTGCATATTCCATTTACTCCAAAATTTTTATTTCGATTAAACTTAAATCCATCCGTGAAATATTCGTCCTTATAAGAACTATAAATAAAATGGAAAAAAATATGATCGCTTTTTTCATCATATATATCAAAAATGCCTTCATAATCATATGGATAAAAATAATTAATAAAACCTCGAATTTTTGATAGTTCTTTTAACAAATCTTCTTTAATTATCTCTATAAAATCGCAAAAACAAAGTCTTTTTTTATTGTAATACCTCAAAATAATATCAAGTTTTCCTTCGAATTTATAAAAATTTTTTATTTCTTCCATCTTTTTTTTATTTTATATTTATATCTTTAAACTATAATTCATTTTTTTATTTAATTCTTCATTCCTTACACGAGGCTTTTTTTACCGTACTCCTCCACATTCTTTACATTTTTGTTTTTGTTTACCGTGCTCGCATATTTGTGCCCCTCCACATTCTTTACAATATGCCTTCTGCCTTTTGTGTATACATATTTGGGATCCTCCACACTCTTTACAATGTGTTTTCTGTCTGTTGTGTATACATAATTGGGATCCTCCACACTCTTTACAGTGTGTTTTTTGTATGCTGTGTTTACAAAATTTTGATCCTTTACATTCTTTACAACAATATTTAATTTTTTTGTGAATACATAATTGCGACCCGCAACACGCTTTACAAAAATATTTACACTTTTTATGGATACAATAATATTTATTATTAATAGCGTCTTTTTTAATTTCGTTAATGATTTCCTCCTCTGAAAAATTTTTAATGGTTTCAATTAATTTTTTTTTATTCATTTTTGTTCGCCCTTTAATTTTTAATCCTTTTGCAATATTTTTTAATTGGTGAAAAAGTAAATCATCCACTTGTTCCATTTTTAATAAAATTCTTACAAATCTTTAAACCGCAAATTCGTATTTTTCAATAATAAAAAGTAAATTCTTTTTTCAAATTTTTTTGTAAAAGTTAAATAAAAAAAGTAAAGGCGGGGTTCAATAAAAAATTAAAGTCGTTTTTCAAATTTTTTGTAAAAAGTTAAATAAAAAAAGTAAAATCGTTTTTCAAATTTTTTGTAAAAAGTTAAATAAAAAAAGTAAAATCGTTTTTCAAATTTTTTGTAAAAAGTTAAATAAAAAAAGTAAAATCGTTTAACTTTTACGGTAACATACTACTTAAGGTAACCCAGGGTTAGTGCGAAATTTAAATGACGATATGTGCATGAGCTCAAAAAGCATATTCAGTATTATTCTTTTTGAATACGATTTGATGAATGTATGCTGTGAAAAAAATAGAGAAAGTTATCGGAGAAAATGCTTTTAAACAAGAGGAAAAGAAACCCGGGATAAAATTTAACCCTGGGTTAGCGCTAATCGGCCTTTGAACAACCGGCCCCTGAATGCCAGATATAAATATATGTGATTAGAATTACTATGAACATTGATGGTTTTAACCTTAACATTAATGGTTTATCCTTAGTGTTTTGTACCAATAATGTGAAATACCGTTTTCATGAATGGTTAGTAAGATACACATTGATGGGAAATAAAGATACCAAAAATGGTTCAGGTTAATACACATTCATGGTTTTTGTAAATGACAACAATGTTCTAAAGTTACTGTAAATCCCATTCATGGGTTTTGCTGTAAAACCATCCATGATTTCTCTTCTCTTCATGTTTATTGTTAGATAACCACTTTTGTTTTTAAAATCACATTAATGTTTTTCCTGTTTTTAAAAAAAATCCTTATAAAAACCATTAATGTTTTTGCATCAAGAATGGGAATTAAGAAAAAAACATGGATGGTTTTCTGAAATTTTTTCTTATGCATGCTGTATGGAGCTTTCTCTACCATCTCTGTTCTCTTATGTCTTAACAATGCTTGTTTTGTAAGGCCTTTTTCGTCCACATTCCAATTTTGCGCCCCTCTATTATCCCATTCTCTGTTGTAGTGCCCAATGGATCTGGATATCGCAGCTCTAGCTTCATTCCTAACTCCTATGCATACTTCTACGCATCCTTTACCAAGGAGCGCTGCCCAGTCCTTTCTGCTTTCTCTTCAAACCATCGGACTAAACCCATAGTGGGATCTGCATTAGCATGTAACCTCGTTGCCGCTTTAATCGTGGTAATTTTATATTCTGACTCGATTGACTTAAGACCGCATCCACCCGATTTCCTAGGGAGGTAGAGCAAGTCACTGGACGCTGAAGGGTGTTTCCCACCTGTCTCCACTATGATTTTCCGTGATTCTCTGTCGAGTCTTTGCAACTCTCAATGGGCCATACTTGCGTCCACATAAAGTAGGCAAGTACTGGTAGCGCAAATTGGTTGCTTGCAATTACCTTGTAGTAATCTGGCAGTGGACTCGACCATATCACAGACATTCTCTGAAGGTACACTCTCGCAGCAATCTCCAATGCGAGGTTGTCTTCCTGTCTGATATTCTCTAGGAATCCGAGAAATTTGTTCTGAGAATCCTCTTTCAAGCTCTTGACCAATTCTTGCTCCCCACACTTCATATCAGGTGACTCTTGGAGGCATCCTCGCTTCACAGGCACTACCGCCCACTTCTTTTCGTTCCATTGAAGGCCAACATCTTCCATGGCGACTCTTGTCTCACAGCAGCGTAGACTTTCAGATTGTCAACATAGAACAAATCAATTATCTTGACGCCAGTGGGTTTAGATAGTTTATAGCCTTCAGTTGCTCGCCGTTTCCAAGCGATGAGGTTCAGGCACAACGTGAACAACTTGGGACAAAGGGCATCCCCCTGTAGTAGTCACTTACGGAACATTATTCTTTCAGAAGTTTCCACGCCTTGCTTTATTATTATTATTTTCCTTTACAGCCTCCCCTGAAATAAGAATTTTTGGCTGCGGGTCAGAGATAGATGTTTACAGCATTTCAGAAATATTGCGCTTAAATTTAATTACATCTATAGAACCAGATAAGAATAGGCTTTCTGGGAGTGAGTTCCACTGGTTGATTGTTCAGGGAAAAAAAGGAGAGTTTGTAAGCTTGAGTTTGGCAGGTTATCTGATTAAAAATATGATGTTTAGTTTGCCTGCCCCTCCTGGTTGATTTTGTCAGATTTGATCTGGCAGAATCAACAGAAACAAGATTGTTTACTATTTTATACAATAGCACAACATGGGAAAATTGTTCTTCTCTTCTCAAGAGTGTCCTATCCAAGTGTATTTGTCATATCAGTGACACCATCTAGTGGGTGATGTCTTGAAAGGACCCACTGTGCAGTGCACCTTCGTACCATTTCTACTTTGTAGCTACTTTCTTTCTCTACTCCTTTTCTCGGGTCCCAAATACAGTATTGTGCAAAAGTAATGCAAACGAAATTCGTCGAAGGTCGTCCTTTGTTCTCACGAATTTTCCACGTAAAAGCGTCAAATTTTCGTAAGATGTTTCGTAGCGTTCTAAGCGAAGAATTCACGATCTTTCTCGAAAATTCCAGGTAGCGAAATTCGAAGAAGCGAATTTTCGAGGTAACCAAACGAAAATTTGAGATAGCGAAATTCGAAGCAACGAATTTGCGTGACATGAGCCGCTGTGAACGGCATTGCTGAACAAGCGTATGTAAATAAACTAAACTGATATCGAAAATAGATTCAATGAAACGACAGTTTAATTGGCTATTTGCAGTGATTGCCTCACAAGCACTTCCCCAAACACAGACTCGCAAACCTTGTTTTTTAGAAACTTAGATTTTCAAGCCCGCTTATCGATCGGTAGAAAAGGGCGTGCGCTAGTTTACGTACGGGCCAAGTCTCTCAACAATGTTTACGGAAGCCCGCTAATCCCAAAACAAACAACGCAGAGATAAGATAGAACTTTCGTAGAGAAATGTTTTATTTTATTAAACACTACATTTCGTTTTGGAACCCGAACTTGAAAGCTCTCAGATTTATTTAGTGCATGTCTCGATCGGCTCCAGAGTTGAATCGTGCAAAACAGTTTTCGGACATCTTACTTTGTAAACTGAATTCTTGCCTCAAAAGGAAAAAGCTTATTGCAAGCATTTTCTGCTTCCCTCTCCGTTTGCCTCTAAAGATAGCTTGGTGCGTCTTCCAGAACGTGGTAGATTTGCCACAGAGCCGGTGATTCGAAGCTTTTTGATAATTCTAGTTACACTGGCGAAGCTGACAAATAACCGTTCCCCTTTTAACAATTTAAATATCTGGGCTGGGTGGAAACCTGGCTTGTCAAGAAGCTCAATTCGTGTTCCCGTGTAATTGGTAACTTTTGGCATGATTACTACAAGAGAGTTTCAACAGGAATGATTGTGCAATGCGTGCCAGCACTATTGAACGCAAGTGGTTGCTATGGTGATACAAGAACATGGCGTGTGGCTTTTGTGGCCTCTAAACATGAGCCAAAATATGACAGACGAATAATTGTGTAAGGGCTTGATGCTTTTAAAGTGAACTTAACAGTATCAGGAACCTTTGAAGTATATCGAATTATCATGACTTTTCGTCTAAAATTCGCTTCCATCAAAAATTTGATAATTTTTTGTTGAAAAGCCAGGAAAAGCTGCGAATTTCGGGGAAAGACGTTTGCATTACTTTTGCACAATACTGTAGTGGAACAACATTCCATTTTAGGTCTTAAAATGGCTTTATAGGCTTTCTCCTTTAAGAGTGGCCATTGCACCTTTAGGTTTCCTTTCAAAAACCCAAGCATCCTGTTTCCCTTGGCTACGATTTCCCCAATGTACACGTTCCATTATATTTAGGATTACATCTAGGTTAATGTCACCGTTCCTCATATAGGAATGATGTAAAGTTATTTTAAAATTAGGGAGAGTACACTGGACAACATGTGGCGTAATAGGGGGACACTACTCCGCGATTGGCGAGACAGACGACTTCCCATTGCATGACCAAATGCCCAACTTATCTCCCCAGCTTGACAACAAGCTGGATCGGACAAGAATAGGCAGCATGCCAGAATAAAACTTAATTGAGGAAAATGCCTCTAATACTTTCCAAAGCACTACGAGCTGAAGCCACCGGCCAGAAAACGTGCTTATTGTGGAAAGAAATGGCAAGTCTTATTTGCATAAGCCCATGAACTATCTCCCCAGCAATATGTGCTGGATCGGACTGAGGTATGGGCAGAAACGTTAGCAACAATGACATAATTGTAAGCTTGGGGAAGTCGCTGCGCAGACTTAACCGAAGGCACCAGGAGTGCCCCGAGTTTATTGAATGCAACGGTAACACTCCTGACACAAGGGGAAGGGAGGGTGGGAAAATTCGTGTGAAATTTACGGTTACAAACTGTCTTTTCGCGTAAGATGCTAAGAAATGTGAATAAGAGGTGTGTACATTACATTTATAGCTAGACATTGGTCTAGCAGCAGGCCAATGGCCATTTGCGTTACAACTTCAGCTAGACCTTACGTAGTTTTGTGGTAAGACATGAATGAGGCCGTTTACTGTATAAACCACTCTTAGTACACAGTAGAAAGGTAACTTAGACATCTTGCAACATAAAAACAGCGTAGCTATTGTGCACAGATTAATCAAAGGAACTTTGAACAAAATTACGTGTGTTGCAAAATGCTTATGCCCTGCCAACTTAACCGTGGGGTGTCACGTTCCATTAACTGCGTTTTGCAGCGGTTCATGCAAAACTTTCTACTTGCAGTTTGTTACTGTCTTCAGGATTGTTCCATGGAGGATGTAGTGGTGTTTTATGTCTTCCCTTTTTCGACTCACTCTCAGCACTTCACACTTCGCGTGGTTAAAGCTCATTTGCCAATCCCTTTCCCATACTTCTAACTTCTGAAGATCTTCTTGAAGTTTGTATGAGTCGCTCTCGGAGTTGATGGTAAGCAGCATAGCTGTATCATCTGCAAATAAGTGGACGGTTGACGATGAAACATGTTCTGGAAGGTCATTAATGAAAATTAGGAATAGAGCAGGTCCAATCACCGACCCTTGAGGGACACCAGAAAGTACTGGAAGGTACAATGACTGAGTACCATTAACAACCATGCACTGTTGTCTGTCCCTTAAAAAGGCTTACAAGTATCCACATTTAGGTATTACCTCTGATCCCGTAGTAATCTAACTTTTCCAGCAGTTTTTGGTGAGAGACCTTATCGAAAGCCTTTGAGAAGTCTAACACAATAAGGTCTGTCTGCTTTCGGGCAGCGAGATTGGAGTGTAGGTTGGTTGTAAGTTCAAGCAGTTGGGTTTCACATGATCTGCCAGACCAGAATCCACGCTGTAGCCGGTATATGATGTTGTGATTATCAAGGTGTGACATAATATTGCTGGTAATAATATGTTCCATGATTTTACTACATATGCACGCCAGTGATATTGGCCAATAGTTGCTTGGAAATTCCTTTTCACCTTTTTTGTACACTGGGCTGATTTTGGCCAACTTCCAGTCATAAGGGACGTGGTGGAATTCTAGAGACCTTGTGTAAATGACTTTGAGTATGGGTGCAGGTTGTAATGTGTCAGGCCCAGCAGCTTTGTGGTTATTTAACTTCTCCAAAAGGTTCAATATTCCCCTCTCAGTGATAGAAATCTCTGGCATTGCCGGGAATGGACTACAAGTATCACACGGCAGAGTGGCGTCTGTATCGGTGTTGGTAAAAGCAGCATAAAATGTCCAGAGTTCAGTAGGGAGCCCTTTTCGACAGCGTCTGTCACCAACAGTCCACTGTGTTTTAGGGATGGTATACCAGAGGAGTCAGAGTTTGCGTGTTTGAATAAGGACCAGAAGTGTTTGTTTGATCCATATGCCCTAGTTTACAGTCTACATAGGGAAGTTTCTTCCTACTCCTGGCCAGTTTGTGTGGAATAGACTTGTCAACAGCAGTTTGAGGCTTGTTTTTGAGTGATAACCACAGGTCGTTTGCCGTAACAGACAAGTCTTCCTCTGCGGACTGTACAAGGGCATCACAGAATGCAGATGTATATCTTTTCATACCATCCCAGTCAGCTTTTTATACAAGAATATCTTTAAATGTTGCTGTTTAAACTTGATGGGCCTAATGTCACCTTCAACATAAACTATTTCATGGTCGCTTATTCCAGGGATAATGTTCACTTTGTTTATCAATGAGGGGTTGTTCGTGAAGAACAGGTCTATAGTGTTTTCTCCTCTAGTTGGTTCTTCAACAATCTGTGTTAAGGAGTAGTTGCACATAGTCTCAATGTACCTAGTTGTTAAATCGGGATAATGGCAGTCTGGCTTGAGACAATTTCTTTTCCAGTTGTATCCAGGGAGATTGAAATCACCAGTAACCCAGACTTGAGACCCTGAGAGTTGCAGTTGTTAAGATTGCTAAGTAAATAGAAAAAATTCATACAGCTTTGCTCATTTCCTTCACGTGGGTTGTAAACAACAAGCAAAAATTGAACCTGAATGCTTTGAGAACATTTTTGATCAAAGTGACTGCGAGGATTTTTATGGTTTCCATCTACTGAGGCAGTTGAGCAACAGTAGGTTAATTTTTTTTTAACATTAAATGGTGACTTCTCTAGTTAAATTATTGTGTGGTTACCATGCAAACGTTTTGCATTTACACTTTTTTACACTTTATTTTATTTATATATTCACCAGAAGAATTAAATTTATGTTGAACTGCAGATAGCAAATTTGCTATCCAAGGCGGGTCAGTCACCAACATACTTAACGTTACAATATTAAGTAGAAACAAAAAACTAAAGATTACAGAGTTAGATATTGCATGTTGAATTACAAGGCGAGGCATGACTGGTAAATACATTGATAGTTACATAAAGTATAAACAAATTAAATACTAAAGTAATTGGATCAATTTGTTTTAATTATGCAGTCTTTGAGTTTGGAGGTGATATTTTCAACATCAAGATAAGAATCTTCATTTGGATATGAAACAAAAACGTTTTCATTTTGTTTTATAAGGGAATTATTGACAATGTTTTAAGTTCATTCGGTATCTTATTCCATTGTTCCCCTGCGCTTTATTTTCATTCAAATTCTATCGTTTTCATTTCAACTGTGGGCTTCAGCAATGAAGACAAGTTTATTTTGACCATCTGCGAACAAATGACTAACTCTTTTTGCAAGAGTGCATATTGGGAGTTCTCATTTTTTCCAAAGTCATGTTGGAAAGTTGTGGGTACGGCCTATACACAAGTGTAGCTTATACACAAGTCTTTAAGGTACATTTCCCATGTGAATGGGGCCTCCCATGCAAATCCTTTGTATGAGCATCAAAAACTTTAAAGCTTTGCTCTGAATTCTTAATCACTGCAACTGCATTAATTCCAAAGATTAAAAAACAACAATTGTAGTTAAGTTGAAAATTTGAAAATCTTCTGTCAGAGAATTTTAGAGACATGTATGGCCCATTATTGATGTCATGAACAAATTTTCTGTCAATGAATTGCTATATTCTGATGTGTATACTTTATTGTAAATTGAAACAATGCATGGAGCTTCTGCTGGTGAAGCAAAAAATAATTTGTCTGTACAGAACATCTTATAGAAATGTATAGATTATTTCTAATGGTAAGAATATTATTCAAAGTGGCAGAATTCCAGAAATTTATATATATTCTATACATGATGATAAGTAATAGCAGTGACATTGCTTCACATTTTCACCAAAGAGTGCTTCATTTCCTGGACTGTAGTCAGTGCATAATTATTGTTCTTGTTGGATCAATGACATTAATTATTGTAGCCTGGAATTTCCTCTTCATCATTTGTCTGCCTTTTAAGCAATAGAATATAGACATTATAGCAAATAATTTGTGAAAACCAAAGCATCACTTCATTCCACATTTTGTATTGTCCAACAATGTATTTCAATTCTTCCAAGTAAAATACATTTAAATAGAACATAATTTTAAAAGCATTACACTCCAAAAATGATCCTTAAAACATGATAAGATATTCTATGTTTTTATGAAATTGTCACGAGAGCAAATGCTTGACCAGTGTATTGTTCAATCGAGCCTCCCCATACTTTTGTTGTTTTGATCTTGAGTAAGCAACAAATATGTTGAAATATACTTCTGTGAATTCTTTACAACATAGGGATAGTGCAAGTACAATTAATACAGCCTATTTCACTTTGACACTTTCTGGTGGTGTTAGACACTTGGTGCAACCCACACTGACAGATCGAGCCGATATTTGTTGGCTTGCACGAGTGCAATGACTCCTTTTAGTGTGGCACTACCCATAGCAAAATGCAGTTAATTAAATTATGTTGTCTTTTGAGAGCGTGAAAGCTCTTGCACAAGCTGCACTAAAAATTAAACTCAAGCCAGGTCTGGGAGTGTTGGCTTAGTTAACTCATGATACGACCACCTGGAAAAAATTATCATGCACACAACCAAAGTGACTGACTCAGACTTGTGCAACGTAGAACACTAGACCACACGACAGCTAGGCGCTCAACTCTCTTGGACAAATAAATAAATAAATAAATGAATCAGATCATGCCTTAGTGTGACTACATGTTATGAAATGTGGGGATAGTTTCTAAAGAAACTGGTGCTACGTTGGTGGGGAATTGAAACGCAAGAAATTGGGTAAATCAAACTTTATGTTAGCCACATAAAGCCACACAAAAAGCATAAGTTTAGTAACTTTATTTTGCCCTAACCTTTAATCTTGCATTGAAACCTCTTGAATTTATACTGTTCTGTCATAGTTGAGGGTTAGGTTAGCTGGATGGAATCTGAGGAGCATCAAGGCAAAGAATTGACAATGACATGCAGCTGTATTTTATTAAACGTATCTGTTAAATTTAGAGTTAGATCTGGAGAGTGCTCTTTCAGCTAAGCCGAGGTCAGAGTAACGGTAGAAGGATGATGGGCACTAACCTAGAGTATCATTTTAAGCTAAAGTTACTGTGTATTCCTGATTGTTAGAAAGTTACTAAGTACTAAATACACATGAAGTTAAGTGTTAAGTTTTAATTGGTCCTGGTTACAAAAAAGCCAGTGAGCACAAAGTTCAGGTGTTAAGCTTTGATTACTGTTTAATCTAGTTAATAAATGCTAACACTGGTTCAGGTATTGTGCCTAAACGTGATTAACCCTTTCACTCCCAAGAGTGACTTTGTAGATTTTACTCTGTCTAACGCCTGTAGATTTTACTCTGTCTAACGCCAGACGATTTTACTCTGTCTAACGCCAGACGATTTTACTCTGTCTAACGCCAGACGATTTTACTCTGTCTAACGCCAGACGATTTTGCTCTGTCTAACGCCAGACGATTTTGCTCTGTCTAACGCCAGACGATTTTGCTCTGTCTAACGCCAGACGATTTTGCTCTGTCTAACGCCAGACGATTTTGCTCTGTCTAACGCCAGACGATTTTGCTCTGTCTAACGCCAGACGATTTTGCTCTGTCTAACGCCAGACGATTTTGCTCTGTCTAACGCCAGACGATTTTGCTCTGTCTAACGCCAGACGATTTTGCTCTGTCTAACGCCAGACGATTTTGCTCTGTCTAACGCCAGACGATTTTGCTCTGTCTAACGCCAGACGATTTTGCTCTGTCTAACGCCAGACGATTTTGCTCTGTCTAACGCCAGACGATTTTGCTCTGTCTAACGCCAGACGATTTTGCTCTGTCTAACGCCAGACGATTTTGCTCTGTCTAACGCCAGACGATTTTGCTCTGTCTAACGCCAGACGATTTTGCTCTGTCTAACGCCAGACGATTTTGCTCTGTCTAACGCCAGACGATTTTGCTCTGTCTAACGCCAGACGATTTTGCTCTGTCTAACGCCAGACGATTTTGCTCTGTCTAACGCCAGACGATTTTGCTCTGTCTAACGCCAGACGATTTTGCTCTGTCTAACGCCAGACGATTTTGCTCTGTCTAACGCCAGACGATTTTGCTCTGTCTAACGCCAGACGATTTTGCTCTGTCTAACGCCAGACGATTTTGCTCTGTCTAACGCCAGACGATTTTGCTCTGTCTAACGCCAGACGATTTTGCTCTGTCTAACGCCAGACGATTTTGCTCTGTCAAATGCCAGACGATTTTGCTCTGTCAAACGCCAGACGATTTTGCTCTGTCTAACGCCAGACGATTTTGCTCTGTCTAACGCCAGACGATTTTGCTCTGTCTAACGCCAGACGATTTTGCTCTGTCTAACGCCAGACGATTTTGCTCTGTCTAACGCCAGACGATTTTGCTCTGTCTAACGGAGACCCCTTGGGAGTGAAAGGGTTAATAATCATAATAACTAATCATAAATACATGCTGATCATAAATAAGTGCTGATCATAAATAAATGTTCATGATATGCCTGGCTCGGCAA
>OX453279.1:3652500-3665000 GCA_949710005.1 Ricordea florida | reverse complement strand
AGAATTCTGATTCTGTTTTTTTAGTCTTGCCAATTCTTAGATATAACTTTGCATGCACCTAAAATATTTCATTGTGGCTCACATAAGCATAACAATGGGATAAAGGACACTCTTCAGAAAATTACAGGAAATATATAAAAGCGTTATCTAAATGCCATGAATGCTGACTCCCAGAGTGCTTGTCACAGTCAACCCACTTCACACTGTTGGAACATCTAGTGTCTACCACAGCATCTTTCATTCTTTTATTTCTGATACATTATCTTGCTCAATTTGTAGGTATACTTGTTGCAAACTGGATACCAGTTATGTATGCTGTCCAAAGCCACAGGCCACCTGCTGCTCTGACCATAAGCACTGTTGTCCGAGAGGTTTTGTGTGCTCCCCTGATGGCAAAACATGTTCTGCAGGTAGTATCAGGGTGGAAGCCCTGGTTACATCACCACCTACTAAGTCCATAGCTAAACCTAAAGGTTTAAAAAAACTGCTTAAGAATGTACTAGCAGTTGCTTATGACCAAATCACAAAATCTGTGGGAAGTATTATCTGTCCTGATGGCCAGTCAGAATGTCCAGATGGTGACACTTGCTGTAAACTGTCATCAGGACAATATGGTTGCTGTCCTCTTCCAAGAGCTGTCTGCTGTAGTGATGGACTGCATTGTTGTCCTAATGGATACACCTGCGATGTGTCAACTGGGACCTGCAGTAAAGGAAGTGAAAAAACAGGGCTGTTTAAAAAGGCATTGGCCAAAATAACACCCACAGATATTACTGCTGTGGTGTGCCCCGATGGCCAGTCAGAATGTCCAGATGGTAACACTTGCTGTAAACTTTCATCAGGACAGTATGGTTGCTGTCCTCTTCCAAAAGCTGTCTGCTGTAGTGATGGACTGCATTGTTGTCCTAATGGATACACCTGTGATGTGTCAGCTGGGACCTGCAGTAGGGGAAGTGATAAAACAGGCATGTTTAAAAAGGAATTGGCCAAAAAAATAACCAGTCGTGTCACCAGTGTTGTATGTCCTGATGGCCAGTCAGAATGTCCAGATGGTAACACTTGCTGTAAACTGTCATCAGGACAATATGGTTGCTGTCCTCTTCCAAGCGCTGTCTGCTGTAGTGATGGACTGCATTGTTGTCCTAATGGATACACCTGCGATGTGTCAAGTGGGACCTGCAGTAAAGGAAGTGAAAAAACAGGGCTGTTTAAAAAGGCATTGGCCAAAATAATACCCACAGATATTACTGCTGTGGTGTGCCCCGATGGCCAGTCAGAATGTCCAGATGGTAACACTTGCTGTAAACTTTCACCAGGACAATATGGTTGCTGTCCTCTTCCAAAAGCTGTCTGCTGTAGTGATGGACTGCATTGTTGTCCTAATGGATACACCTGTGATGTGTCAGCTGGGACCTGCAGTAGGGGAAGTGATAAAACAGGCATGTTTAAAAAGGAATTGGCCAAAAAAATAACCAGTCGTGTCACCAGTGTTGTATGTCCTGATGGCCAGTCAGAATGTCCAGATGGTAACACTTGCTGTAAACTGTCATCAGGACAATATGGTTGCTGTCCTCTTCCAAGCGCTGTCTGCTGTAGTGATGGACTGCATTGTTGTCCTAATGGATACACCTGCGA
Source organism: Ricordea florida (assembly GCA_949710005.1). Taxonomy (NCBI): domain Eukaryota; kingdom Metazoa; phylum Cnidaria; class Anthozoa; order Corallimorpharia; family Ricordeidae; genus Ricordea; species Ricordea florida. Next base: position 3,663,365 of record OX453279.1, on the reverse strand, counting down.
TGTGTCAACTGGGACCTGCAGTAAAGGAAGTGAAAAAACAGGGCTGTTTAAAAAGGCATTGGCCAAAATGACACCCACAGATATTACTGCTGTGGTGTGCCCCGATGGCCAGTCAGAATGTCCAGATGGTAACACTTGCTGTAAACTTTCACCAGGACAATATGGTTGCTGTCCTCTTCCAAAAGCTGTCTGCTGTAGTGATGGACTGCATTGTTGTCCTAATGGATACACCTGTGATGTGTCAGCTGGGACCTGCAGTAGGGGAAGTGATAAAACAGGCATGTTTAAAAACGAATTGGCCAAAAAAATAACCAGTCATGTCACCAGTGTTGTATGTCCTGATGGCCAGTCAGAATGTCCAGATGGTAACACTTGCTGTAAACTGTCATCAGGACAATATGGTTGCTGTCCTTTTCCAAAAGCTGTCTGCTGTAGTGATGGACTGCATTGTTGTCCAAATGGATACACCTGTGATTTGGCAGCTGGGATGTGCACTAAAGCAAGTCAAGGGAAATTACCACCTCTCAAGGGTCTGGTTTTAGTCAAGAAATTGATGAATGTTTATTGCAAGGATGGTTACACAGAGTGCCCAGATACTTACACATGCTGCAAAGGTCCATCAGGTGAATTCAGCTGCTGTCCTCCACTTTATGAGTGCAATACATTAACGGGTGGCTGCGACAAGAATGCCCTGGAATCCATCCATGAACTAACAGTTATTCCAGTTGGCAGAAATCTTGGTATGTAAGTGGTGCAGTTGATATCAGCATTGCACTCATGTTTCATGTTTTAGAACAGCAGTTGATTGTCTGCCTTAAAATGAGAACCAAGAGTTAACTCTGCCGAATTGCAACAGAGGCTTGTTGTCCACTGAACCAATCAGAATACAAAGCAAATACATGACCTCATCAACAGGCCAGTTAGTTCGAATTTTAAGAATCTCTATCAAATCTCTTTTCTTAGAAATGCAAAGTAAAAGCTATCACTGAACTTTAGGAAAATAGCAAAGTGAAAACTGCTGTATCACCTGAGATCAAACAATTTAATCACCATTTCTATTATTAGAAAGGCCAGAAATTATGGTTCCACTGTTAACATGTTGCATGTACTTTTTTGCAAGAGAAAAAATTATTTTAATTTTTTATCATATTCAAGCATTTATTCCACTGTCTGTTTCGTGCTGATCAATATACTTGAACTTTTGCCATGTGCATTTTAATTTTTTTTTCCAAAGTCTCAATATTCAAGACTAGAATTGTAATGGATTCGATGTTATTTCTCAGGTGCTGACTCTGACTATGTTACATGTCCTGATGGCTCAGAATGTCTTGAGTATGAGACTTGCTGTAGGACTGTTGACTATGAATATGGTTGTTGTCCCATGCCCCATGCAGTATGTTGTGCTGATCACGAACATTGCTGTCCTTGTGGGTACCGGTGAGTGGTTTTTTTTTCTTTACCAGCTGTATGCTGTACTCCTCCTTGCATAAGACAGCCAAACAAAAACTGTTGTTTCATTGTTGTAAAATATTTTTATGGGTAGCAGCTATTTCTGATGTGTTCAGCCTGTTGGATCTGCTTTGTAAGTAAGGAAGGAAGGAAAGTAAATATGTTCACATTGCACATGGTTCATACAATTATGCAATCTTGAAAAGTCTTTTAAGTTTAGTTTCTCCCTTATATGCCCTGTCACATTTCTGGTAAATTCAGTGATTTTGTTAAGTAGCTTTTAATGTGAACTTGTCTAGTGCTACATTATATTGACATAATGTGAACTTTGTGTAACCATCACATTTGGTATGGTAATTATATGAAATGGCATGGTATGGTCATTGTATGAAGGGTGTATACTAGTTACAAAACAAATGGTTTAAATGATATTTCCTACAGTTAATGGCAATGGAATATTTAAAGAAGTGTTTGTATTTGGAAAACAGGAAACCAGAGCTAAAAATTGGTGGTTGCACGGTTGCTAGTGGCGAGTTAAAACTGACCAGGGCTACCAAAAGTTAAGGTTTGAACACCCGATGTGCAACTATGCTACAGAATTTTGAAAAGTTGCATTAAATTGTGTGAAGTACAAAGTTAAAAATGAAACTCAATATGTAGTTTAATTGGACTACCTTTCTCTTTGTTTCTTCGCCTGGACTCGAAAATCATCCATTTTAGTGAATTGTTGGTTCTGAAATGGAAATTTCGAGCTGTTTTTACAGTGATTTCACGAGCGATCATCATTCACAACATATAGACGCCATTTTGATTTTGTGATTGCCACGTGACTCTCTCAAAAGAAAAACAAATCGAGGGCTACCAAGCACTGAAGTTAATTTTTAGCCCTTGGGAACAGGTTTGGAAAGTGGAGTACCCTGGTTGCCCTGCCTACCCTCCCCTCCCCCAATTGTTTTTTCAGCAATTGTGGAGCTGATGTTGCAGAATGGAAAGTTCAAAGAACTTCCCAAAATTGAGGGTTGTATTTATGCGTGGAAATGGGCATAGCATGAAAAAATGTGAAGCAGTAGCAGGCAATATTTAATAATTCAAATTTTTTATGTAAATAGAATGTTACACAATGATATAATTGAAGCATAAATGCAAGTGTATCCTTGTAACATAACTGTCAATGTTATACGTATACCTTTAATTTCACATTGTTATGGAAATAATTTGGCAGAACATATACCCCATGAAAACAAGTAAAAACTGAAATCTCTTACAGATTGAAAATATGTGGGAAAATTCTCATTTTATTATCTTAAATGCAACACAATGCAAGAAAATTCCTATGAAATACAATTTAATTTAATGTGATGTTGCATTATTAGAAAAGGGTTATCGTGAAAGTGTTTCTTTATAACTTAACTGTCAATATTATATGTAGACCTTTAATTTCACATTGTTATAGAAATATTTGACAAAGCATCTACCCCATGAGAACAAGTACAAACATGTGTAACTTAAATCCTCACGTGTGGAGAGCTGATGACACACATTACATTTGGGCAGATAGTTGTTTTACGATTTTAGATTTATTCTCATATGTTGCATTTAAGATTGGGGAATCTAAAAGTGCCCGTTACCTGCTCTTCATTAAAAGAGTGTGGAAGATGTAACAAGTCAAAGATTTTTTTGATTTCTTCATGGAAGAATGTTAATGTTAATGTTATAACAAATTGGTTATCATCCTGCAATTCCTTAGCTTGAGCATAGCAGTTTTCAAGTCATGTATCCTTTTTCTGGGTTAGGCCACAGTGACTACACTTGAGGATCTTGGCAGAGAAAGATCCATCGGCAATCTTTTTGCGGCACTGTAGACATGAAAGGTGTATCTTTCAAACTCTTGCGTGCGCGTGCAACTCCAAACACGTTACGTGAGTTACGCATTTTTCTTCCCTTCATGTAACCAGTGATCTAGGGTCACCTAAGGGAAACCTGAGTGAAACCTTGTCAGTATGACGTCGACATTTGTTATGCTACATGAAGACATTATCGAATTTTTTACGTTCTTCCACTGGTGTCTATGTTGTAGGTTAAATTGGGTCTCAGGTTAAATGTGTATTCAACCTAGGTTAAATTGGTGACCCTCATATTACCTAGGTTAAATGTGTACTCAACCTAGGTTAAACTGTCTGAAAAACGGGTCCAGTACCCTTAACCATAAATAAAAGCTAACCTTAATCACTAATATGAGTGCTTAGACCTAATCACTAAAACGGCTCCAGTGTCCCTAGCCATAAATAAAAGCTAACCTTAATCACTAACATGAGTGCTTAGACCTAATCACTAAAACGGGTCCAGTGTCCCTAACCATAAATAAAAGTTAACCTTTATCACTAACATGAGTGCTTAGACCTAATCACTAAAACGGGTCCAGTGTCCCTAACCATAAATAAAAGCTAACCTTAATCACTAACATGAGTGCTTAGACCTAATCACTAAAACGGGTCCAGTGTCCCTAACCATAAATGAAAGTTAATGATTCAAAATCACCTAGATTCAGTACTAGATACACATTTAACCTAGGTAATATGAGGGTCACCAATTTAACCTAGGTTGAATACACATTTAACCTGAGACCCTAGGTTGAATACAGATTTAACCTGAAACCCAATTTTACCTACAACATCTACGTGCTAACGCACTAGACACCAAATACCTGAATTTGTACATGAAGCAACATTTTGATCTTTGCCTCAATGTTATGCACCAGACCTCTGGTGTGGTGGTGTTTCACCAGCCAAGGTTGAAATATCCTTCTTTGTATGACTTAGTTGAACGTGTTATGTATGAAAGGGGGACAAATAGTTCTGATTTCTTCGGTAGAACTCTGCTCTTGAAAACTAGTTTTTGTCCTTAGTCTTTGAACTTTGTTTGTTGGAAGTTGTATGAACCATGATTGTGACCAAGTATACAATCAGAAATACTATGATGCTGTGCTGGTTTAAGTATCACTGAGCCGAGTGTACCTTCCAACAGTTATTTTGAATCTCCAGCGTTTCTTTTAAAGTATGTTTTAGGGTAGTTAATAGTTTGCAGATGTTTCTAAGCAGAATGATGATCACTTAGTTAATGTGTTAGTTTGGGCACCCGAATGATTAATCATGTGTTATGTCAATCAATTGTGCAGCATCTTTAGCCCCTTGTGATGTGTTTGACAGTCAATGGAACAAGTCAAAAATCAGATTCAGAGTTAAGATTTGGGGAATGTAAGCTGCAAAATGTTCTTTTACTTAATATAGCTATACTATTGTATTCTATTTTAGCTGTGATCTGTCTGCTGAAATGTGTATTACTGGAAGTATTCACTTTCCCTGGTTTAAGAAGAGAGATGCATTCCGACGACCACAGTCCCAACAAGTGGACTTGGACAAGAAGCTCCACTTCGTACCGGGGTCCTCGCAGGCACCAGCACCTGTTCAAACCAGTTTACAGCAAGAGTGTGGCTTGTACCAGACACCTTGTGACAAACCTGCTGGTGGTCTATTCTGCTGCCCACTTCCCAATGCATCCTGCTGTGCTGGTGGTGAACACTGCTGCCCTCAAGGTTTTTCATGTGATCAAAAGATTGGGAAATGTGCTCCTGTGAAAGAGGACGTTAACCCCCCATGGGCAAGACTCCTCCGCGCAGGTAAATAGAACTTGGTGCTCCAGACACTTCAGATAAATCTGTGATCAATACCAGTATTAAGCTATGGCTGATCGATAGTTGCCAAATTTTGTTTTATGTTTGTACTGTATTGTTAGCCAAGTCCTATTTAGCCTGTAGTCTCTCATGGGGTTTTTGAATGGGCTAGCAACAAGAAAATTGTACTTTAACAATGGAAGAGGTTTTTGGACAGAGTTTCTTGTTAATCTTTGTGTAAGCCATCCATGATTTTCCCAATTCATTTTTTGTGTGAGATACAATTTTCTATTCTGTGGACATCGTTTTTGATTGTTTGTATTCTTATTTACAATGTACCAGAACTAAGGTCCTTGTTAGTAAACTCACATCTCTGTGTATTCCTGATTGAGTAGACATAGAATTAGTTTTCTTTTGATTTTATTTGGCATTGCAAATCAATTCCAAAGCCGTAATAAAAAAGTAGTAACTTAAGTGTGAATAGAAATTAACTTTAATGGTAATGAATCATTAGTTAGGGCCTTTTTCATTTCATTGGGTGTTTTTTCTTTCACTGTGCATGTTCTTCAAGTGGAAGTATTTGGGAACAAAAAAAAAATAACTGTATCTGATAGAATTAAAGAGGCACTGCTCAAAAACCAAAGGGACAGGTACCTTATGTAATAGCATACCATTCTCTTTTCCATTGTTTTAGCAAACTTGTAGGGAAACGTAACTAAATTAATAGATAGAAAACCTAGGGTTTTGGATAAGATTAAAATTTGAAGATTAATTACATGATATTTCTTAGTCGCCTAATCAACTAGTTTGTCTTAAATAGATAAGAATCTTTTTCAAGCACTGTCCTCTTTTTTCTAAAAGATGTTGTGTCAAGTGGAAAGAAATTATCTTTGATATAAACAGAAAGCTATAAAGGGTAAAAGTTGATGATTTTTATACACTTTGTTTAAACAGGGAAATGTAAGCAAGAGAAGAATGCTATTTTTTTTTTTTGCGTTAGCAGACACCCTGCAGAGGGCATATTCATGAGATACTAAAAAATTGAAAAGTGTTGCAATAATTGTTTATTATAGTGTTAGTATGCAGTGTTTTTTTTGGGTGATGATAATGGTGGTGGCAGCTCTTAACATTTAATAAAAACAGCCAGAATAAAAGAACTTTGATAGCAAGTTTTATTTATAATCTCAAAAACCCAAATTTGGCTTTGTTATTAAAATAAATATTAAGTCTTATTGAAAAATATAAAAATGCTATTTACAGGGCACACTTCAAAATTCTAGTAAACAGTGGATCTTTGCCTTGGGGGGGGGGGGGGGGTTGGGTAGCTGCAAAGGCTGTAGTCTTGGTAGCTACCCCCCTCCCCGTACATGTCACAATCTATGGTAAGTTACCAAAAAGAACTGGACTGCAGTATTGTTTGTTTCATTGTGCTGTTCATTTCTTCCTTTGCAATGTGTTTGAGGCCATGCAGGCATCCCCACACATTTGGTTATGAGAGAGTTAAGACTTCAAGTAAAAACAACTTCCCTTCAGATTGTTTGGTGCACACATCACTTACACCTTGTTAAATGGATTGTAGGGACTTGTTAGAGTAACCATTGTTGACAATGGTCCTTTATGTCTGAAGGGTGACAGTTCCACTTTGGTGGGCACTTTCAGTTTCCTGAGGACAAGAACAGAACCAATACTTAATGGTTAGCACACATGATAATAATAATAATAATAATAATGATGAACTTTATTTGAGTGTCAAGTGTATTTAGCACTGATGCACTAATTGGGGACACTGTAAAGCACAAATGAAATAAATTAAATCAAATCAAATGTTGGTTTTTGTGGAGAGGGGAAAACCGGAGTACCCGGAGAAAAACCTCTCAGAGCAGAGTAGAGAACCAACAAACTGTGGTTTGAGGTTCAACTGTATGAAAAAAGCCATAATATCCTGTGCATTGAAGAGCATTAGTATTAATACTCAGGTAATTCCACTAATGCACGAGGGGAAGATATCTGAGCCAAATTTTCAATTTAACAGGTTGACTCCTGTAATGTCAAATAAGGTATAAATACATGTACAGTATGTGTATAAGGACACTGAACCTATTCTAGGCATTCAAATGCCTCCATTTTCCCTTGAACATTCCTCACTTGTAGTTTTCACACTGATCCAGTGATCCTACTACTTAAACGTTTTATGGAACGGACCAAAGTTCACACTGCGAGAGTTAAATAACACTGATGTAAAACAATACACAGACAATGACCAGGCACTCCTGTCTAGCTTTCCAGACCTCAATGATCATATTTTAGTAAACTACACATGGTATTCAGTACCTGTGCACTCTTGCTGTGGTACAAGCCTTTGGTTGTGGCTCTTTGCAGTGGCTTGGATGATGAGCAGAGAACAGGACACAGCCTACATAGCCAGGAATATTCCCACGCCTACAAGGCAATACAAACACTCACCTTTATGTTTTTGTTTTATTTACTACAGTGAAACCCAGCTATCTTGAATTCTCAAGGGAAACGAAAAATGGTTTGAGATAGTAATTAGGTTCAACTGTATTAAAAAAGCCATAATATCCTGTGCATTAAAGAGCATTAGTATTAATACTCGGGTAATTGTACAAAATTGTGCACTCTGATTGGTTCGCTATCTTGGATTATCAGCCAATAATCACCTCAACGAACGAAACGGCTGCCCACCCTTTACACACTTTTGATATAATATAATTTTTTCATGTTGTGCAATGCTTTTTCTTTACTTTTTTTTAAATAATCACCTGTGTTTATCGTAAAACATTTATTACCTCTGACCTAAACCTTTCAAAGTGAAAAGAGCTATTCACGTATGTACAGTACCCGACAGAAGTAACCTAACAGGGAACGCATTACTGAACGCTAAGGGAATGCTAAGTAGAACACTTAAAGATTGTGTTCTGCTTAGCGTTCTCTGTTAGGTTACTTCTGTCCAGTACTGTTAACATGCCCGTGCCTACAGCTGAAGTCTGGAAAAAATTAATTTTTTTATTCCCTCAAAACCTATTTGACATTAAATGGAAATGATTGATAAATTTTTCACATTATACTTGTCTTTGTGTTATTATTTCCTTTATCCTTTCATTAGTCCAAACGTTATACTTTTGTTCCTGTGCATACTGTACACCTTCAATATCTCACACTATGCTCCAGCTATTAACCCTAATGAAAGTAAAAATATATTGTCATGGCAAGATAGTCAACTATTTTACCTTGCTGTGCCTGTGTATCTTGGCTGTAAGGTTTGCACTGTACCAAGCGGTGTATATGGTGTTTTGGGGTCATCTCTTTCTCCATACCCAGGTGTGTGGCCACTACAAAGAAACCAGATTTATTACATTTTATGATAACCATACACAGTGTTGTATCCAGGTTTTATTGGGTAGGGGTCCTCTGGACCCCTTGGACAAATATTTGGGGGTCCAGACCAGAATTTTGGGGGTCCTATCATAAATATTGATTTCAATCACCTCTTAATTTGATGATGAAGACGAGGGAAAAATCGCATTGTCGGTGTCCGCCATTTTGAAAACTGTGATTACTGGGCGAGTAAATGTTTCTTCGTTAACCTCCGCTTGACGATACGGCTCTCTCAAACTAAAAAGCTTTTGTTAAGAGAAGTCAGAACTCAAAAAATGCGGAGTGAATGAACGCGAAAATCCGTCATTGCTAGACTATGGAGAGACTATTGGACATGTATGATACATGTCCAATAGTCTTTCAATCACAGTCAGATGAAAACAGTCAAACTCACTGGAAGTCACATTGCAGGACATACAGTAGGACTTGTCCTTGTTATTGACAGTATATATTCAATGGGTTTCAATGAGGCTGTATTATATACAATTCAAGGAGGTCTATTTTAGGAAGACTTTGCAACCTGACCTTTGTAATAACACTAAAAGTATTTCTTAAATAGAATATCACCAAAGCCTATCAACAGCCACATGCAATGTATAATTTGTCACACAATCTGCGGTCATACATGATAAAAATCTTGGAAACATATGGACCAACACTTTGCATATTTATTTCTTGTTGTCCCCTTGGTGCGAGAAATGGGATGTGCATAAGAAAAAAAATATGATCATTACACTCTCTAATTATATTGTTACCTGTACCCTGGGATATATCCAGTCTTCTTACTAGGACTACAACTGAAAAATGAAAGTAAATAAAGCCATGAGATGCACTGTCCTTACAGGTACTTCCACAAAGAACAAGCCCAACAACAGGATCTTACAAATAACATTTGAACCAACTTACAAATCAATTTGACCATAGACATAATGACCATTTCTGGACTGCACAAAGTCCCAACTGTGAGGTCTACTGCCCATTTGCTTAAGAGAGAAAACAACAAACAGCTTTATGTGCAGAACACCAACTCTCCTGACTAACACAACACCTCTTTTCTAAAAAAAAATATTTGACTGTTTTAAATTTATTCTCTGACTGAAATTTCTATGGATCTATGGATCCAGGTGCATACAAGAAGTACTAGGAATAAAGATAGACTCAATATACCGTCTTTTAGATCAGCAACAGGTCAGTGATCTTCCTCATATAAGGCTGCTCAGCTCTGGAATGATCTTCCAGTAGGTTAGGCAAATATAGAGTCATTTAAAGTTTGCCCTTGACAAGCTTTTCAGCCATTGACACTCAATAGGTGTAATTATGCATTTAAATTTTTAAATAATATGGTAATTTTTAATTGTTATTTTAGATTTCAATTGTTCATATTAGAATTAGTTGTAATTGCAGGTATGCAAAAACCCATTTTAGTTGGATGTACCAATAAAGTTATTATTATTATTATTGGTTATTTTTGTAAATCTACAGAAATTACTATTATGCAGTTATTATCATTTTTATTTTTATATGCTTAGTACATACATGACTCCCTTAATTTTCTCCCAACCAACCTGCCAAAGCTCAGGTCTTGAGGCATATCGTTTGGTTGCAAACCGGAATGACACCAAGTCAGGCTGCTGTTCTACTGTGGTGTTTGGTGCTGGGTGAGGTGGTGAGATTCGTGCACTCCAATCAACCCCACTATATAACCTGTGGATTTGCACATAATGACATGAATATTGTAAAAAGGAACTGAACACACGGTAAAAAAAGTATTTATTCCAGTAAATGACTAACTTACATTTTATGGCTGAACCCCCCAAAATGACAACCAAAAACTACCTCTTTTAACCCCCAAGAATGATCACTAAAACAGCCTATTTTTAACCCCTATAAATGTCCACCAAAATGCTTATTTTTTAACCCCCCAAAATGACCAGTAAAAGCAAGCTACTTTTAACCCCCCCAACTCCCCCCCCCCAAAAAAAAAAAGATAAAGAAAAAAATGACCACCAAAAACTGTCTGTTTTTTTTCCATTCAAACCGACCACCAAAAACCGCCTATTTTTGGTGACATATTTCATCAGAGAGCCCATAACTCTAGAATTTCCAAATTTAAAGAAACTGATACAGAAAATAGAGTTACACTGTACTTTTGTGTTTCTGATGTATAAAATGCTCTAGTGGCCACAGCATCTCTCCATTCTTTGTTTTTCAAAAGTTCACTGGTAGGAATCTGCAAATAAAGTTAAGTACATGACTCACAAATTTTTCAAATAAAACCACAATATAACTGCTCCATTGTGAATGCAAATTTATGAAAGATTTCATATTATGAACTGCCGTTGAAAGATTC